>CM033730.1:50029832-50603394 GCA_019671005.1 Hibiscus mutabilis | reverse complement strand
TTGACATCATGGTGCTTGGGTGTTGCTTAACTATCTCTTTTCAGGTGGAAAGAGAAGCTTTCATAGGTTGGTATAGATTGATACAAGGTGTAGTCATGAGGCCTCAGACTAACCCTCGATGGAAGAGTTAGAGACCAATCGGGCCAATTGTTGTAGTTGCCTTGGTAGAGGTGACCAAGGTTGTGGAGTCGTGTTTTTCAAGGTTATGAATTCATTTATGGATACAATTGAAGGATTGGGTGAGTACTTTTATATAGTCTGATCGTTTAAAAGAGGCATGATAGATTTCTATGATCTCGAAATATCTAGTGAAGTGGTCGAGGGATTGCAGCGGCTTTAGTATATTGGGAAAATCGGTTACCTTGACAAATGAAATCAATGAGCCCAAGGGAAATGATCTCCATATCCAATATTTTGTCCGAAAATGACAATTTGCTCAAGACCAACTGGGTCGTAGGGTAAGAAGGGGATGTATTGCAATGTGGCAGTCTAGACAAGATTCTTCTGCAATAGAGTGCAAATATAGGATGACGAATGTGGTGCGAGCCTACATGACCTTATCCTAGATAGCGAAGAGAGAAAACTTTCTTTGAAACAAAAGCCTTCCTTTATTGGGGATGTTGGTTATGGCAAGGCAGACTGCTATTGGTAAAACAAGCTGTTTGAGGGAGAAACACAAGTGTGATGCAACTTTAGGGGTGGTTATAAAAATTTATTTGATCACACAAAAAGTTATATTGAGGGTGTGCAATCTAGTACAACTATGGAATGCAAGAGTATCTGAGAAAAGTTCTCCTCATGAGCTTTTGGACAAGCGGAGCCAAGAGTGAATATCAGACATACAAGCTTGAGGGGTGTGATGATAGTTTCGATACATCGAGGATTTCATCCGGGTGTTATGAAATCCCCAGTTTGGGTGGTAGTTATATGTGTTACTACTACTAAGTGAGCGAGCTAATAAAGCCACGACTTAGGTTAAACTGATGTATGTAACGAGATAGTTGGAAGCAAAGCCTAGTCACCAGGGATATTTGATGCGTTATCCGATGAAAATATACCCAAGTTGAGTTGCAAGAATAAGGCGCCAGAGAAGGGCTTGGTGTAAAGTTGGTGTTGCGACAATGGGGTCCTTGACTTCAAAAATAAAGGAGACGGCTGGTTTGGTTATCGGTATGATGTGTGAGAGCTCTTAGAGACAAGTTATTTTTCAAAGAATATGACTGAACAACGGGATTATTAAACCCGCCAATACAGGGTGACCGCAGCAAGTTGGCGAAGAGGGCGTCGAAGATGTCAGTGTTATCCGAAAATGAATATGGTGGTCAAGTAGTTTACAAGCGCATCCTAGAGTTGGGTGATATTAAGCATAAGTGGTAGTGGGGAGACGTATCGGAGAGCCCCAAAGTAACGTGTAAGGTACATTTGATTTTATTATTATATAATTGAACTATCCAATATCCTGGTTAGTTTTCTCTTTGTGTTTGTGGTTGAGACAGGTATTTTTGCTAATTCTTTGAGAGATTTGTGGCAATTTATTTGAGAACTCGACGGCTTTAAAAGTTTGGGGAGTGTAAAAAAAACATTGGTCATATGCGATATAGATAAATGTATGCTTCATGCAACAAAGAATGACATGGCATAATTATTACACTTCTTTTGTAAGAGAGTATGTCGTGGAGGCCAGCAAGGCAATATGGGTGTTTAAAAAAATCATTTTAGTTGATGGAATTCATGGGAGTACCCCAAGACATTCATATTTTACATATTTGACATGAGCGTCGACAAGCGTCGTAAGGAGGAATACCTAGAATTGGGTACATATGGCTGATGATGTGACAATGGGTTGGTTAAATCAAAAACCTTGAGTCAACCGAGAGATCCCTGCGTAAGAGAATATAGACGACTTAAACGAGCAAAAGAACACATCACCGACTAGATGTCACTGGCTTATTGGGGAAGAGTTTGTATCCTACTGAAATTCAAGTCGCTTGTAGAGGGCACAAGTGAGATGCCATTTCTAAGTCCACTACACGAGAACAATGTTGATACGATGTTTGTGTGAGCTTTGATACAAATACCCTTTGCTAGTGTTAAAGCAAGATGAACTTTCACAATTAGTGGATAAGGTGAAAGACATCAACAGATGGGAGAAATTGAGTTAGCCACGGAGTACTTTCTGGGTGTGCCAAGAGATTTAATGTGTGTTATGTGCTTAATCCATAGCTCATTCGATTACAAATGGAGTGGGGGAGAAACAAAACAAGATGCAACTGGATTGGCTATTTCAAGGGCTATTGGAGACCTTTGAGAGGCTATAGTGGGGGTATATGACCATATACTTGCTACTGGCACGAGAGCAAGGTTGTTCGAGTGGACATTGGTGTGCATTCATTTGACAAATGATGAAGGTATAATTGAGTAAGAAGAGGGCTTCACAAGCGGGTGATAATAGTTTGTTGTAGAGGCGGTGTTCTAGGCATCACATTGTCAAAACACAAGAAGAACACATACAAATACTCACCATAATTGGTGGTGGCGCAAGACAATTTGTGACAACCAAGTATCATACGAGACTTGTGTGAATATGTTATCATTGATGAATTCGCTTGTATATCTTGTAATACAGTAAGTATTGAGAATGACAAAAGATAAGGAATATTTATGTAATGTGCTGGCAACTAGAGATCCTCTTTACATCATTAAGCAACTAAGTATAACACAAGCATGTACTTACACGCTTGGATGAGTATGATGATGGACGTAGGCACAGTTGGCAAAGGTCGATGGCCAAGATTGTGTAGCGCAAAGAAACTACAAGGCACTTGTTCGAGTGAGTTACTGGTTCGTTATTTTTCTTTTTGCTCGAGCTTCAATCAAAGTAAAAGTGGGGGAGCATTAATCTAGCAATTGAGTTTGAGGGAGTAGAACCAAGTCATAATGGGTTCATGATTGGTCTGGATGGTCCCGCATGAGCAACATAGTCATAAGGGGAATCGAGATAACCCAGGATCGAGGCATGAGGTATTTGCTTGGATGTTCAGCCAATGAGACTAGAGAAGTGTATAAAATTAGTCACAGATCGAGGAGCTGCCACAGATGTTCATATCATCAGGGGATGTAGATATGGTGTCGACATCGATGATGGCATCGATAGAAGAAATGAGAGAGAATGTCGAGGCTCTCTCGTGTCGGCCTACTATCTCACCTCGACAAGCCCATTATAAGCCTACTCAGTACAACCCTGACCGAAGGATAAGCAATGTCCGATAGTGTACTAAGCATGAGACACAAGCCAAGATGCTTCATGAAGACAATATCCAGAAGGTGTCATTGTCTTAGACATTCCAACGTCTACTATCTAGACAATATCCAAAAGGTGTCCTCGTCTTGGACATTTCAGCGTCTATTAGAGTCATTCCTGGTAAGTTTCTTTAGCTCTTTAGGGGGAGTGGTCTGGTGTTGGGTCTCCACCATCCCCCTCACCTGGGCTAAGCGACCGAGCTTCCTTGGTGTAAGTGACCTACTTTTATGCCCATGTGGGGCCTAGGTGTGCGAGCAGTGGGGCCTAGTAGTTGGCGTACTGTCTCCTTGGGAGAAATAACCAGGGACGGTTTAGGGCCACCGGGCCCATATCAGGCTCATGGCTGAACTATGAGGTCGGAGGGTGGCTTTCGCTAGGCCTTGCGGGATCCGATATTCTAAAGTCCCTGTCACGTTGCGAACTCGAGAAGGCTATACCGAGATAACTCCTTGGATAAAGAGCATGAGAAAGGCTAACTTGTCGAGATAACACCCCTTTCAAGAGCCGCACGGCTTAGTGACCGAGGAACCGAGGACTAAGTCCGTGACACAATGCACATCATACTCATTTTTTGATAAAATAATTTGCACAAACAATCTTAAATTTTATAAAAATGTAATGTATATGCTGTGAAAGAAATCATTACTAGATAAAGACTTGGCCACTAGATAGATCAGAGTTTCCAGACTGCAAGTTGCATTGCCTTCAATCAACAGTGTAATCTCTCCCTTTGGTTGGTTAGTTGAAAACGGCTTGTCCAGGACCAGATTGGTAGGACCTGACCTTCTGAGATCCAACTCAGCCATCTTACTCGGCCTGAGCTTTACAAAATAAGATCCAAGCCCAATCCAGACCCTTGAAATTACTTTCATTCTTCTTTTTTCCTATTTGATCATGATGATTATAAGAGGCAGTCAATCGCATCAGCAGAACATGAATCTTGGATTCTTAATTCCCTTTCCCCTTAATTTTTTTTTCAATTACAAGTTAGGAACATGACATCAACTACAAACATTATAAACTAGATTGAACTCGGAAAACTCTGGCATATTCTCCACATCATCTCTAAGTTCCATGCAATCCCCAACTCCATTCTGACAGAATATTCACTCTCCATTGATTTTAACATATTTTTGCTGCAGATACAAGTACATCAACCTTCAATTTCGTTAATTGTCCTCCCATGCAGCCCTACCACGACTAACAAAAATGGGCGTCTAACATGTTTAGAAAAGGAAAAGGTCTATATTGGATTTCCATCTACTCTGCTGCTTGGAGGCAGTCGCATTCAAATCAAGTCTATGTTTGATTCACAATGTCATACACAGGCTTACATTGTTACAATTTATCGTCATGGAACCACCATCTCGTCTCCTTGGGGGACCTGCCCTTCCGACAGTTCTTAATGTATCGATCATTATCAGTTGGCCTTTGCTGCATAATGACAAAGTGAACTCAGTATTCCACTTTGATCTTGGAGAACAAAAACAAATGAACAGAACAATAACAGTTCCAACAAACCTTCACGGTTGAACTTGATAACATGCAGAGAATGCTGATACAGACAGAACTGACAGTCATGGCTGGGGACCAGCTATCATACAGAATATCTACAAAATATGAACATGTGATTTGAATGTCGGTTAGCTAAACAATTGACAACATATGTATGAAAAGGCAGAAAACAGATATTAATGCTAAAGTAGCCTATCCTGTTTTCCTACATTATCTTTAGACTTGGTGTGCCTACTTTTTTTGTCTAATGACTCTCGCAAGTTCCAATGTCCCTTATTTCCTACAACCTAAATAAAGTGACTTTGCAATTTGCCATATAGTGAGTGTTATGGATCATGCTATCCTGGTATCACTAAATAAAATGGGAGCATCAGAAGCTTGACTAAAAATGAAAACTCACACACATGAAGCACAAATTCAAGGACACTATTGCGAATAAAGTACTAATCAAAGCATGAAACAGAAGCCATAACAGATAGTTTAAGGCCAAAAAGTCATACAATTAAGCAAAAATCTAAAGAAAGAACAGTTAGGACCAAAATGCCATAATCGACGTCTACATGACTCTCTTACAGTCATGACGTGCCCTTGACTGAGATGAACTGGATAAAACAAAAACCTTCTAATTTCTACTAATATTTTCATCAAGTGAACAAACAAGGTTTCTTACATAGCTCCCATAAAAGTTATTTATTAGACTACATAGTGTCTCCTAGTATAGAACAAACAAAAAATCTATCACTTCTCTAGGTAGTCACATTTAAACGAATGATTTTCTGATGCTGACTCAGAAAGTATTCCGCACCAAAAATCTATGTAACAGTTTTGATCAAATCTTAATACCTGCAGCCTGAGTAAAAATGACAACAACGCAGCAGGAGTGTAAAGATTCAAAGTATAAATAATTTTCTAAAGAACTACTATTAAATAACTACTGTAAAAGCATATATAACATATATCCATCATTTAGTTATTTTCACATCCAACGAAAGCTGCGGCATATGCTATTTCATTGACGCATTAGAGGACCTTCCACTTATCCAGTATGCAAGTTCTTAAAATTTCTAACTAGAATCAGATTTTAGTTTTACAAAAACCACATGACTACTGAGATTTGCGTACACTCTCCATAAAGATGAGATTAAGAGAAGGCGGTGGCGATAAGAAACTCAAAGTGATATATCAAGAAGATGCATTACAGTTATGATTACGAGCAAACTTCACAAAATCATCATTATCAATCAACTATAAACAGCATACCAAATTCAAGCATTAAGATTCTAAAAAAACAGTTCTGTATAAGTTAATTGTAGTTAGCAACCAACAAGGGAAACATCGAATTAACCCTACAAATCAATAATCTAGTGATGATTTAAAAAAACTAAACAAATATATCAATTGCTATAAATATGAGGATGTAGTGGAGCCAGAGGGATGAAAATCACCTGTGCAATCAAAATAGGAATACCATAATCTTCAATCATAAATACAATAACAATCGTGAAGGCAACTAAATGATTCTCATTCAAGTTCAATTGTCATTTTATTTTATTTTTTCACTTTCACAATTTACTGAACAAAACAAAAATGGAAGAGAAAGGATACTTGGGGAGCCTCCGTAGGGCAATGCTCAGGAAAATCAACTTGAAGCTGATAAGTTGCATTGGCATAAAGCGTTTAGGGGCTCCGTTGACTTCAATTATCCATCTTACCACCAAAAAGTACAACAAAATTGGAGACAAAGAACCCTAATTAATCCCCTATTTCCTTTTTAAAAGAAAAAGAAATTAAAAGACATTAATTGTGATAGTAAACAAAACCTTTGAAGATTGTTAGCGACTTTGTGCTTAAATCCAACAGGAGGATTAACCTGCCGCTACACTAGCTCTTTCCGGAGTCTATTAAGTATTACATGCGATCTTGCTTAAATCCTACGCAAAAGCATACTCCAAATATATAGACACCAAAATCAATAAATATAAAAACAAGAAACGAGAAATAATCCGAATAGACGCTACCCAAACTATGGACAAATAAGTAACGTAATTAAATCGGACAAAATAATAGAAACCTACAAAACTTACATGAATGAGCAGAGGAGCTCGTCATGGCTTCCGTGCGAGCGAGCGCGGGATAAAATCAGAGAGGAAGAACAAATTTTGCTCTTGATTAATCGCTTCGACTTTCCCGGAAAAGTTGGAGGACAAAAAAGTTATTTTGTCCACTTTGTAGTGAAATTTTGATACTCGTGATTTTACACACTTAAGCTATAAAATTTAAATATACTAAATTCCTAGGAATATGTCTATCCATGACCGTTGGAATAAAATATTATTTTTAATTTTTTTTAATTTTTTTTAAGTTTTAAAAAGAAAATAATTTTTTTTCGTGTTTTAACTTAATTAATCGCGTTAATAAATGATTAACAAATTTTAATTGGAACTCCCTGTATATGCATGACAAGTTTAATTAAATTTTTTTTAAAACTCTCTTTTTACTAAAGGATGAAATGAAAAAAATTAAACTCGCCTAGCATGCACGGCGAGTTTCAATTAGGATTTGCTAATCATGCGATAACGCAAATTAATTAAGATAAAATACGAAGAAAAAAATTGAAAATTTTTGGAACTTGCCGTAGCTCTACAACGAATTTCAAAAAAATTTTGCAAAAAATAATATTTTATTTGAACTCGCCGTGGCTCTACGACAAGTTCACTGTAAAAGTTCTAGATTTGTCTTTATAAGATTTTAGATCCTATTTTAATCAAAATAAGATCTAACGGTCCTGGATATGTCCTTAAACTAAATTCCTAACCCTGAAGCAACAATTTATGGTATTAAAGTTTTTTACTTGCACTTGTCTATTTCTTGAAGCAGCAATTTATGGGTTTTCCAACGTCTTCTATTTTGTTTTTATAAATTTCCCAAAGCTTGATTTTATAAGAAAAAGAAAATACTTTTTTTTTGGCTAAAATCATATTTAATTTTATTTTTTAGTTTGATATTCAAAATGAGTAAGGATTCTTTGGTAGGAAAAGGGAAATAAGGTAATGACATTTTTGGTGCTATAAACTTGGAGAGAGAAAAATTCAGGATGCAATTAAGATATTTGATAAAAAAATGATTTTTGATGGATGGATGGTGTAGGGATAACAATCTCAGGGTGCAATTAGGATATTCGGTAAAATGATTAGTACAGCCAAGAGAGTTGTGAGAAAGTAGCAATACCCTACACTTATCTGTGCCATGAACTAAATTAAACAGCTTCTCAGTATAAAGTGAGTTTGTGTCTTCATTTCTATCAAATTTTCTTGCACTAAAGCTTTAGTTTTCTGTTAAAAACGCTTAAAAATCCAGCTGCCTCAAAACTCTGAATTGTATATCATGCCATGAGAAATATAAGAGAGCTAAATTCCACAGTTCCGCTATTAGGCTTCAAAAACTGTATTTCGAGTCCAATGAGTTTCACATCAAATCTTGGAAGATCATTTGTGAACAATCAGATTAGTCTAGGAATGCAGGTTACAAAATCAGTCTGTCTAAACCGGTGCTTGCTATTCCTTCAGTCCTCGCCTTGATCAGTGATTCCTTCCCTGCCAACGGAACTGTTGGCGAATGAAGTATCAGAGTCTTGAGGAGAGTCTGCTATCTCCTCTTTGTACATTTCTTCTATCATAGGCTTCCACAGTCGAACTCGAGCATTTATAAACCAGTTTGATATCTGAGTCGACAATAAGCAACAAACACCCAATATTGGCATTAAAAAAAATAACCATCAATTGAGCATATTGCAAATATATATATACAAGGAATCATACTTGATTCTTGGTCAGGCCTGTCTGTGATGCCAACATTAGCTTCTCCGAGTCCGTTGGATAACTGTTAAGAACCATGCAACAAAATGGTATTAGTGTTACATTGTCTCAATGCAGGAGCGTTTTAACTCAAACATGTACTTACGGGTGAAGGAAGTGTTCGAAAAGCCAAGACCGAAGGATTGCTACAGAGGTTTCTGGCAATCCTCTAATGGGCCTCCAAGCTTGCCTATGGCTAGGGATAATTCCTAGTTGTTGAAGAGACTGTCGGTTCTGCCTAGAACCTCTATCAAACAAGCTAAGTTGTGATAATCCCCCGTTGATTCTCGGTAAATCATGCATTAATTTTCTTCTGGTGACATGTATTTGAGATACTATGGCATCCCTTAGATTGCCAAAATGCCTGGACATTGCTTGCAGTGCCAAAGTAGTGTACGACTTTGCTGCTCCTAAACCAGCTAGAGATTCAAATGACGAAACCACTTCTTCCATTTGCTGGTAATATTTCTCGTACCTAAGTTCAACCTGAAAATAAAACGATAACGAATAATGAATTAAAAATTCAAGTAATTTTTTAGTTACAACATAAGTAAACACGACAGAACATCCAACAAGGTGATGCAAACGGTTAACCTCCTCCAGTAATCCAATTAGCTTTGTGAGTCCAACTCGGAGCTCGTGCTTTTCAGGCAGTTGTATCTCATTACTGCAGAATTCTGCTTTTAACTCAGAGCAAAACCTTGAACTTTCCCCTCTGTCACCTTTATATAACTTCCTAAAGTGATTTTCATCGACATTTTTGCCACCAATATTGACAACTTCATCTAAAAGGGACTCAGTTGATTTTAGATACCTCGAATTCACAATAGCAGTGGCAAAAGATTCTGCCCCATACGTAGTCGCAAAAGGTCGGTGTAGTGAGGTCGAGGTCGAAGCCGAAGCAAATGTGTTAGCAGTGAAAGAGTAATCATCCCTTACGTTCCCCACTCCAGGATTACAAACTTCTCTATCTTTTGCCCCCGAAAGCAAGTAACTAGAACTTGAAATACCAAAATTTAAGGAAGGACCAAGCATGTTAGAACCCAGAGACAATGAAAGCCTTTGATTTTGGTGGTTGGTCTCATTAGCTGCTCCGAGAAGGGCCATCAAGTGTCTGGTCTGGCTAATCCCCGATTCCTTTGTTACAGTGGGAGCTGGAAGGAGATCCATTGATCTGGACATTCTTTCGCCGAGAGAATGAATTCTGGGCAATAAACCGAGGGGTTGAGAAAATGTGTCGTGGTTGCCTCTCAAAGGGGAGCCATAAGCATCAAAATGTTGGCCTCCGAGTTGGTTTTGGCTATTAATAGAATCCGAGACGATAAAAGGGTGTAGGGAGCTGGACGTTGGATTTGGAGGTGAATCTCGGGAAACCATAGTGACAGAAATGCAAGCTAAAGGTTTTAAAAGTTGCTAAATCGCAGGTTAATTGGCATTCAAATGCGAGGAGGAGAAGAGCAGTGAGTCACCGAGTGAACTAAAATTATTGAGCCATACACAAACATACGGAAAGTAAAAGCAAAGGCAAACTACCATTCCACGTGAAAAAGCATTAAAAGCGAATCATGATAAGACTCAGCCTGAAACAAGGTGAATATTCATCAACAGATGACAATGAACATCTATAAAAGTTGCACGGCATTAAACACAGGGTCGCCTGATGTAATGGGTTACAGAGCTGAAATGGAAAATCTGTACTGACTCAGATCTAAAAGCTACAAGCCAATCGATCATAAGAATCACTAGCCGTAAGCAAGATTAAAGCCAGGGCAGTTCTTTAATTTCATGGAAAAGCAAACCCTTCAAAATTAAGCTGATGGGAAGCAGGGGAGAGTGAAGGGAAAATGCAGTAAAAGCATGAATGGAATGAAGTGAAGGAATTGTATTACTGAAAACCAGACAAAGAAATAAATTAAGTAGCCATATGTAAGTAACTGAAGACTTAAAAGCCAAAAAGATAATTTATAAGCATAAAATATGGATGTGAAAGCCATCAACAGAGCATCAACTGCAAATAAATAATACCTTGGTTCATTGCTAGTAGCAACAAATGCTAATAGTGCTTTAGACGAAAAATAATGACTTTTTACCAGGGGAAAAAGTGAAATAGGTCTTATACTAAGCAGCCAAAAGCTAGTACACCTATAGTATATAGATACATAGACCTCTGCTAATTGTTCAAAAAGACAGAGTTAATTGGCTGAGGAGAAATGAATAAGACGTCAGGAAGGATGGTCCCCAACTTCTTCCCTGACGATGAAACAACAAGCAAAGGCATCAATCCTTCAGCTTTATTGCCTGCAGTTACATTACTTTGGGAAACTCAAAAAGTACTTTGAGCTCAAAAACAGTGTAAACCCTCTCTCTCTCTCTCGCCTAGTCACACAAGGTGAGCTACCAATACGTTAAATTCTTCTGTGCATTGCGTCGCTGTAATCTGAAAAAGGAGGAGAAAAAATACTGTCGTTTGCACACTCCTAGCTTTAAGATTGTTTGCTTGCTAATCTGTAAGTAGGAATATCTAACTTTTTCCTGTTATTAGCTGTTGTAGTTGGGCATAGAGACGTTGAAAGGACAAACAAAACCACAATCTTTCAGAATGTGCCGGATTTTTTTAAGCAAAAAGGCCTGTAATTGAATTTGGTTTGGTGAGCTAATAAGATCGATTTCTGGGTGCGGGGTGATCATTTGGACTGATCTGTTTCTTGTATGCTTTCAGTAATGATTGTAACTTTGTTCCTTTGGCCTCCTTCAGTTGTCGTCCTCTGGTTCCATAACACTGTAGTTTTTCAGGACCTGATCAAATGCCCACTACCTTTCGTACTACTTTTAAGTTAAAGCTTGCATAATCTGAGATGTTTACTTAAGGCTGCATGTATTATGGCCTTCACCTGACCTTAAAAGGTTAAACACCATGGGCAGCTTTGTTACTCTAGTTGATTAAAATTTATAATCACCCTCTAAGTTACTGCAGTGTAGGATGGACCGAGAGAGGGTTGGTGAGGCGGTCGCCTTCCTAAAAATATGAAATTTTTATATGACTTAGAATTCTTTAAGATGGCAGCCCAAGTGCACAAATAGGTGATTTGTAGCATCTCTTGTTGTTTCTTGGATAATACAGTACGAAAATATTTATCCAAAAAATAATAATTAGAAATTATCTGTATATTTTTTTATTGAAAATTTATTTTCGTCTCCTATAATTTTATAAGTTTGTCCCTCAACGCCCATGACTGCATTCATCTTAACCGGTGCAAAGTGCAGACTAAACCGAAAAGTAGATAGACATCAAATGTGAAATGGCAGGACCCTGGCCAATGGGTAATAGGAATACAAAGGGGGGTGCAAAAATGTGAACATGTTTGAAGCTCCAGTGCATTCAGATTGCAGGTAGGAGAAGGGTATTGAGTTGATTAGCAAGAAATACACATAGGACATAGAGAATATATGGACCCATGACAGTCAAGGTGATATAATAAAGAACATTGTCCCACCTGTTTGTATACCTTAGATTAGTATCTGTGTGATCATTGCATAACTAACAGATTGAACAAACAACATTAATGGCACCTAGTAATAGTGTGCCAAGCTTACCCCAGTTCTACAATGCTGCATTAAATTGAGTTAAAAAAATTGATGTTTGTCGAGTAGAGAATTATCATATAAATTTTGTTTATTTTTTTTAATTCGAATGGAATATTTTTATTCAAATTAAATTTAAAGTAAATAAATGAATAAGTCAAATTAAAATTTTGTTAACAATCGCATAAAGTAGAGATTCAAAGAAAACAAAAGAAAACAAGAGAATTAAGTATGATCAACCAAATTTAATAACTTGTTTAAAGTATAAACTTGATAAAACTTCAATCAACTCAAAAATTAATTATTATAAGAATTAATTTATTTTGAGGAATTTTATGAATTTTTACAGGCAATATATACATATATTATAAATTTGTGGAAAGTTTTAAATATAATGCAAATTTGAAGATTATTTTGAATTTTTTTTTTGAGAGCGATTAGTTTGTTCATTTTCAAGATCGATAAAGACCAAGAGATATTTAAATTAATTTTTAAAATATTCAAATTGTAAAAGTTTAACACGATTCAAACTCAACAAACTTATTTAAACTCATTTTTTCGGTTTTCAATCAAATTGTATTTTCTTCCCATAATTACAATTTATTCGCACGTTACAGATGGGTATCATATACACATCTATCTTCTGATATGATAATTCTTACCATTTTTGTCGCATCTCGAAAATCGGCTTAGTCGGAAGTAGGTCCCGATGATCGGAAATTTTGAATCCGATGTGTTAAACGTTTGTAATGATTGACCTTTGTACCCCTCTTGTATTATGAATTTACATTTTGGTCCTATTTGAGTGAATGAACTTCCTTGTACGAAATTCAAAGCAAAAAATGCAAATTTTGAGCTAGGCCTATCGATATGGTCAAGCCAGTATCAATACGGCCCAACTGCCAATAACTAACTTACTTGTTTTAGCATGAGCATATCGATATGGCCACAAGCGTATCGATACGGGTCCCCTATTTCGAATCTGTTTGAAGCCCAAATTAAAGGAAATTGAAGCAATGTGCATACTCGCCTTTTGCTTGGCCTTCCCCACGTGAGAGTCATCAGAAAAGATGACTAATTGTCATCCAATTGATAATTGAATGAAAGGAAGAAAAGTAATTTAATTGGGTTTAGCAAACCCTTGAGAAAGGGTAAGCTTCCTATTGGTTGCTATATAGGTGGGAAATAATTAAGGTTGGCTCTTAGGAATTTTTAAAGAAAGAAAGCTTTCTTCCTTGCTATGTTCTCCCGAAACTAAAAACTCTACCTTTGCTTTGAATAAGCTCACACTTCCATTTCCATCTTAAAGCTCAAGCTCAAGCAAGCACCTCGATTTCATTTTTGTCCTTTGTTCAACCTCGATACTTCGTTTGAAAGCCTACGACTCAGTGAGTAAAATCCCTATATCAATTTATTGATTTCATCATTTGTTGAGGTTTAATTTCGAAAGTAGGTTTTCTATGTTCAAAGGGAAACCCATGAACTAAAGAGTTAATTTCGATATTCTGATGTTACCTACAAGTTTTGGTAAGCTTGAAATATGTTTTCGAATCCTTGAGTCGAATTCTAATGCAACTCCTAATTTTGTGCTAGCTCGAATAGTGGAGAATGATCCCTTGTCATCTCCAAAGGAAGCTAGGCACAACGGAGTTATAATCCGAGAACCTCATAGCCAAGGTAAGTGTAGTCGTGTCATGGGATTGGCACGGAGCCAACCCGTTGCATTTGATTTGTGATTTTCATGTTAATATGTGTCTTGCTAAAGGCTCAAGTAGACCAATGTTCGTGTGGATGCTAAATGCGAGCATGGTAAGCTTTTGATATGGTCGATCTTCTATAAGCAAATATGTGATAATCGAGACATGTTACATGTGAAATTGTTATAAGAAAAGCATGATATGATATGCTAAATTTGATATGAATATGTTATGATGTGATATGTATATGATATGATCCGTTATATGGAGCTAAGGCTCAATTCTGATTCCGTTATGCTATGGCCTGCGGGCATAAAGGTAAGTAATATAATGAAATATGTGTAACCTTGGATATTTGTGAGATTTGGATACAATTGGTATGCCATAGGGTTATTTGAGCTCGTATAAGTAAGAGATTGGACTACGGTCTGGGGCTACAACCTATATGTGGTGAGAGATAATGATGGATTGTGTAAGGGACTATCTGGAGCTATAGCTCAAGGCCAAGGCTTATTTTTTGTTATACGTGGCTACGACCTATTTTTCGGTATATGTGTGGTGTAAAAGGGAATCCACGTATCCACTTGTTACATTGTCCAAGGAAATTTAAATGTGTATAAGCTTTATTATGATTATGTGAAATTATGAAAAATGGCCTAAGCATAAGACCTTGTAATTAAAAGAATGCGATTATGATAGTTAAGTATACCAATATGCCATTCATGTTCATAACATGCCATTTACGTATTGTTATTGCTTATGTTGTTATGACTACCTCACTAGGCTATGTAAGCCTAACATATGTGTGTCTCATGCATTTTAGGGTCTTGAGATTTTCTGAGCTTCGATCGTGTAATCTCTCGGTTGCAAGTCACTTTTGCAAGCTATATGTATGTTTACTTTTGTTTCCGAATTCCTAGTAAGGTGGCATAAGGTTTATATGTGTTGTAATAACTTATTTTGATGTGGTTGTGTAAGCCTAATAGTAACTAGGTGTGGTATGAGTATAATGGCATGTTTGGAAATGGCTAAATAGACTAAAATGAGCTTAAGAGCCCTATTTGGTAAAATCGTAGTAAACGAATTCGAAATGCCTTGAAATTTGACACACGATTAGAAATATTGTTTTTTAAGGTTACTAGTAAAATTTGTATAACGTTTGGGTGAGTAAATCAAATAAAAACCAATAAAAATCTGTCATTTCAGGTCAGGGTATCGATACGGGTGATGGCGTATCGATACGGCCCTTGCATAAATGGTCTGGTCAACATTGGTCAAACAGGGCATATCAATACGGCTTGGGCGTATCGGTACAAATTTTGGTCACTAGAATTTGGTTTGAAAAATGGTACCGATACGGTCTTCTATTGTATCAATACAGGGTTAACACAGTCAACTGGTATCGATACGAGCTTAGCTGTATCGGTACGGGCTTGACGTCCTTTGAATCTGGAAATCTGAAATTAGGTTTAGCGTATCGATACGGCCCCTAGGGTATTGATACAGTGTTAGTTAATTCTGTTATAAAGAATAAAGAAAAGTTTTGGACAGTTTACAAAATGGTCACTAAAGTCATAAAGCTTAATTGATTAGGTAAATGATATACGATTTAGTCCTTTTAGTTTAAAAAGACCTTCTGAATAAGTCTCGAACCCCGAGTCCGTCTCTAAAATTCTCAATTTGTTTTTCGATAACGCTTTCCTACTCGGTTCTCTACCAGACCGGGAATGGGGTGTTACAATTTTGGAAACATTTTGGAACTATAAGCGTTTTAATTTCAGGGGTTATGTATTTAGTTTAATGTTTGTAGTTTAAGAGTTTTAAGTTTAGGGATTTAGAATTTAGAGTTTGTGGTTAGAATTTAAAGTTTAGTGTTAGGGTTTAGATTTTAGAGGTTAGGGTTTAAGTTGTAGGGTAATATGGTAAGGATTTAGGTTTATACTTATAATCCCTAAATTCTAACCCTAAACTCCAAATTAAAACCACAATCCATAAATTCTAAATACATAAACATAAACCCCTAAAGTATGAACCCTAAACTAAATTTCTAACCCCTAAAATTAAGGTGCTTGTGAAAACAAAATGTTTCTACCGCCGGGTATAATTACCCATCTTTTTATTCGGCCAAATGATAATACTTTGTTTTCCTCATATAGTTTATTGACATTTTAAGTAAAACCCAGAAAGAATACTAATATTAACGAAATGGGCTGAAGTTCAGCCTGTTTAAAAGAACTGTTCACTCTAGTTGGGCTACAACTCAGCACACTGAGTCCAAACAAACCGACGAAACAAATCATATCTGAAAATCGGGGGGATTAACGAACCGCGAAAAACCACACAATAAAAGGAAAATGTTTGAAAATTGAAGATTCCAGGAGTAACAGTTTCGAGACGAAGAAGCCAAAGGATTTTATGATGAGCTTATGTTTTTGTTCTCTCATTTCTCCTAAACCTTTGATTTACGAGGCCAATTTTCCATGTAATTTGAATCTTAACCGCTCCTGTGGCCCTCTCAGTTTTTCTACACATAACAATAATAGGAGTATTGCTGCGAGGGTTGCTCAACGAGGATACGAAGTGGATAGTGTTTCGTTCCAAAGTCCGATAATCGAGGCTGAGGAAGAAGAGGAAGTGGTTGATAAACACGTTAATGGAGTCGTCGTCGCGGAACCGGGTGAAGATACTCCGAAACCGGCAAGATTTAGGAAGAAGAGAGATAACAATGATGATAGTGATGATCAGAGCTTTGAGGATAGATTCAAGCTGCGAAACGGGAAGGAGGTAAAATATTTGGGTTTTACCCGTTCGAATTTTGGGGAAAATTTTGAATTATTAATCAATTTAATTTTTAATTTCTTTGAAGGTCTTTGAAGAAAAAGCTTATTTAGTGGGCGTGGAGCGAAAAGGCGAGATTTCGGATTCGTTTGCAATCGAGGAGTCCCTTAAAGAGTTGGCTCAGCTGGCCGACACTGCTGGGCTTATGTTCGTCGGTTCTACTTATCAAAAGTAGGAGTTTTATCTAGTAAATCGCATTGCATTTTCATACTCCAAGCTGAAACTGGCTGACTGTATTTTTTTGCCTTGAAGGTTAGCTTCTCCCAACCCGAGGACATACATAGGATCGGGAAAGGTTGCAGAAATTAAGAGCGCAATCCGTGCTCTTGAGGTTGAGACTGTAATATTTGATGACGAGCTCTCACCTGGGTAGGGTTTGTGATAATTTTCTTAGTTTCAACCTTTATACAAGAATCTATCTTAGCTTAGAGTGTTTTTATTGGAGGAAGTATCATTTGGGATGTCAACTGTTTGGACCTTATGAAATTGACATGAAACCATCATTATTTTACATTTTGATCTCATTTGGGTCCATAATTGAATCTCAGACAGTTGCGCAATTTGGAGAAGGCGTTTGGTGGGGATGTTAGAGTTTGTGATCGGACTGCTCTAATCCTGGATATCTTCAATCAGCGAGCTGCAACACATGAAGCAGCTTTACAGGCAAGTTCTGATTGTTTGTTTAATAAAACTGGGAGGTCAATGGACATAATTGATATTAGATTGAAGTTGATAAAATCTTTCTGTAATGAAGATAAGCAAAGAAGAAGAATTTATACATTTGTTACTCAATTTGTGGGTCCTTTCTAGGTTGCATTGGCTCAAACGGAATACCAATTGCCACGACTTACTAAAATGTGGGCTCATCTTGAGCGTCAAGCTGGAGGCCAGGTGAAGGGTATGGGTGAGAAACAAATTGAAGTGGACAAACGTATCTTACGGACTCAAGTGAGCAACAATTTCTGTTCCCAGTATTTTGTAGATAAATATCTTCTGCTATAGAAACTCAAACTTGTGCAGAGAGTAGGATTTATGATAGTTGCAGTTTGGTTCCTTTCTCTAATACCTTTTAAACTCTGAACTTGTTCCCATGCACCAACTTATGTGCTTTGCTAGATTGGAGTTCTTAAAAAAGAGCTTGAATCTGTCAGAAAACATCGAAAGCAATATAGAAACCACTAGTTTTCTGTTCCTGTAGTATCTTTGGTATGCACTTAGCCTGATTTTCTTTTTCTTTTTTAAAAGAATACAAGGATGCTTTTATTTTTTTGGTTTACGTCTCTGCACATATTATCCATATGAAATCATTATAGGTTGGGTACACAAATGCTGGCAAGAGTACACTTTTAAATCATTTGACTGGAGCTAATGTTCTTTCTGAGGACCGACTCTTTGCAACCCTTGATCCTACAACGAGAAGGGTTACCTTGCTTTCAATCTAACTTGTTCTTTATGAAATTGAGTAGTTAGAGAAGGAGATTTAAACTGAAACAAAGTTTTCCAGCAATAGCTATAAGTTTTCTCTATGAACATATCATTTCTATGTTGTGCCATTCTGATACTTCTATTCACCATGACTGCTTTTGATTCTCAAACCTGGAGCAGAATTCTACTGTCTCATTTTGCTATAAAAGAATTGAGAGTTTGAAGAAGTCGTGTAGCATGATTTATATCTATGAATTTTAGTTTTATAAATCTGTGTACAAATACATTCTTCCTGGACGAAATTTGCTTGTTCGTATCCGGTATTGAAATGAGTTTGTGCTGTGTTATCTATGATCTCTATCGGTAACAAGGGATACTTGTTTCTGTTGTGTACTTTCCACATGAAAAATGGAAGCGAATTTCTTCTTACAGACACTGTCGGTTCATCCAAAAGTTGCCAACTACTCTGGTAATGCTTCTCAAATTTTGGAGATGTTTATGTTATTAGGAGCTCCTTCAATCATGTGTCAAAGAGCATGCCTTCTGATTTCAAACTACTTTATGTGCGATTAATTTCAATTTGAAAGATGTTACTATTGATCTTAATACCAAGTTTGTATTGAGTGGAGCCCCAGAAATCTTGTCAGCTCTGCCTAATGGTTGCATCATGCAGGTTGCTGCATTCAGAGCTACATTGGAGGAGATATCTGAGTCTTCTCTTTTAGTGCATGTGGTGGACATCAGGAATAACATTTTCGATCAACTATTTTTCTCTTTTTTTTCTTCTCAAATTATCAACTAACACAGTTCCTTGTGAACTTCAGCCATCCCCTTGCAGAGCAGCAGATAGATGCTGTGGAAAAAGTTCTAGCAGAACTAGATGTGTCCGAAATTCCAAAATTAATGGTCTGGAACAAGGTAATGATGATATTTTCCATCTTAGTTGCTAAGACTTGAAACTTGCAAAATAAACAATTTGACCTTTTCCTCGCATCTTATTATACTTGTGATTTGTATAACTTTATGCATACTCAATGCATATGCATCTGCATGAAACCTTGTGTTTTTTTGCTACTTAACCGCATATACCTCAGCATGTTCGTACCATTTGTTTTCATTATTCCTTTTTAGTTATTTATTTATTGATTTAAAAATTAATAATTTACTTTTACATGCAGTTTTTGCTTTATACACCAAAGTATCGTATTCTGCAGTGTTCATGACATGTTCAATATCCTGCATCCTGTTTTATGAACCATGCATGGGAAAGGGATTCAATTCCTTACTTCACTACACACGTATGGCAGGTTGATAGGGTTAGTGATCCACAAAAACTCAAGTTGGAAGCAGAGAGAAGAGAAGATGTTGTTTTTATATCTGCTTTGACTGGTGAGGGCTTACAGGAATTCTGCAATGCTGTGCAGGAAAAACTGAAGGTAATAATTAATTGTCTGTATTTCAATATCTTTAAAACATGATGGTGGTTGATTCTGTGTATTCATGAATGTGAACTCTGTTTTACTAGTGGCTATTGTTGCTTTTTTAATAAGATTCTATGGTTCCAGTGGAAGCTTTAGTCCCATTTGACAAAGGGGAACTTCTGAGTACCATACATCAGGTTGGAATGGTGGAGAAAACTGTAAGTATTAACTAAATGTTAAACTACTCTAAACTGCAGTCATTATAAAGAAATAACATCGCTATTGTTTTCTTATGTATCTTTCCTTTTTGCAGGAATATACCGAGAATGGGACATTTGTAAAGGCATTTGTCCCTCTTCGTTTTGCTAGGCTGCTTACCCCAATGGGACAACTGTGTAAATCGTAACTTCAACTCTCTTGAATGTAACCTTTGAGTAGATCATGTGGAATTCAATGAGTTTTCAGGTGATTTGGGAGGGAGTGGTGGTTTTTCAGTACAGCATTGCCCGAATACCAGTGTATATAGAAAACCCAGCTTTGTTGTCCTTAAAGATGTATCTGACCTTGACTGCAATGAATGGAATTCTAGTTTTTATCCCAGAAGACAATGTCAGTTTTCTGTGTGAACTCAGGGTGCCGGATTACAATACCTCAAAGTGTCAGATATTGAATAAAACAAGTTTTCGTACTTCGTATTTTGTTACGTGATAGGACGAAAAACAGCTAGTCCAAAGTCAGGTCGAAGGAAGCCAACATCTTTTTGAGGGTAGCAGTTGATTTAATCCTTACAACCAATATAAATTCCATTGCCAAGCAATGTTTGCATATCCCTAAGACTCACTCAAATCACCAATGGCTTTTTTGAAAGTTGTTTTTGGCATCTTAATATCAGCTTTCCTGTCAGCCACAGTA
This sequence comes from Hibiscus mutabilis, assembly GCA_019671005.1. Lineage (NCBI taxonomy): Eukaryota > Viridiplantae > Streptophyta > Magnoliopsida > Malvales > Malvaceae > Hibiscus > Hibiscus mutabilis. The sequence goes on along the minus strand of CM033730.1, from coordinate 50,582,849 downwards.
TCCCTGGCTCACCCTGATTTGGGTTTTGGCTGGGGGGTCGGTGGTGCACCCCCATGCGGCCTTTTCCCACAGTTCTATCGGTTTTCATGCCCTCAAGCTGATGACATTGTCATGTCAGTCCTAAAGAAGGCCATTGCAAAAGAGCCTAGGATGGCTGCCTCCTTGCTAAGGCTTCATTTCCACGATTGTTTCGTGCTGGTTACTTTCTTCTTCAACTTCTTCATTTATTCCAGATGCAAACAATTTCCCTAAATAAGTTGGTTTTTCCAGTTGCTAAAACTGGTTACAGTAACTCGTAAAATTATGTAAGATTCCCACCTCTATATCTCGTCTTACAGGGCTGTGATGCATCCATACTGTTGGACGACAGTGCGACCATAGTCAGTGAAAAGAACTCACTACCGAACAGGAATTCCATCGGAGGCTTTGAAGTGATCGACAAGATCAAAGCTAAACTGGAAGAAGCATGTCCCCAAACTGTTTCTTGCGCTGACATACTCGCAATGGCAGCCCGTGGCTCCACTGTATTCGTAACCATGCAAACCAATTCATCATTACTTCTTTTTCTACTTTTGGTAACCGCGATTAATGCCTAAACAGAGCGGCGGACCATCTTGGGAGCTTCCACTTGGAAGGAGGGATTCAAAGATAGCAAGCCTCAGCTCCTCAAACAACAATATCCCACCGCCAAACTCCACTCTTCAGAACCTGATAACATTGTTCCAACGTCAAGGTCTTGATGAAGTAGACCTCGTTGCTCTCTCAGGTCAACCCTTTGTCCACATTTTCAGACAATGTCATAAAATATTTAAATCGTGTTTTTACCTTAATGGCTTACTCATTTTCAACATGTAATAATAATGTTTCAGGAGGACACACCATCGGTGTAGCCAGGTGTGCGACCTTCCAGCAGAGGCTGTACAATCAAAATGGAGACAACTTGCCAGACCAAACACTACACAAAACCTATTACAATGGCTTGAAATCTGTCTGTCCCAAGTCCGGCGGTGACAACAACATTTCACCTTTGGATTTTGAGTCCCCTGTAAAATTCGACAACCTTTACTTCAAGCTTATATTGCGGGGGAAAGGACCGCTGAATTCGGATGAAGTGCTCTTTACAGGGACTGTTGGGAATACCATGGTTTGGTTAAAGCTTATGCAGAGGATGAGAAGCTCTTCTTTAAACAGTTTGCCAAGTCAATGATTAAGATGGGGAACATTAGTCCTCTAACTGGTTTTAATGGGGAAGTTAGGAAGAATTGTCGCGTAGTTAATTAGGACATGAGTTCTGGTATCTGGTATAGCGGCATGTCATGTCTTATAGTTAATTATGTTGCTTAATCACAAGAGTTGGATGAGTACCGCCCTTTAATTACAATTAGAAAAAGTTGTTGAGGATGTAAGATTTTTAACGTTTCAAGAATGAGTCTAAGTTTAATTATTACAATAAATTAAGTGCTTATTATTGATCAATTTGATCCTTCTATTTTAATTCAATTTCAGGCCAAAAGAATAAAAATACTAAATTTATGGAATAAAAATGGAGAGACTAAATTGCATATGTATAAGGAATATATGGACTGGGAGCAGAATTAGACCAAATAATTTGAAATGCTGAAATTAAAATCGGATGTTGCTTATTATTTTATGTTATGGACCAAAATTTGTGTTGGATATATCCGGCTCGGTAAAAGTTGGATAGCGATCTAATAGCCCAATAAAGGAGGATGTTATAAAACGGCAAATCCTAAACTGCAAGCCCGCAAAATAATGTCCGGCGACAGCAAAGCCGAGCTGGGCTGGTGGTTTGGTCGACGCGCTTCTTCATCCAGTGAAGCAAATAAGCAAATCATATATCCTCGAATCACACAATGTAATCATGTAAATTCTCATAACAGTTCTCGTAATTCCCTACTGATAGTGATATCTATTTATAGATCAAAGCAGTAGCGAATTAGTGAAGCTAGCAATATTTGAAAGAATGGGAAGACAATCGAGCGCGTGGATTACAAGCCAGCAGAAAAAGAGATGGCCACTGCTGATTCTATTACTCCTTTCTCTATCAACGCTGATAGCCTTCTTCATCAGATCCACCTTCGATTCTTGCAGCAACAGTTCTAGCAACAATGTCAGCCATTTCGTCCGGGAAGGACAAGAAAATGAAGGGGGCGCCCGCAATGATGAAGCACCGACTCCAAATCCTCTCGATTTCATGAAGTCAAAACTCGTTCTCTTTGTCTCTCACGAACTTTCCCTTTCCGGTGGGCCTTTATTGTTAATGGAACTGGCATTTCTGCTAAGAGGAGTTGGCGCCGACGTTGTTTGGGTAACTAACCAGAAACTAACCGAATCTGATGACATCGTTTACAGTTTAGAACACAAGATGTTGGATCGGGGAGTTCAGGTAATTCTTGATTTTTTATTTCTTCGCTTTATTCCTTTAATACAAATGTTGTTCTGAATTTTTGGGTTTTCCTACATTTTGTCAGGTTTTCTCTGCCAGAGGTCAAGAAGCTGTGGACACTGCTCTTAAGGCTGATTTGGTAGTTTTGAATACTGCAGTTGCTGGAAAGTGGCTGGATGCTGTTCTTAACGAACATGTTCCTGATGTTCTTCCAAAGGTTCTCTGGTGGATTCATGAAATGCGAGGGCATTACTTCAAACTAGAATATGTTAAGCACCTCCCTTTTGTTGGAGGTGCCATGATTGATTCACATATCACAACAGTTTACTGGAAAAACCGGACAAAGGAACGATTAGGGTAATGATTTTTATACTATGAACTACAAGTTTCAAGATTTTATTGTATGCTAATGCTAGAGTAACAATGCTTGTGGGATATGTGAATTGTAGGATTTACATACACATATTGACTCTATAACATAAATCTATGTTTCGCTCTATTTTTAGCTGTTTTTGATTGTTTGTTCTTATTTTACAATTTATTTTACAGGATTCAAATGCCTGAAACATATGTTGTTCACTTAGGAAATAGCAAGGAACTAATGGAAGTAGCTGAAAATAAAGTTGCCAAGAGGATTCTCCGTGAGCATGTCCGTGAATCTCTTGGAGTGCGAAATGAAGATATAGTCTTTGCTCTTATAAATAGTATGTATTCTTTGTATGCATTATGAATCAAACACATACTTGCAGTGATTCCATAGTGGTTAAAATCCTAGTTTGATTTTTGTGGTCTGATGCTCTTCTTCCCAGCATAGAATTGCTAGCAACTTCGTTTCCATGAGTCCGTTATTCCTTCATTGAGTTTGCATAATAGATCTTGGGATTTTAGGTCGCAATGAGTTTCTGAACGGGCATTTTAGTGTTAAAAAAACAGATCTTGATTGGGTTATAGTTTATATTTTAGAGCTTTGATCTGTTGCCGATTTCTTCCTCCATTTTCCTTGGTACCACATCTCCTGTTGTCTTTTGTTCATGTTCTTGCAAATACCTTTGTGCTCTCTCTCAGATCTGAGCAGTTAGATTATGCAGGATGTTGAAAGATGCTGTTATAGTTTATGTTCCCCTGTTATGCTTCTAGCCTGCTGTACTAATTGAAAATTTTCTGAAACCAACAGGCGTTTCCCGAGGGAAGGGCCAGGACCTATTTCTTCGTTCATTTCATGAAAGTTTGAAGTTGATCCAGGAGAAAAAACTACAGGTGCCATCAATTCATGCAGTGATAGTGGGAAGTGACATGAATGCTCAGACAAAGTTTGAAACGGAACTGCGTAACTTTGTATCAGAGAATAATATTCAGGGTCGAGTGCACTTTGTTAATAAAACCCTGACTGTAGCTCCCTATCTGGCTTCTATTGACGTTCTTGTTCAAAATTCTCAGGTATTCTCTGAATAACTATGTTGTTTATTTGTGTTGCAAACACTACTGATTCTGGTTCCATTCACCTGTGCTCCCATTTCGTGAAATCATTAAAATTTTATGACTTGGTTTAGCTTTGCTAAGCTTACAAACTGTTGTCTCATTTAGGCCCGGGGAGAGTGTTTCGGCAGGATAACAATAGAAGCTATGGCCTTTCAGCTTCCTGTCCTGGTATGCCCTGTGGTATTTAATAGAATTTCTTTTCTTTTCACAATCTAATATTTCTCGTTCTTTTTCATTTTACAAATCAATGTAATCACTTTTATTTTCTTTCACTGGTTACTATATTATTCAGGGCACTGCAGCCGGTGGCACCACAGAGATAGTGGTAAACGGGACAACAGGCTTGTTGCATCCTGCTGGCAAAGAAGGCGTGATGCCCCTAGCAAACAACATCGTGAAACTAGCAACAAATGTAGAGAAGAGGCTGACAATGGGGAAGAAAGGATATGAAAGGGTGAAAGAAAGGTTTTTAGAGCATCACATGTCCGAAAGAATTGCCAAGGTTTTGAAAGAAGTACTGCAGAAGGCAAAGCGCCACTCTGATTCTTAAAAACTTTGCCGCGGTTCAGTGCCTTCATGGTCCAGTGGTATCTTTCAACATTCTGCATTCTTGCGACTTAAATTGATACCCATTTATAAGTACGGTAGATATTCATGTTATGGTACCCATTTTTCATTCTTTTATACAACGAGGGTTGTACTCAAGATACTAAAGAAATATTTGTGACTTAAATTAGCTCGATTCAAAATTCCAAATATACTGCATATTTTATTTTACTCGGGTTGAATTGTAAACTCGCAGTTGTCCATCATGGGTGGTCAGGATAAGTTAGGACAATTTTCTACTCGAGAAGCATACAAGTGCTTGCAGCAGAGAATTTTCCTTAGGTATCAATTACTGAACAATGGCTGGATATGGACACAATTGAATTGAAAAAGAAAAAAAAAAAAGACTACACATAATAGGGACTTGTTGTGCTACATGGACTATTTGGAGATAAAGGAATAAAGTGGTTTCTGATGGAAAACATACTCAAACCCCTCTCAAAAAATGTTGAATGTTTAAACACAATCGATCGTATTTCTTTTTATTATATTTTATACCACCAACAACACCTATCGAGTTATACATCAATAATAATATTTAAGTTTAAAAAGTTAAAATAAATAAAAAGGTAAGAAAGGGTCTATCTTTTACTATTTATTTAATGAATATGTATCAAATTTATTCGTGGACTTTGATTTATGGTAATTGTGTACATAGAACGTTGTTTGTTATTAAGTTATACACAATTTTTTTTAATAAAAAAGTTATACACTATTTCTCTTAAATAACTCTAGCCGCGGCCGTGACATTTTTGTTTTTTTTTTCTTTTAAACGTCGGCGGCGACATTGATTTTAATACTGGTCGCCGACCGCCGAGATCTATCGTTTCGTTTGTTTTGTTTTTTAGTTTTTAATAAATTATTATGCTCTTGTGGCACGATTTATTCTACCTTTTAGTACGTTTTCTCTGTCATTTGACACGCTTTTCTCTTTTTTGTTTTGATTTTCTATTAGGGTTGAATTTGACGGCGTCACGACTGATCAAGATGGCGTTCTTTTTATTATGTTGTTGATCTCCCTATCTCGGACCTTCGAACTGGATTTGGATACACGATTACATTCACCGTTCCTTTTTTGCGATTGAGTTGTGGTAATGATCTTGTTGTCGATGTACCTCATTGTAATATGTATTTTTATGTTGTTTGTTGATGGTTTTACCTTTCGTCGCCGATCTACGGTGATGCTTGTATCCATATTTTGTTTCGAGTCTTTGGGTTAGGTTTTTACCTTTTCTTTGCATTGTCTTCTTATAATCTCAAGACGCTAGTTTTGTTTACTAGAAATATGTCTGGATTAGGTGTTTTGTTTACTAAGTTGTGAACTTTCATTGTAATTTCGGATATATCCTCGTTTAATAAAATTAGTGGATTCAAGTCGAAAAAAGTTATACACTATTTATTTTTACATTGGGTTAATAGAATTATTTGTATTTGTAATATATAAAAGTGAAATAACACTATGTTGATAATCGCGATATTAATTTGTGAAATATGAATCGAATTAAAATTTTATGTATACAATTACACAAAATCAAAGTTCATGTATAACATCATGTATCTAATAAAAATTCATATTAGTTTTGAGATTTATCTTTTCTCATAAAGTCCTTAAGAATTGATATTACAAGTTAACCATTCAAAATTTAAAATCTATAATACCTAAAAAATTTAGAAGAGGTAAAATATTTCAGCTATTGTAGAACCCGAAATCCTCAACCGATTTGCTTGTTAAGTGGAGGAGAATAGTTAATTTGGGTGATGCTGGTGGAAGCAATGAAAGAAAAATAAGACACAATAATTTTAGAGTGGTTGGAGCTTCTAACCAAGCTCTACATCCATTGCCTTAGCTTCCCCAAAAATATTTCTAAATTCACTAGAATTTCTTCCCCTTTTCAAGGCTTATGAGGCAACCCTTACAACTTAGACTTAAACCACTAAGTCTAGCATTCAAAACTTTCTACCCAAAGCTTTGGGAACCCCTCTTTACAAGAGAAATTGAAGCAAATTGAAATCCCTCTCACAAGGTATGTGTCTGCACTCTAAAGCTATCACCCAATCCTAATACACTTGAGCATCCATTGACAATTTAGCTCACAAGTGTTTGTCTCTACAAAAATACAACAATTTAAGCACTAAGACATTTCTTAATCAAAAGATTGTTGACTTGATAAACATTAGTTGATTTTGGTGCTTGAAGGTCTCTTCTATACTCCCAAAAGTGATTCTAGCCGTTGGTGACCGTTCGGGATGAATTGGAGTCATTGGGGATTTCCCATGCTGAATTTCCCAATCTGGTGCAATTGGTATTGGTACATGGGGTACATGTAGCGATACAACCCTATTTGGGAAATAGTCGTTAGAGCAGTTAAAGCATATGGTATTGATACGCTTTGAGGCGTATCAGTACGACCCTCTCTGTATGGGTACGGCTAAGCCTGTACCGGTACAGGTTTTTGCTACTGGAAAATTATTGTAGCTAAAACCCAAAAAGGTATCGATACGGTGTTGCTCTGTATAGGTATGAGGCTGAGAAAATTGCTCGTTTGGCTATATAAAATCGTTTTAAAACATGCCAAAAACCTTAGAAACATTTTTCAAACATATTTTCAAGTTGTTTGGACTTTAATACAAGTTTGTAAAATATTCAAACAAGTCCAAAAATATTTTTCACATTATTATATCAAAACAAATATCCTAACAATCTCCCCCTTTTGATATACTAAAACTAACTTGAAAAATTATTTTTGTGATTCCCCGCCTTTATAAAATAATTTTTGAATAAGAGAATATAGATTCAAAAGAGTGTTAAAAACTCTCATTTATTCATTTGAAAATTCAAAATTTCAAACTATTTCCCCTTTTTGTTATATCAAAAAGAATTTTGTAACTTGAAGTTCAATAACAATAGAAAAAAGTTGACAATTAAATACTTTTGTTTAAAAATGGCTCCCCTTACTCAAGCATCAAACAAATTGTTAGTCCAACAATTCAAGATTAACTAGTTGAATTAAAAGAAATAAAACAAGAAAAACTAATAAATTCAACTAATTTTACCACTTGAATTAAAGGTAGGATGTTAAGCCTCCTTCTTCAAGTGTTCTTCCTTGTGTGAATAGAGCTTCCATGGTTCATCACTTTGTCGATTAATGCTCCATCACACCTATAAAAAGACAATCAAGTAATTTTTGGTATCCAAATTGCTTTGGATCCAATGACATTAGTTGTACAAACTTCGGTCCCCTTAAGAATTCATTTTACAATTTCATCCTTTTTATTTGAAGTAATTAGTCCTTTTAGGACCCAAATACTTTTAAAATATTTATCGTTCAACAATCTAGGGGCACTAGATTGTCTTTGATAAAAATTTATTTTAATAAAAGTTGATTTGGAGTTACCTCTAACTTCACATTTTTTAGCATTTTTGTTAAACAAATTCTTTTTGAGGTCGTCAAATTTCCTTTAATGATCCTCTTGAACTTTTAGATGCAAGTTTTATAAATCCAAATTCTTCTTTTCAAAAGATTCAAACTTTGCTTCAAGTTCGAGATTTGTTTTGGAAAGCAGTTTATTTTTTATTTTCAATTTTGAAAGTAACTTTTTGTTTTTAAAAAATGAAGCATTGAATTCCAAAAGCAAATCATCATAGGCTTCTTGTAACTCATCAAAAGTATATGAATTTCAACAAGATGAGTTAAAAGTTACCTCACCCTCTTGGAGGGCCATAAGACATAAGTGAGCTACCTTATTATCGGTGGAGTCCTCTTCATCACTCCATGTTGCCACATATGCCTTATTTGAAGATGATCTCTTATTATCGAAGTGAGGGCAATTCGTATTTGGTGTGGCCTTGTTTCTTGCATTCATAGCTCTTTAGGGAATCTTTCATCTTCTTCTTCTATTCATGCTTAGATTCTACCATTTTGCTCTTCATGATTTGGGTAAACTTCTCAAAGAGATAGACCATCTCTTCATTTTCACTTTTCTCCTCACTTGAATCTTCTTGATTGCTTATGGAGGATTGAAGAGCAATAGTGTTTATATATGCTCCTTGCTTTTTGATATTCTTCTCATTCTCTTTTCTCAAAGGTTGAGACATCAATTCAAGGGCAAGTAAAGACCCGATAAGCTCACCAAGCTTGAGCTCCTTCAAGTTCTTAGCTTCAATATTTGTCGTCTTCTTTGACTCCCATGATTCGAAAAGTGAATAAATCAACTTCTGAACAAGTTTGTCTTCCGAAATCTCCTCTCCAAATCTTTTTAGTTCGTCGACAATCATGGAGAAACAGTCGAACATACTCTTGATGTCTTTCTCTAGGCTCATCTTGAAATTTTCGTAGTTGAGGTTAAGTAGACTAATATTTATCTCCTTCACCTTATTTGTACATTCATGGATCATTTCAAGCTTGTCCCAAACCTCATTGGCATTTTCACAAGAAGAGACTTTGGCATACTCTTCCGATCCTAATGTACAAAATAGCATGAGCGAAGCCTTCGAGTTTAGCTCTATCATCTTCTTGTCATTTGCATTCCATTTCGCCCTTCTTTTTAAGGACTGAATGGTCCATCTTCAACAAGATCTTAAATATGATGGTCTTTAGCCTTGATGAAGTACATCATTATATTCTTCCAATAGGCACAATGTTCACCGTTGAAGAATTGTGGCTTGTCTATTGATTGCACCATGAACACCGGTTGATTGTTTGTTGATCAAGCTTGTCAGGGTCATCTCAATAGGATGTCAATCCTTCACGATTGAGCTTCACTTTGATTCTAATTGTAAAACTCGATATCCTCAACCGATTTGCTTGTCAAGTGGTGAAGAAGATTTAATTTGGGTGATGGTGGTGGAAGCAATGAAAAAAAATAAGACACGAGAATTTTAAAGTGATTCGAGCTTCTAACCAAGCTTTACATTCACTACCTCAGCTTCCCTACTAAGGATTTCTAAATTCACTAGAATTTCTTCCCCTTTTTAAGGCTTGTGAGGCAACCCTTACAACCTAGACTTAAACCAATAAGTCTAGCATCCAAAGCTTTCTACCCAAAGCTTTGGGAACCCCTCTTTACAAGAGAAATTGAAGCAAACTGAAATCCCTCCCACAAGGTATGCGTTTGCACTCTAAAACTCTCACCCAATCCTAATACACTTGAGCATACATTGCCAATTTAGCTCACAAGTGTTTGTCTATACAAAAATACAATAATTTGAGCACTAAAACATTTCTTAATCAAAAGCTTGTTGACTTGATGATCATTAGTTGATTTTGGTGCTTGAAGGTCCCTTCTATACTTCCAACAGTGATTATAGCCGTTAGTGACCGTTGGGGATGAATTGGAGCCGTTAGAGATGATTCATATGCTGAATTTCCCAATCTGGTGCAGTCGGTATTGGTACACAGAGTACCTGTATGGATATGGCCATGTTTGAGAAATAGCTGTTAGAGCAGTTAAAGCATAGGGTATCGATACACTTTGAGCCGTATCGTTACGACCCTCGTCGTATGGGTATAACTAAGCCTGTATTGGTATGGGTTTTTGCTACTGGAAAATCACTGTAGCTGAAACCAAAAAAGGTATTGATACGGTGTTGCTCCGTATCTGTACGAAGCTGAAAAAATAGCTAGTTTAACTATCTAAAATCGTTTTAAAACATGCCAAAAGCCTTAGAGATATTTTCAAGTTGTTTGGACTTTAATACAAGTTTACAAAATATTCAAACAAGTCCAAAAACATTTTTCACATTATTCTATTAAAACAAATATCCTAACAGCTATGTTTTTCTTTTGATAATTTACGAGATGTATGATATTTTGTTTTGATATTTATTGTTAATGTTTTTTAATAGTAAAATAAAACTCTAAATAATTACATATATATCTTTTGTATTTATTCGGTGTCAAATAATCTAGTCGAATTTAAGAGTGAAATTTCTGATGGTTTAAAAGTCTAAATATACTTAAAAGGAAATATTTTATGGCAAAATTGGGGCAATATTGCACCCAAAAAAATTATTTTAAAATCTATACCATTGTCCAAATTATTTTCGAATCTATGGCACTTTCTACAGTAACTTTTAAGGGTGGATAGCTTTCAATCCGACCTCAACAACAATAAAAAAACATGAGGGCATACTGATTTCTATCCGACCTCATAACAAAAAAATTGAGGGCATTTTGCTTTCCTTCTAACCTCATGGTCAAAAAAAATAAAAAAAATGATTGCATGTAGATTTCTATTCGACCTCATGGGTCCAAAAAAAAAAGTTTGAGGTCAGACTGATTTCCTTCCGACCTCATGGCATTACTGACCGGTTCAGGCTTATGGTTGTGCTGAAACACAGGGTTGAATAATTGAGATTCGATTTTTTAGGGAATGAGGTGCTGAAATACTAAAAACTCACATATTTCTTCCACCCAAAACGACCGGCCATTGCATGGTAAATATTACTGGTCATGGCAGTGTGAATGACCCATCATGCAGTGCTGAAAAAATAATGCATGGCAGGTTTAAATTTTTTGGAAATAGGGTGGTGATTTGTATTAATTGGAATATATTTATTAAATAGATTGTAGGGGTATTGAATTTAAATTTTGAATGGTTATTAAATAGATTGTAGGGGTAAATAACGAAATTTTTTATTTATTATTTTGTGTGTTGTGTTTTGTGTTAAATAAGTGAGGTTAAAGGTAAAAGTTGAAGAAAGTCTGAAAAAATTGAGTGAAGGAGGAGAATAAGAAAGTGAGGGAATAAATTTTTGAGAAATTTTTAGTAAGTTGATTTTTACATTTTGTTTTGAATATGTTGATTGTTTGTTTATTTTTATTTTGTTGTTTAGGTAAAAAATTTGTAACAATATAATATAACATTATGATAATTTTGATTTCTATAATTTGATTCAAAAATATATATGGTTTTGAACGTGAGAAGACAATGAGCAACGTGTTTATGGCCGTTATCCATTACAATAAAAAAATTGTGAAAATTGATATTGGTGTCATATTTGACTCGGAAAATACTACAAAAATGAGGTTTTCAAAAAACATTTCCCTTCGAGAGTTGAAGCATGACATAAAAAGAAAAATAGGAGTTGAGAATGTTCGCTTGCGGTATCGGTGGAAGACATGTGATGATCCAGTCAGATATTCTGCAATAGCTCTTAAAAATGACGATGATATTGGACTCATGATTGCAGAGCATGATTCAATACGTATTCGAAGTGATGAGCTACATGCTAAGTTGCATGGGAGATATGACGACTCGGGTCCATCCAGAAATGTATTTGGAAGTTCTTCTCAAATGGGTTTTAGTAGTGCGGTTGAGGACCAACCATATAGGTTTGGAGACAGTTTTGTTGCTCTATTGGAAAGTGGGACATTAGATGCATTTCATCCATATGTCAGACCTTCGACGTTCCCAAAGGTTGAGCTGACAGTTGATCCGAATGTTGGCATTAAAGTTGAAAATCTCCAAGGTCGTTGGGGAAAAACGCTTGCTGATTCTACTGAATATAAAGATGAAGAAACCGGAGTCCCGATTAGAATGGTGATGACCTTGGTGATGAGCCTATTTTTGGTGGTAGTGAGTTTTGTGTCGGGTGGTGATGACATTACATTGTATGAACCTCATGCTCACATGAACTTAATAGATTACGATATGATGAGGGCACCTAAATACCCGGTCATGCGACAAGTATGTTTAGGTTCCTCTGATAAATTATCAGTTGGGATGCAATTTAAAGACAATGAATAAGCTAATTTGGCAATTAAATAGTATTTCATCAAAGAGCATATAGACTTTACTGTTAAAGAATCCAGTCCGAGAACTATGTTTGCCAAATGTGTTAAATATGGACAAGATTGTAATCAAGTGTCTAAACTTCATAAGCGAACTGCTTGAGAGATTACAAAGTACAATGGTAGACACACTTGTTTACGAAATTCAATCAACCAAGACCATCGTAAGTTGGACTCCGATGTAATATCTCGCCACGTGAAGATGTTGGTTGAAGTAAATCCAAGGGTTACTGTTTCAACGATTATGACATATGTGAAGCAACAATTTGAATATCAAATAGAATATGGCAAGGGTTGGCATGCAAGAGATAAGGAGCTGAAAAGGTTTATGGTAATTACGAGAAGTCATACAATGAGCTACATGTTTTATTAAACACAATGGCATTTTTTATTTCGGGACTATAATCAAGTATAAAACATTGGATGCATGCAACCGAGAAGGTGAACTTTTTTAAGGGAAAAAATATTTGACAAACTATTTTGGGCGTTTAAGCCATGCATTGATGGCTTTCCGTATTGCAAGCGTATGTTCCAAGTTGATGGTATGTGGTTGTACAAAAGATACAAACATGTACTATTGATTAACGTTACATAAGATGGTGATGGAAATATCTTTCTGATTGCCTTCGCAATTGTTGATAAAGAGTCGGCAAAATATTGGAAATTTTTTTTGAGCAATTTACCTAAGCATGTCATCCGAGAAGATGGGTTTTGCTTGATTTTCAATAGAGCATGGGGCATTTTAGCAACAAATGATCGACATGGCAGCAGATGGACACCTTCGCACGTATATCTTGCATACTGTATATGCCATATTGGCAAGAACACTATTGAAAATGGAAAAAAACCTACATTGGCAGTGCAATTTTAGGTATGGGTATGTAAATTTTGTTTTCTCATACTTGATTATTTATGTGTTATGATTTTTGTCAATGCTAACAATGTATATTACAGAAACAAGCTACAAACTACTACGACCAAATTTTGAGAGGAAGTTGGCAGATTTATACATAGAGTATGGTAAAGAAATTTGGGTGTAGGCAAACAATATAGAGAGGGAAATATGGACCCAATCGTATGATGAAAGTTGACGATACGAGCAAATGACAATCAACATCATGGAGTGCATAAATGGTGTATTAAAAGGAACATGCCATCTCCCAATAACTAGCTTGGTGAGAGAGATGTACTATAGGTTGGCTAAGGTTTGTCCGATAAAGGGTAAAAAATCCAAGCTATGATAAATAGGGGACAAGTTTGGTCTCCCGATCTTGTGACAAAGATGGAGAAGAACGTGAAACCGGCAAGATTAATGGTTGTTCACGAGTTTGACCTAAATGGACAAATTTTTGATGTTGTTGATTCCGTGCGCAACAACGAAGGAGGGCACCGCCAAACATTTCGAGTCGATTTTAAGCAAAGATGGTGAGACTGATGAGTTACAGATATTGCGATATCCATGTAGGCATGCAACTGCATTATGCATGTCTAAAGGGGTTGACTTGTACAACTTTGCGGATGAATGCTTTAACTTGCATAGGATAATAAATATTTACAAATGTGAGTTCCCACTGATCGCGAATTCACAATATTGGCCGCCACTAGAACATGACGAATGGTTATTGAATCCAGCACTCCGTAGAAAACCAAAGGGCCGACCTCCATCAACTCGTATCCATACCAGTATGGATCTTCATTATAGGGAGGCAAGAGAACCAAAGAGATGTATGAAATGTAGTGGTCCAGGACATTCCAAAAACAAATGTCCAAATCGACCGAATTACATGGTCATGCCTCGGTGATTTCATTTACTATTCGTAGTAGAACTAGATTCATTTCTTTATATTTGTATTCAAATAAACATTTTCTATTTGATTATTAGTATGTTATTTGATGCATATGGTTTACTTGTTAGTTAATGCATGTTCGATGTTCTATTTTGGTAATGAATTATATTCAAATTTGCTGAGACCTTTCTAACTTAATTGAAATTTAATTTCATTATTTAAAACACAAATAAATAAAGTTTTGCAAAGAAAAATACGAGCATTTCAAGTTGTATTATCCATTGTTGTTTTAGTTTTTTATTTTTATTTATCAAATATCAAACTTTACAAAAAATATATATATAATATATGTGAATATTTTAAAAGAGTTAATTTTTCAAAATCAACAATATATAATATATGTTAAACTCAATTATAAATTCACTTCGAAAACATAACCGAAGTCTATGTTAGAATTCTTATGTTACTCGATTATTTGTATTACATAAAAGAAGAGTTACATGAAATCATTTTCTATGCAATTTTTGTCTATGTAGGAATATGGTCGAATGGTAATGCCACAATGCCCGTCGATCTCGTTGCGCTCTTTGGTGTGCATCGTCGTCGTCGTCATCATCATCATCATTATTCACCGAACGCATAGAAGGCAGTGTTGTAAACACATAACCACTACTATGTGGTGAAAACGTGGGACTGCTAATCGAAGTAACCGCCATGAAATCTGTGATCCCCCGATAGTCCATGTTTTCACCAAAGCTCAGGTACATAGGTGACTGTGAATGATAAAAATCTGGTACGTATGCTTCAGAATCATTCACACCCGAGGTCCCACCCATTGATGGGTGATAAATGGGTGGCTGATGATGATAGAATATGTCATCCGCTGGATTAGAAACTAAGGTCTCGCTTATTAATGGATGATAAATCGGTGGCTGGTGATGATAAAATCTATCATCTAATAGATTGGAAATCGAGGTCTCATCCATTGATGGATGATAAATCGGTGGCTGATGATGATAAAATCTATCATTCACTAGATTCGCAAACGAGCTATCCGCTATTGCTGGCTGTTCAATGGGTGGTTGCGAATGATAAAAGTTGTCATCCACTGGTTGTTCCATGCTATTGCTGGATGTTCATATGTGGTTGGAGAAGTACCACCATACATATCCGGTGTACCAGATTGACTGTAAGATTCATCTGCTTGACTTTGGCCTGCTGCACTCTTAGATGATTGACCACGACCACCAATTTTTTTTAGAAATAATCGACATTGTTCCGTTCGTCCGCAGTAGTCAAGTACGGTTTCCCATTATTGCGATAGAATAACATGTACTCTGAATTATCTGACTCCAAATCATCAGCTTGAATTCGAGAGCGAGGTGGCAACTGTTCACGTATGTTGTTCCACCTTTCAACGTACTTTCTATGCTTTATTTCCCATGTATGATGCCCCTTACCGCGAAAGTCCACAAGGTGTAGGGTGTCATGATACAATGGATCTCTCGGAATGAGCTGGTGGAAGCCAAACTGCCTTAGGACCCTATCTCTGAATTGGTACTCGACAAAAGCAAAGCGGATCAACGGTGTAACCACACACTAGAGATATGAATCAATATTCAATTTTTTGGTACATTTACGCGTCCACCAGCATATGAACTCCAAATAAACTTCAAAAAATATAAATATAAATAAGAGAATAAATTAATTACATAAATAGTAACATGTAAAAGTAACTTAATTTCGATACCTCATATTTGCAAGATAAATCAATAGAAGCTCTAAACACTTTCAAATTGTTGTGTGCTAACCTTGTGTCAGCTTTTTTCGCATTTCATCTACACACACATCTAAATAATAGTCGTTTGATTATTTTTCAGATAAAATAAAAATATTTTAAAACTGAATAAACTTAAACTTTCAAATCAAAGTAAAGAAATTACCTACTGACAAGAGGAAAATTTCTCAAACTTCGAGTAACCGGTATAAAAAATAGAAGTCATTCTCATGCCCAAGCTTGCAATAGCAACAAACATCCACCAACACTCATTGCCTTTAAACCTTTACTATCTAATAGAGCGGCCTTGCACAAATCACAGTACAAGAACGCTAATATTGTTGATCCCCAACTATAATTAGCAGCTTCTGAAGAGGATGACAGATATGGTAGATATCGTGTGTAAACAAGATTGCCAGATTTATCCGGCATCAGTATCCCCCCAATGAGCTGTAAAATATAGGCTCGAGTCGCACAACTAATACTTGCGGTGTGTTATTGCGTCAGAGCTTGAATTCTCTCCGCAACCAGCTCAATTTAATACGAGATCCTCTCACATCGGTTCCAGTTGGAAACTTGTTGAGGTAATCATAGCAAATCTTTGCAGTTGATTCCTCCGTCTCCTTAACCAATAGACCGACATCCAATTAGCATCACCACGTCTTCCAGCGTAATGGTACATTCTTCACACGACATGTGAAATGTATGAGTCTCCGGTCTCCAGCGCTCAATTAATGCGGTAATTAAACCGGGAGTCATCTTGTAGCCACGAATAAATATGGCATGATAGAATCCCGCTTCTTGCAACCATTCAATCATATCGGGGTGTGGGTTATTACTCCTCATGCTTATATGATGTTTGAAGGTTTCATCGGTTGCCTTCATTAAATTAAAAAATTTCTTAATAATAATAAATAAGAGAAAAAAAATATTACTAATCTCAAATTAAGTTCTTTAAAAAAATTTACCATGTCATCAACCGCAACACTGAAGATGTGTCGATTTTGTAATCTCAACAGAGGATTTTGATCGGCCATTTTTCAAATAAAACTACATAGAAGATAAGTAAGAAAATATTAGTAAAAACAGTTACCCCTAAATCTAATCATAACTACTACTTTAAAATTTTATAATGAAAAAACAACTAAAAATATTTGAACTAAATTTAAAAACAAAATATATAAACTTAAAACCTTACAATATTTTCTCCATTTTTTTTCTTTCTTCTACTTCTTCAACCAATTTCTTCACAAACTTGCCTCTACAATACCTTACCTTCAAGCCCTATTTATCAACTAAAATTTAACTCAACTACTCAACCCACCACCACCGTTCAATCAATAGAAATCAACCCCATTCCCGAAAAATTCAAACCTGTCATCTGCCATTGTCATACATGAAAAAGCATATGAAATTGCATGCGATTCAATATATGTGTGCATGTGATTCACGAGTATTGTTTCTTTTGCATGTGATTGTGATTGCACCGATTGTTTTTTTGTATGAAAAAGCAGTCAAACCTGCCATTATTGTCATGCATGACAAATTATCACGAGTATTTTTTTTACGTGTAACTTTGAGGCCGAGTTTCAACACTGGTTTCAACACTGCCTGCCACGCCCTGCCATGAGGTCAGATTGCAAGCAATTGGCCCTTAAATTTTTTTTTTATTTTTCGATTATGAGGTCAGATTGAAAGCGATTGGCTTTCAAAAAGTTTTTTATTATTTTTTCCTTCATGAGGTCGTAAGGAAAGTCACTCGGTCTACATGTTTTTTTAATATTTTTTGTTTTATGAGGCCGGATTGAAAGCTACACGACCTCAAAGCTTTTTTAATATTTTTTTTAAATTTTTGTTGAGGTCAGTTTGAAAGCTATCCGCCCTTAAAAATTATTGTAGAAAATATCATAGATTTAAAAATAATTTAGGAAGTGGTATAGATTTTAAAATAATTTTTTGGGTGCAATATTGCCCCAATTTTGCCAATATTGTATAGGCGGCTTTAGATTACACACATATATATATATACTCGCAGGGATTACGAGCAGCCACCAGCTCGCACAACCCCTTCAGAAACCTAGGAACGCCCAAACACAGACCTTTCGTCAAAATCAAATCCCTTCGAACTCCGATCAGAGATTGAGGCAATGAGTGACGGAGAAGACGCCGTGCGACGCCGTAATGCTATTGCGGAGTACCGCAAGAAACTCCTTCAACACAAAGAGTATGAATCTAGGGTTCGAGCAGGTATCCTCCCGCCTCATCTCATAATCACCACCATCTAACCCTAATTGGGGTCACTTTTCTATTTTCCTTGGTCCTCGTTTTATTTGCGTTTGAATCGTTATTATTTTTTGTTTGCCCATTTACGATTTAGGGTTTTGCTTCCTCTCTGGGTTATATCAGCACCTTTTTTTTATTTACAAATATTGCTTCTTTGGAAGATCAATTCCTTTGTAGTGACAACTTGAGTAGGTAAAATTTGGCGACAGACTTTATGCTTTGGTTGCTGCAATAGATAACTATTTGGTTTTTAACTGAAATTATGTTTTTCAATGTCTTCGACTTGGAATTTTGTTTATGTTGTTGATGATATTCAAATTTTGGCTTTCTGTGAAAATAAAGGAGGAAGAAACAAAACAAAAGATCAAATATTTATCTTATTAATATTTAATACAGCGCATGCTTAAATTGGTTTTTGACTTATTTGAATGTTTAGGTAGGGAGAATCTGAGAGCTGCTAAGAAGGAGTTTAACAAAACAGAAGATGATTTGAAGTCTCTTCAGAGTGTCGGACAGATCATTGGAGAAGTTCTCAGGCCTCTTGATAATGAACGCTGTAACTACTTCTTATCCCCCCCTTTTGCATTCGAAATGTTCAAAGTTTATATAATTATTCTTATTTATAAAATTGCATAGTTTGGCATCTGAGTTATTGCATTTGAATTTTATGCTGTTTTTCAATTGTAACCATAAAATTGGATGTTCATATGACATTCCAGTGATTGTTAAAGCAAGCAGTGGCCCTCGCTACGTGGTTGGTTGCCGCAGCAAAGTTGATAAGGAGAAGCTAACTTCAGGAACTAGAGTAGTTCTTGATATGACAACACTTACAATAATGCGGGCCCTCCCACGTGAGGTAAGTATTATCATCCTAATTAGTTCAGCTGTATTTATGATATAAAAGTAAGTCTTCTTTTCCAGATATCTGAATTCATGTTACATCTTTGGTTCATAGGTTGATCCTGTTGTTTACAATATGTTGCATGAAGACCCTGGTAATGTCAGCTACTCTGCTGTTGGTGGTTTATCTGATCAAATTCGAGAGCTAAGGGAATCTATT
Organism: Hibiscus mutabilis; assembly: GCA_019671005.1. Taxonomy (NCBI): domain Eukaryota; kingdom Viridiplantae; phylum Streptophyta; class Magnoliopsida; order Malvales; family Malvaceae; genus Hibiscus; species Hibiscus mutabilis. Next base: position 50,563,657 of record CM033730.1, on the reverse strand, counting down.
GAGCTCCCTCTCATGAATCCTGAGCTTTTCCTTAGAGTTGGGATTAAACCTCCCAAGGTGATTATTGCTTCATGTCTCCATCGATTCCTGAATTTCAGTGGGTATGCTTTTATGCATGCTGACAGGTGAAGCATACTGTGCTGGAGTGATTTATGGTTGAGGATCATCTTAATCTTTTTGTTTTCTTTGCAGGGTGTCCTCCTCTATGGACCTCCTGGTACTGGCAAGACATTGCTAGCCAGAGCAATAGCAAGTAATATTGATGCTAACTTCTTAAAGGTTGGTATTTTTGTACCTATGACTTACCTTGGTGGTTTTCTCATCATGTTCTTGAATGATTGCATTTTACTTTTTCCCATCTGAATTCAGGTTGTTTCAAGTGCAATAATTGACAAGTACATAGGAGAAAGTGCAAGGCTGATAAGAGAAATGTTTGGATATGCACGTGATCACCAAGTGCGATCCTGGAGTTATTAATGTTTGCTTTTATGCTTCTTTGTAGTTTGTATATGTTAATGCCATTCTTATGTTTGTTTCTTTTCTTCCAGCCTTGCATCATCTTTATGGATGAGATTGATGCCATTGGTGGGCGCCGTTTCAGTGAGGGAACTAGTGCTGACCGTGAAATACAGAGAACACTGATGGAGTTACTTAATCAGCTTGACGGATTTGATTCGCTTGGGAAGGTACACAATTTGGTCATAAACAATTAAACATAGTTCAAGATTGTGATCTGAAGTAGAATATATGCTTTATATTTTGTATGGTTTAGCTCACTAAGTGGGTAAAGAGTGGGGTATTCTGCTAGCTTGTTTTTGTAAAACTTCTAAGTGCCTTTGGTCATTGTTTTATCCAGTGTGGTTTATATTCCATTTTACCTAATGCAGCATCATAACATCTCTTTTATGATCCTTGGAAAACAGGCCTACCACTTGATGTCATCAAGTGTATGCCTGGGGGCATTGATTCTATGTTTCTTTTTCTAAAAAACACAATTAATGCATTTATGAACTGGAGCTCAAATTTCTCTTATTGCATCCTTCATTGCTGCCTGGTACTCAGGTTTGTTTTTATGCTCCCAAACCCAAAATCATTATCAAGTTAAAATTGTTTCATGTAGGTTAAAATGATCATGGCTACAAACAGACCTGATGTTCTAGATCCTGCACTTCTTCGCCCTGGAAGGCTAGACCGAAAGATAGAGATTCCATTGCCAAATGAGCAGTCAAGAATGGAAATCCTCAAGATTCATGCTGCTGGCATTGCCAAGCACGGTGAAATTGACTATGAGGCTGTTGTTAAACTTGCTGAGGTTAGTCAAAAGTGTGGCTTGTCTCTCTTTCATGGCTGTAACCTTCATCACTAATATAATTTGTCACCATTGCTTTAGGGCTTTAATGGTGCCGATCTACGAAATGTTTGCACAGAGGCTGGAATGTCAGCAATCCGTGCGGAACGTGATTATGTCATCCATGAAGATTTCATGAAGGTATATATAACCATGGAAGTTGGATGATTGTCATTTCATTTGGATAACTGCTAATGATGTTCTTGCTTCTATGTGGTTAAATTGCAGGCGGTAAGAAAATTGAATGAAGCCAAGAAACTGGAATCAAGTGCTCATTACAGTGCTGATTTTGGGAAAGAATAGTGTCGCAGCCAGAGTACCGGGCAGTGCATTATATTTTTGATGTCCGCCAAAAGTTATTTGCTCAGGTTAAATGTCCGCCTTGTGTATTTAAACATATTCAAGAAACTCGGAATGTAGTGTTCTAAATATCACTGCCTTCATGACAAAAAGGTTGCGCATAATTACAGTGTAGGTACGTTACGTTCCTGGGAGACATTTGTATCGTGGAGGACTGCATGTTGTAGGAAATTTGACTTATTTCCCTCTCTTGTTGAGCTTTCGTTTGGGTTCTTTAAATATTTTAAATTGAAAATTTGCAACCACCACTCCCTCTCTTTATATCGATATTGCTGTCGCTGGTTGGCAGATGTGGCTTTCAAGCGTTAAATATGATCTGATCAAACGTTTTCCAATCCCATCCGTCGATGGAACTGTCTGTCTGTAGACCACCCATCAACTTATGGTGCTAATTCTACTTGCATGTTTTCTGATTGTTTTTTCTTCTCTGTTTTAAATCTTTACTGAAACAATAAAACACAGCTGAGTGGATGGATCTATGTTTTTCGCAAGTGAAACCCGGGTTCAATGCCAACCATAAATTCTTATAATAATTCGATTTTTAACGTCAAATCTAGTACCAGTTGTGCTTATTGATGCCAAGATTATTTCAACACACATTAAAAATAATAATGTATCCTAGTAGAGTAGTATGTAACAGTGGGTTAGTCCAATTTTCCAGTTTGCAGAGAAGTAGAAACCAGGCCCACCTTCCTTCTTTTATTAAGCTTGTATTTAACCATCTTCACAATCTTGTAGAACCAGAATGCACTCAATGCCTGCAGTCCTACAGCCATTGCCTGATAAGTACTTGTGGTCTGTTAATTTATGAATTGACGATTGGGTAAGGCAGAAGCAATAACTTGATGAGTATAGGATTAGAAACCTATATACCATTCAGCCTCAACATCACGGCCTTAAATAATTTAATACTACTGCTTAAAAACCCTCCTCTACAATAATTAAATGTTAACGACTAATAAATTACCCGCATGATCACGTTAGATGCAAATACTGATCTAAACCAAAAAAAAAGCTAAATAAAAATAACTTGTAAAGTTTGGAAACTAACATCAGCTGCTAAATTGAGGTCGGTGTCCCTGTATAACCCACTTCTTTAAGCAGCTCCCTGGCGTGGAGGAAAGGACTTGAGACCTCCGTTATGAATAGCGCCGCAACTTGTTCTGATGCACACTGCACAATAACTAGATCATCTAATCACGTAGAATTTACCATGTCCAAGCGTGAACTAACCGACTAACACAGGTTCAAGGTATAATTTACGAACACTAGTAACACTATGCCTAAAGAAAAAAAACAAATACAGGGTTGAGGTTGAGCACCTTTTGAAAGGCAAAGCCAGCGGCAATACCAATTATGCAAACCAAGTGATGAAATGTGTTGTCAAAACTGAATCCATCGTCAAAGAGGCAGCATATCATGTCATATATAAGATAAGCTCCGGTAACAGCCAAAGCTTGCCTCTGCTCCCAACTCACATATTAATTCCAACACTATATTCATAATAAATAGATAAAGCATTAAAAAAAAGGGATATGAAGAAGTTGCTTTGCTTGGCACATGCCTGCTTGGGAGAAGAGGCGGATGCCAAAGGATAAACTGGGCAGCTCCAATCTTCAACAGAGAGCGATGCTAAAATTACAGCGGAAACTGCATGGATTGTAGACACAATGCGGGTGCAGAATCCAAAGGAGCGTTTGGAGAAGATTTTTCTGATAAATAGAAAAAGTGTGGTCCACGAGATTATTCCCATCAAAATCATATTCGCAGCATCGTATTCCTCCCTCATGATGAGTTCCAAACTCAAAGCTAACCCAACAAAATCTGGATAATAAAGCATGAAGATTTTGGAGGGAGTATATAACGCCCCCAAGGAGATGCAAAAATAATAAACTCTACTACAGTCTACATCACCACAAACAAACAATGACTTATTTTTTCCTCCATTTTAATTCAATGCCATAAAAGGGTAGATACATGTAGTAAGAGAGTTGCTTTTGCGAAAGCTACCGTCTCGATGTCATCATCAAGACCGAACTAGGATTAGACAACAAAATAAATAAAGTCATTTAATTTTAAAATTAATAAAAATCTAATAAATATTTAATCTAAAATTTGGGAGTAACAAAACTTAATTTAATAAATACTCAAACTACTAAAAAGATTAAAATTAGAATCAAAACCAAAAAAAAAAAAAAAGCATGAACTCTTTCGGTACCCTTAATAACGTCCCTAGTCACCAAGCACATTCAATTTCAAGTGAACATGGACTAGGTCATGGCATATGGGTTTTGGATGGTGACTCTACTTTGCTTCCAAACCCAAACTCTGACTTAAATTCAAAATTTAAATTCGAACATTCAAAATAAAAAAGTTGATAATTTATTATATTGTCCAACTATTTTTAAGATAATTTTCTCTAACTAATCAATATAAATAGATTTAAATTTCAAAATTACCATTACAACCATATGTCATTATTATATCATACCCTAATTACTACTATTGTGAGTTGAGAAGATTAGTCCGCTTTTAATTATATATAACTTTTTTTTTCCTTGAATACGTACTTCCCGCCGGTTTTTAATGCAAGGAATGATTAACTACCATCTCACCAAACTATTATGATAGTATTAATTTTCGGGTGCTAATTAAATATAGTATTAAATTTGGTTCATGGCGTGAAGAAATAGAAAAATGAATAATACAATTCATTATTATCAACTCCAAACAAATTTTTGTATTTGAACCGGGAACTGTCGTAAGGGTGGTAGAGTAGCTGCACCCTTTAAAAATTTTAAGTTCTCTTATATTTTATATATATTTTTGTATTTTTTATTAATAATTGAATTATGCACCTTTAAAATTTTGTAATTTTGCACCCCTATTTTTATAATATAGCTTTATGATAGTTCGCACCCCTTACATGAAATTATGTGTTTGTCCTTGATTTGAACACTGCTTTCTTACAGGAACGGTCTCCCTTAGATCCCGAGTTAGCCTCTGTTACAAATTTTAAATATTTAATAAATTATGGTTTTATAGTAATTTGGTCTCTGTAAAAAACAAATAAAAGGAAAATGTTTTGATATACAAGCTTGAAAAGTTTACACAAGCCTTTCAATTTTAATGTTTAGAGATTTAGATTGTAGTTTAGGATTTAGGGTTTTAAGGTGTAGAATTCAAGGTTTGTGGTTAGAATTTAGGTTTTAGAGTTTAAGGTTTATGTTTAAGGGTGTTAGGGCTAGAGATTTAGATTTTAAATTTTATAGCTTAAATATGAATGTTTGTGTAAATTTTTTACACTTGTGTATCAAAATATAACTCATATATAAATTAAGAAATATAAGAGTTTATTAAATATTTAATTAAGTAGATGTTGAATTAAAGAAAGAAGGGTTCTGTCTTCAATTTTTTGGTCCAATAACAATTTAGGCCTTATAAGTTTAAATATTAGACAAATTAGGTCTTGTCCCTTGAATTTTGAGTTTAAATATTTATTAGGCCCATATATTTTTGAGATGTCTATATTTTGACCCCTTCTAATGGTGGATTTTGGCCTGTCCTTGCTTTCATAGTCAAGAATTTCGAAAGATGACCAATAGAACTCTTGTTGAGGCTAATTAGTGAGCTCTGTACAACATTAGTCAATGATTGTTATCGAGGGTTGCTCTATTTGACATCATTTGAATCAAATCCAAAATTGAATATGAGAATATTTTGTATGGTGTTTGAAACATAATCAAGGAATGAAATTATTAGATAAGCAAAATAATGTATATGAATGATAATTAAAGAAAATAGAGATGGACCGAGAGGGGTATGGAACGGGCAGTTACCCTTAAAAGTTTAAAATTTATATGAGTTAAAAATTGTTTAAAATTCTTTTATATATTTTTTATTGAAAATCTATTCTTTTATATTTTTATAAGTTCGCCCTTCCAAAAAAATGTAATATTAGAATTTAGAGAGATGAAAAAGTTGGCTGCTTACTGCTAGATGTAGTAAACTAAAGCTCTGGATGTACAATGAATAGCCATGTTGCATGTACTCCACAATCGACCTACTTTCTTTTTATAACTAATTTCTGTTATTTTATTTTCTTATAGTAGTATATAAATTAAAGCAAGCAAACTAAGAAGGATGATGAGAATATTTGTGAGAGAAAAATATTACCACTATCATATATATGGATTAAATGCATGAAAAATCATGGCGTGAATACTAAATAAATGTTGAAGATTAAGGTTTGAACGAATTTATGATCGAAATAAAAGATTAGGTAGATAGAAATCGAAACTTGTACTCTCCCCAATTTTTGACCTAGCCACCTCTTTTTTTCCGTTTGACAACTGTAATATTTTTTTTTAATTTTTAATGACCGGTACTAGTTTTAATATTGATTGTCGACAGTCAATAATTTTTTTTATTTGTTTCTTTCTTTATTTTTTAATTTTTAAATTCAATAATTTTGTCATTGTGACACATTTTTCTCTACTTTTTTGTAAGTATTCTCAGCCTTTTGAAAACGAGCTTCTAATGCACATGTGAAGAAGGAACTGAACTAGCGGTGCAGCTTCTTTATCTGAGTTATAAATCCGAATCACAGCCGACTGTTGACCAAATGCTGAAATCCAGTAGCGGCGATATGAACCATTTGGTTCCGAAAACTGATAAACTGTAGGGCTCTACATAAACTCCAGCCCCAGACGCATGGCACAACATGAGCATAAGTTATTGTGTCGGTAATGGTCAGAACTGTCCTAAAATACAGTAAAGAAGAGTAGAACAGGCTAGGTACAATAAAGTTGCTCAGATCAGTCATCCATAACGGCATGTAAAACCTACAAAGAAAAACCTTGCTTGCTATGTAGAAATCAAGATAATAAATTCATTTCTAGACCACTTTGAACTCCCAAAACCCCGCCATTGGATATCTTATAGTTAGTGCCTACTAAATTCCAAAACTAAGCATTTATATTTGATCCAATTCAAAGTTTATCACACTCATTCCCTACCCAGCCCAAAGATACGGGCAAACAAAAAATGTAAAGGGCTAGAGTTATAAGGTGGGTCGATATAAATTTTATGCCTATCCTGTTGATGGTATTAGCTTGAACAGGGAAGCCCTCTGACTTAAGAAGCTGAGACTAGGCCGCATCAAGACTTGGAAGCCCGACTCCCATAACCTTAACAAAAGTACATGCAGCGACTGATAAACTTCTATGATGAAACAGACAAGAAGCTCAATCTTTTCGGTATCTTGTCCAAAACCCCTTCTTCCTAGCAGAATAGTTCTCAGATAGTGATCTACCCCACCTAGACCCTATTGAGAAGTGGCGTTTCAGGAAAGGCTTTGACAAGGAGCTTCTCCGGCTTGAACTGGGTTCCAACTTTGGAGCTTTTCCTTTTCATTTGGTGTTTTCTACGTCTTCAATATCATCATAATCATCTTCCAGAGAACTAACTATAACTCTATTCTTGAACAACTTGAGATGTTCTGCTTTCAACTCTGCTTCAGCTTTTAAAGCTTTTTTTGCATATCTTCGAGACCTGTCTTTCTCCAACCATACATATTGGGCTGGCTGGGTCATATCTGTCACCCTCTAGTGTCATCGTCTCCAAGCATTCAGCATGATAAACATGTCCAGAGACAAGCACAGAAACCACTGCAACCTCATTGCTACTCCATGCAGATCTCTCAGCTAAAAGCTTTGAGCTAGCACCACAAGTTCGCGCATCTATGGATGGAGAACATGAGAATCTTGCCATAACCCGAACCTAAGTGTTCATTGTCAAAAGACCACCTTTATCTTTGAAAAGAGGCCACAAGCTCTGAAAAAGTGCGCATGGACCAGCCATCAGAAGAGCCACCATGAGACCCAGCTGTTAAGTCATTGCTACATCTGGAGAGCACAAAAATGACCTTGCTTCAGACATTGAATAATTATTTGGAGATTTCAATCCCAGGATTCGACTATCAGACACCTGCCTCCATAGCTGTTGCCCAGGTGAACAGCGAGCCAGTCCTGATGGGGTTGAGTTTGGAGGAAGCAAATGAGCATGGCTAGACAAAGCATCTGTAATTGGTTGTGAGAACGATGAAGGTATACAAGATGAGAGCTTTGGTGTAGATGAATCAACAATATCGGGCGATTCTGCCAAATTCTTCACCTGAAATATAACCAGAAAGGTATTTTAGCTATCAGCGGGATTGGCTAGTGTATCACCAAAGGTCATTGGAAACACACATAAGCATAAAAAGCTATTCAAGTAAAGTCAATATTAGCTAAATCAAACTTACAACAACAGAATAATTGCTTGCTCTTGATATGTCTGCACAAACAACATAATACAAAATAGAGGGAACAGACTAGCAGCTACATCACTCGGAACAATATTTGGATAAAAAGGCTAGAAGTAGACAATAACATAATGAATGCAACTTGAATATACATAAACATGTTTGTTTTATTTTTATTCAACCATGCAACCTTGCACATTAAAGGTTAGATATTATCAATGGCCTAGTTGGCAACCAGAAGTTTATGGGATTAGAAAACCATTGGAACCTTTTGCATTCATGGGCAAAGTTACAGAAATTACATGATCTCCAAATTGAACAATTGTCATAAAACAAAAAATCTAGCAAAAATTTCGTAAACCCCCGTGCATAGTCAAGATGGCGATACAAAAAGCTACCCGTTTAGGCTGTTTCAATTGGCAAGTGGTTTTACCTGAAGGAGAGGCCATCATATTCCCACCCATTTCTTCATGGACCGGTGATTTTTGAGAAGTTGGTGTTCCGTAGGTCTCAATCTCAAGTGGACTTCCTTGATCAGAAAGATTACCTCTATCAGATCCTAATTCCACTTTTATCTCCATGCTAACATTTCTGCTAGTTCCATCAGACACCTGATAAGAAGGCTCATCAATTTCACCAGCTACACGCCTTCGATTATCCCGGCAGAAGCTCCATGATGGCGAACACCTCACATTTCTATGCAAAGTCTCGCGTCCTGTTCTGTTTGGAATGGTTCTGTCCCTTGCGGAAACACAACAAGCGGATCCCATGATCACTCAAATACCCAAAAAAATAATTTTTCACAAAATTGCAACATCGATTCCAGCTATGTACTCAAGGCAAAATACTGCATATATGATAAAACCGAGAATTTCCTGTAATAAAAAAATATAAAAAATGCAGAGATTCATTGAACAGGTAGCTTAAACCAACTTAGCAAACTTAAAAGATGATTACTTCAAACTTCAGCTAACCACAACTGACTTCCTAAGTTTCATTTTCTAAGAACAAATTCATTTCATTTCTCTTAACTCCAAGATCAAAACCTAGGTTAAAAAATTAGAGCTAAAACATTCTTTATATAAAATCCCAATAAGATCGATTTTAAGAAAATAAATAAGCAATTGAAATAAGAGTAAATTACTTGGAAGTCGTATATATTATGTTATATTCTCAATTTGATGTGCGCGGTGAGATCAAGAACAAAAATAAATAAATAGTAGAAGTGAGAAACAGATTAGTAGCAGATACCAGATTTAAGTTAAGTAAAACAATACGCGCGAAAATTCCAGCTAGTGGAAAGAATCATTCTCAATTAATTTAATTAAGCATTACCTGGCTTTCTCCAAAATTAGAATAAGAATAATGTAAACTAAAGCATTAAAGACACGAATATTTGCATAATTAAAGTCTTCAAAGTTCAACTATTCCAAAGCATATTCTACGTGCTGACGAGTGTAGCGGGTAAACTAGCCTGCATAATTGGTAAACTAAAAAATAAAATGGATGGGATTTTTTTTTATTTGCAGTTTTTGCACGCTGTTTGTCTACAGTTTTTGCACGTTGTTATCTCTCCTTTATGGGTTAACTTGATACACCAAAATTTGTCCCTTTTCTTGATCGTTGATGGATATTGATCTAGCGAATCTCTCTATAGAGGATGGGGAGGAAGAGGCCATTGAACTACCACCTGAGATTGAAGAGGTCGCTTACGAGTATGAGCTATGTTTGGTTGGAAGACTTCTCACTTCCAGTGTCATCCACTTTTTAGCGATGAGGAATACTCTGGCGGATGTCTGGCACCCGTTGGGAGGTATTTCCATTACAGATATTGGACAGAAAAGAATCTGCTTTCGATTTTATCACGATGTTAATATGCTTCGGGTGCTTGAGGGTTGCCCCTGGTTCTTTAATGGTCACCTACTGTTGCTTCATAGACTGGAAAAATAGGAAGATCCGTTGTCGGTCCCGGTGGATTCAGCCATGTTTTGGGTTCAGATACATGATCTTACCCCAGGACTTATGTCGGAGCTAATGGCTCGTCAACTGGGTAATTTTATCGGTGAATTCGTGGAGTATGATTCGAAACTGGTAGTGATTGGGCGGAAACAGTTTATGCGAGTGAAGGTCATCCTCAATGTGAACCTACCGTTGAAGCGGAAGAAGAAAATTGCTCTTGGACAGAATCGGAGCATCTACGTCCAATTTCAGTACAAAAAATTCTCCTTGTTTTGTTTTGTTTCGTATGTAGGAAGATTGGCCATGGTGAAAGTTTTTGCCCGCTGCGGTTGTCATTGGACCCCAAAGAAGTGGTGTTTGGTTGGGACCTGTCGATTCGAGCTCCTCCGCGTAGGGGTCCGCCGGCGCCAAGCATGTGGTTGAGAGAGGAGTGTACAGGTTCTTCGTTAGCGGAAATTAAGGCAGCAATCGATGTGCGTGGTCAGTAACGTGTGCATGGGCAGTTACCCCACTTTTCAACTGGGGTGATGAACACACGTGGTTCACTTAACAATGTGGGGCCTACTTATACTGATAATGGGCCTATTATAGAGGGACATATAGAAATGGGATCCGATGCTGAGGATAATCCCTTAGCGGTTGCAGAAGGCAAAAAACGGCAAAGGGTTGTGGGAGTGGTGACGACAGTTTCAGGTATCCATGATTCTGTAGCACCTGTTAATGACACTGAGATATCGGCTGGCTCTGCTCAGCAGAGAAGCCGGATGCCATGAGGTTGCTATGCTGGTACGTCCGTGGATTTGGGAAGCCACAAGCGGTGAACCGACTCAGGAAATCTCTAAGAGGTGCTCATCCCCAGTTTTTGTTTCTCATGGAAACAAAGTTGTGTGCTAGGAGGATGGAAAAAGTTTGAATAAATGTAGTTTTTTTTCGGGATAGATGTCGATGCCATAGGTTCTCGTGGGAGACTATCGTTTGGATGGAAGCCAGGTACTGATGTCATGTTGAGAAGCTACTGTCGTTCTCATATTGATGTAGTGATTAAGGACGACGACGTTGGAACATGGCAATTCACAGGGTTCTACGGAAATCCGTTTGAACAACAACGTTCGGCTTCGTGGGATTTGTTAAGCCAACTGGTGGAGGACCAATCGATGCCATGGCTAGTCGCTGGAGATTTTAACGAGATAACATACTCGTTTGAGAAGCAAGGTGGAAGACTGTATTCTGAATGTAACATGTCTGATTTCCAGGATGCTCTAAACGATTGTGACCTTGATGATATGGGTTTCAATGGTCATTGGTATATATGGAAGTGCGGTCGCCTGCCGGAAAACAATGTCCGAGAACGTCTGGACAGAGCTGTTGCTAATCCTAGCTGGTGGAATATGCATCCGGGGCATTCTATATCGCACTTGGCCCATATATTCTCCGACCATTGTCCTTTACTTATGGATACGACCAGCCATAGTACCCGAGGTAGGAGGTCCAGTGATGGTTATTCTCGATTTGATGCCAATTGGATTCTAGAAGAAGATGCTGAACAAGTTATAAAAGCTTTCTGGGAGAACTCTAGTGAAAATGTGCCTGAAAAGCTTCTCAATTTGGGAATGTCTCTAATGAGCTGGGGCAAAAATAAAAAGTTGAAGTGCTCTGGGCGCAAGCGGACCCTGCAGAATCGGTTGAAAGAGCTTTCCATTGCTGATCCTGATGATGAAACTCTTCATGAATTGATTGAGGTTAAGTTAGGTCTAAACCTAGAGGCTGACAAAGAAGAACTATTCTGGGAGCAAAGAGCCCGATCTAATTGGCTTCGGCATGGCGAAAAAACACCTCTTTCTTTCACAGCTATGCTTCATATCGGAAGAAGAAGAACACAGTAAAGGGATTATATGACTCTCATGGTAATTGGATAACTGGTGACAGCAACCTCTTGACTTTGGCTAGCAATTACTTATAGATCTGTTCCAGCTTTCTGCACCCACTGATGGAAGTCATATTTTGAGCAAAGTTCAGCCCAGAGTCTCAGATGCCATGAATGACATGTTACTTGCTCCATTTAGAGCCGAGAAGGTATGGCAAGTAGTGAAAAATAAGGCTCCCATGAAAGCCTCGGGCTTAGATGGTTTCCCAGCCTTGTTTTACCAAAAGTAATGGCTTAGAACACATATTGTCTTGGTGCCGAAAATCAAACACCCTGAAAGCATGGCTCACTTTAGGCCTATAAGCCTTTACAATGTGTTATACAAGATAATTGCGAAAGTATTGGCATGCAGGTTTGCACATATCCTAGATGTTTGCATCGATCAGTCCCAAGGTGCTTTCATTCCGGGCCAAAAAATATCTGATAATATAATTATTGCCTATGAAGTTTTACACTAAATGCAGCGCATGCGTGTGGGGAAACAAGGCTTATTTTCACTCAAAGCCGATTTAAGTAAGGCGTATGACTGTGTCGAGTGGCCCTTCCTGGAAGGAATGATTTTAAAACTGGGATTTGCGGAGCCTTGGGTGAATCGTCTGATGAACTGTGTTCGATCTGTCTCTTACTCAGTTAGTCTCAACGGAGCCATTGGCAACTGCTTCAAACTTGCTCGTGGCTTAAGACAAGGGTGTCCATTAAGTCCCTATCTTTTCTTGGTGTGTGCTGAAGAACTCTCAGCTCTTTTGAATGCGGCAAATCAGGATAAGTCCGTTCCAGGTGCAACAATCGGCCAACAAATATTGGAAGTTGGTAATTTACTATTTGCCGATGACAACATTCTATTTAGTGAGATATCTGTGTTGGGAGCCACAAATCTGAAAAATATCCTGACCACCTATGGGCTTCTGGCCAGAGGGTAAACTTCGAGAAATCTATCATATTCTTCAGTTCTAATGTTGACAATGTTGTCCGAGACCAGATTTAGACGTTACTTGGGGTGCGGGTATCTTCAAACCCTGAGAAGTACCTTAGGCTGCCAATAATGGTGGGGAAAAATAAGTGGGAAGCGCTTAGTTATTACTTTGACAGATTGAACAAGAAAATAGATAATTGGGGAATGTGGTTTCTTTTTATGGGAGGGAAAGAAGTGCTTGTTAAGAGTGTCCTCCAAGCAATCCCTACGTACGTGATGCAATATTTCTTGCTTCCTACAACTCAATGCAAATCAATGGAGATGATCATGGCCAAATTTTGGTGGAGGCATAGTGGACAAAGAATGGTATCCATTGGTGTACTTGGGCATAGTTGACACATCCTAAACAATGTGGTGGGCTCGAATTTCGTGACCTTGCTCATTTTAACATAGCTATGTTGGCGAAGCAATGTTGGAGGTTATTAACACAGCCTCAATGCTTTGTTGCGAGGGTAATCAAGGCAAGATACTACCCTCATGCTGACTTCCTTAGCTCTAATTTAAGTTCATGCCCCTCTTACATTTGGAGAAGCATTTAGAGTACAAGAGGGTTGATCGAGAAAGGTATCGGTTGGCGCGTTGGCTCGGGTCAGAGAATAAACATATGGAACGACCCCTGGCTCCCGGGACCTAGTGATGGTCGGATAAGAAGTCAGCATATTAATATAAATTATACTTTGGTGTCTGATCTCATTCACGCTCCCACTGCTACCATGAAGATTGATGTATTAGAAGGGTTTTTTGATGCTGCCCAAGTCCAAGCTATAACTGTGATTCCTTTGTCTAAGTTGGGTTTATCTGATTCTCTAGTGTGGCGTCCAGATAACTCGGGTGTTTATTCTGTAAAAAGTGGCTACAAGCTGCTATATATGGACACTATTGTCGGCAATGGTACTAATTCTTCTTTCCCTACTGTGGTTTCAAATTTCTACTCTGAGTTGTGGGGCGTTAGCTTACCTGCTAAAATAAAAACCAATATGTGGAGAATAACAAACAATTTCTTGCCAACTCTGTCTAATATTCAGGTCAGACGATTAAATGTGGTAAATAGCTGCCCTTTCTGCCATGCTTCTTCTGAGACTGTTGCGCACATCATGAGAGACTGCTGGTTTGTCACTCAGCTTCTAGATGCCCAAGGTGTGAACATCCAGGTTATTCCCTCCAATGATAACTAGTTGGAATGGCTAGTCATATCCTTTGGTGTTCTTTGTGCTAAGCAAAGAGAAGTGTTAGTGATTTCATTCTGGGCGGTGTGGTATGCACGCAATAGGGTGGTTTATAAGAATGTTAGACCATCAGTCCACGATGCTTTTTCCTTTGTGTCAGCTAAAATGAGAGAATGCGTCACAAGTGATGCTACCACCCGCGCTATGCAAGTGTTACCTCAAGTTAGATGGCAGGCCTCAGGGTTCAATGTTGTCAAGCTGAATTTTGTCGCGGCGTTCAACCAGGAAACCAAGGTATCATATTCGGCTGTTGTTTGCAGAGATACTAAGGGCCTGATTATGGCAGTTGGTGTTATACAGCATCAGCATGTGGTTGATGCTTTTGTTGCTGAGGCCTTTGCATGTTTACAAGCAGTGACTTTTACAATAAATCTTGGTTTCACTAGAGTGGTGGTGGAAGGAGACTCTCTTACAGTGATTAATAAGTTGAGCTCATTTTTCCATGACACCTCCATAATCAGCCCAATCATTTTTGACATCAATGAAGCTTCCAAGGGTCTTGCCAATGTCTCTTTTTCCTTTGTCAAACGGGAAGCCAACAATATGGCTTATGTCCTGGCTCGCGATGGTATATCGTTTCCTTGCCCAAGATACTGGATTGAGGAAGCTCCACCAAATGTGTTAGTAGCTGCTGAGAAGGACAAACAACACATTCCCTCTGCCTAGAACTTTTTATCGTCAGGCTGCTAAAAAATGTTGCATGCGTTGCTCTTGGCTTCTATTTTCTATTAGATTTTCTTTTATTCGTATTCTTAGATGCACTCTTATTCATCCAAATTTTGTTATTGTTGATTTTTCCTTCTTAGGGTTGTTTTTTGCCCTTTAAGAGTGAGTTCTTTTGGTTTCGAACTGTAATATTGTATATTGTTTCTCATTCCTTTTATGCAATACAAACCAGCTGTTTCAAAAAAAAACTATTCCAAAGCATAGTTTTATTTTACTTTTGAAAAAAGAAAAGGCATACCCCAAAAAATAGTTTGGAACATTTGTTGTTCATCTTAACAAAAAAAAGCTTAAAAGTTATTGAAAATCTAGGAAAAATTAAAATAAGCTTAAACAATGGCGGTTTCGTTCCCTGCTCCATTATTAGAATTGATTTTCGAGCATTCAACATCCAAGAAAAAAATACCATCCACACAAAAACTAAAACAAAAATAATAACGTTAATTTTTTGAATGAAGAAAGGAGGAAGAAACTTAAAGGTTGAAGAATTAGATAATAACGGAGCTGAAGAAAAAGAGAAATGATAGATTTGAACGGCGTCAAAAATTTCTAAGGCAGATAGCGAGGGAAGGCGGGGCAGGGAGGAAGACGATGGCAGCGATGAAATAATGTGTGAAATGGTAAGAAAGAGTCAAAGGGTTTGTATGGGGAATTGTGTCTCGTCTGTATGTAGTGCTACTGCCTCTGTTACCGCCCCTCTCTCATCTTTACTTTTTGTTTTTTCCTTTTATTTTCCAATATAAACAGCAAAGAAAATTAAAAAGTAAATAAATATGCAGCAGCTATTTTTATTTTTATTACTTTTTTGTTATAATTGTATGTATTTTGGTGTTGTCTAAGTTTTTTTAAATTAAAATTTGCCATTTTTATTGAATGAGAATATATTTAAAATTACAATATAAGTTTATATATAAGTAAATAAAAACACATAATCTGAACATATTCCTACAATCATCCAAACAAGAAACTAGCGTTTCAAGATCATAATAGGACCATACAAGTGTCACAGGGCTAGAGTTTTGTCTAACGATCCGCGCGACCTTAGTTGATGTTCCTATCGACAAACGACTAAGTTAGCCTAAAATCCCTCTTCGGAAGATCAAACTCTTCCAAGACTCTCGAATGAAAGATCGTCTAAGCGGAAGCCAACAAACGAGAAAAGCAACCAAGAACTCAAGAAAGGACGTGAAGAACAAAAGAGAGCGTTTAGAGTAAATGCCTTGTATTACTCAATGAATGGATGAATACAAATGAGGTGGGGAAACCTCTATTTATACTTGAATCCCCTTACAATGAACGGACGAGATCGTTTTACAACAACAACTCAGATCGAAAGCCACCTACCCAATCTATGCTAACTAAGGAAACTATATCACCTTGGTCTTCTTTCGTTAAGTGTACATTCACATTGATGGATATTCTTACCCCCTGGATATTCTCTAGTAAGATGTCATCTATTAATTTACCATACTCAATGTGTTCGGACTTTCTATCATCTTCCAACGATTGAGCTAAGTAAGGTAATCTTTTGGGCAGGCCTAAGATCTTGCAAAGAACATCGTGGGCACACTCTCGCGCACATGTCTCAGTTGTGAACTCACAGACCGTGACATTCTCCCCACCCAATCTAGCGATGCCCTCATTGTTAACTTGAAATGAGCTCGGCTTGGTTGGTTCTCCCTCGATGCCTCGACTTGCTCCCAACTCAGAATTAGGCAATAATATCCCACACAAGGACTGCTTGCCTCAGTCATTGCCATCTTACAACAACATCTCGCTTCTTATCATTGCGCACATCTCGATCTTAAGAGCACACTCTTACTAGTTGTGATTCACCATAGCTTGGACCTCCTCCATCCTGAGACAAAGGCTTGGGCGCCACCACATTGAACACTCAATGATCTCGCAGAACTCTGAAAGGCCTCTTGTATCCTCGCTAAGTCTTTAAACTTCTTGATGGGTTAGGTTTTTCACACCCTACACCCAAAAAAGACGGCAAATCAAACTGAAAAACACTATCGATGTGTTTGAGATGTACATTCCTTGTAACACTCCCAGCGGCATTCACTCTAAAATGCATCAACCCATCTTTCTCCATGATGTCTGATGCCCCTTTCACCTTGCCCAAAGGTGACTCCTTAATGGGCTCCATGTCAAGTGGCTTGGGTATTTCTTGCCTCTCCAAGGTAGTGTCCCTAACAATAGCCTCCAAAGTGATGTCTCATTGGCTTGGAGCATCCTCGGCAAATTGAATGACAGACATCGTATTGGTTCCCTTCCTCTTATCACGGTACATGGGCACAACGCATTATTGTTTGGGATCTAAAATACAGACAACGTCGGTACAAGAAACGATGAGAGCATCTACACGGTCAAGAAATCTTAGTCCCATAACAAAATCAAAGTCGTCCAGATGGATTTCCTAGAAATCTTCATTACCTTTCCATTCACCAACTTGCAGCTCAACTTTTTTGCCACTCCAACAATTGAAACTTCCTCAGTATTCGTAATCTTGATCTTACTAGTTGACCCTTGAACTTTGAGACCAAGCTTATCAGCAGCCTTCTTGGACATGAATAGATCGGTTGCCCCGGTGTCTACTAGAACACTTTTCGCTCGTCTCGTAATATTGATGTCGACAAATATCAACCCTTTCTACTTTTGGCCTTTCCTAGCCTTGGCATAATTCAGAATCATGGATCCAAGTCTTGTAGCCTTGCTACTCTCGGGCTTGTCCACCTCATTGGACGACTTGACTTGATTCGGGCAATCTCGTAACTTTTGTGGCTCCTTGCACTTTCGTTGCGCTTCTTCCACCCCCGACTTGCTTGCTCTAACACTAGCAATTGTACCAAGCCTCATCACCTCCTTCTCTGGCTTGCCTTCTACTTGGACAATGGTAGAGAGCTTCTCATTCATCAGACTGTCTCGCATTATGTATGGACCTTTGCAAAAGTAGCACTCGAGTGGCCCCATTTTGCCTTTTCTTTGATGGTTATACAGAGGCTTGCCATTCCTACGCGGTGACTTCTTCACTCCACTTGAAGTTTCCAAATCGCTACTTGTTTGTCCCTTATCTCCATCACTACACTTGCTCTTGTACTTTGGCTTTGACTTGGATGAGTCAGATTTCCTCTGGCCTACTTCGATCAAAGACTCGACGATGGTCAGAGCTTTGGAAAGTTCTGTCACTCCCCCCCGCTGTAACTTAGTTCTGGTTCATCGATACAACCCATCCATGAAGTTGAGAAGCGCATAATTCTCACTCAGGTCTGAAATCTCATGCACGAGTTTCGTGAACTCTCGGACATTACCCTCCTACTTGATATGTCTCATCTTGATTCATGCATCCCTTTCAGCATGTTCTAGATAGAACTGCTGCTAGAACTCGGATTGAAAATGCTCCCAGGTTTCAACCTTTATGCTCAGACGTTTCTCATCCGAGCACTTACGTCACTACCAAAGTAAAGCTACTCCAGTTAAGTAAATTGAAGTAATGGTTACCTTTACAGCATCATCCTCAATGCCCACAACTCTAAAGTTTGCTCCATGCCCCAAGGAAAGT
Source organism: Hibiscus mutabilis (assembly GCA_019671005.1). NCBI lineage: Eukaryota > Viridiplantae > Streptophyta > Magnoliopsida > Malvales > Malvaceae > Hibiscus > Hibiscus mutabilis. Next base: position 50,545,275 of record CM033730.1, on the reverse strand, counting down.
TCTCCACGTTCTAGGCAGACCTCGTCCTAGTGAACTCTTCTGGCTTCGGGACATCTACTCGCCTCTTGGGTTCCGTAGTCCCACCACTGTTTTTTATGATGGTCATGCACAAGTTCAACTTCACCTCTAACTGATCGATCTTGCCTTGCATCTTTTCCTTCAAAGCTGCAAGCTCCACTTGAAAGGCATATTCTTTCTGATCCACCTTTTCCACGTCTCATTGGGTGCAGTTTGCACGTCCTCCTTCATCTTTTCAACCTTGTTCTCTAACTCCTCAAAGCGGTCGTTGACAACGTCAAATGACTCCACCGTCTTTTTCGCAGCGGTCTCGAATCACTCCACCTTGTCCTCGAGCGATGTCATATGATCCTTCGAACTAGCCCTCTTGGCCTTGTTAGAATATGTTTCCACGCTATTCTTTCCAGCAGCATTATTTTCGTTTTGTGCCATCTCAATCAGTTCCTTCACTCGAACCACTTGCTCGAACAACCTAGCTCTGATACCACTTGTCACAGGGCTGAAGTTCCATCCAACGATTCGCGCAGCCTTAGTCGATGTTCTTTTTAACAAACGACTAAGTCAACCTAAAATCCCTCTTCGAAATATCAAACTCTTCTAAGGTACTCGTAAGAAAGATCGTTCTAAGCAGAAGCCAACAAACGAGAAAAGTAACCAAGAACTCAAGAAAGAACGTGAAGAACAAGAGAGAACATTTAAAGTAAATGCCTTGTATTACTTAATGAATGGATGAATACAAATGAAGTGGGGAGACCTCTATTTATACTTGAATCCCTTTACAATAAACGGACATGATCGTTTTACAACAATGGCACAGATCGAAAGCCACATACCCAATCTATGCTAACTAAGGTAATTATATCACCTTGGTCTTCTTTCCTTAAGTTTGATTTCACATTGATGGATATTCTCACCCCTTGGAATATTCTCGGGTAAGATGCCATCTATTAATTTACCAAGCTCAATGTGTTCGGGCTTTCTATCATCTTTCAACGATCGGGCCAAGTCAGGTGGTCTTTTGGGCAGACTCAAGATCTTGCAAAGAACCTTTTGGGCCCTCTCTCGCGCACATGTCTCGGTTGCGAACTCACAGACCGTGACACAAGAAAAAAGTAAAAAAACTCAACTCAAAGACTCGAAATAAAGATAGATACTAACATCACCAAAGAACTACAAGTAAAGGTAAAACCATCAACAAACAACATAAAAATGCATATTACAATGTGGCATGTTGACAACGCGGTTATTACTACAACTCAATCACGAACAAGAAATGTGATTGTGAGCATGTATACAAATCCAGTTCGAGAGTCCAAAACATGGAGATCAATAGGAAAACCAAAAGAGCGCCATCTTGATCAGTCGGGGCCAAGTCAAATTCAACCCTAATAGAAAATCAAATAAAAGAACGGTCAAACGAAAGAAAAGAAAATTATGCCAAAAGGCAGAGAAAAACGTACCAAAATGTAGAGTAAAACATGTCACAAGGACAAAATTATTTATTCAAAACTAAAAATTAAAACAAACGATGAGAAATAAGAAAACACAGAAAATGATGAATCACAGCGGTCGAGAATCAGCATCAAAGCTGATGCCACTGGCGGTAAGCAAAGAACAAACCCAAAGAAAAAGACTATTACGATGTTGTCAAGTTTGTATACTATACATGTCTCAATGTTATAAATTTACTCTCTTAATTTTTCTAAAAAGTACAGCTAAAATTGTATTACGTGTTCTTTAAAATTAACTCGTCAATTGATTTTAGTCCCAAGTAATTTGAATTCTAACAATTTATTTGCACAATATATGTGCGTTTTTTTTAAAAAAATAAAAGTAAAAAATAAATACTATAATATGGATGGAAATCGTCTGCCCCAAACTATACCCCTTTTGGTGTCCCACTTTAAAAAAGTGGATTTAAGGTTTAAGGTTAAGGGTTGTAATTAAGGTTTAGGGAATTAGGGGTAGATTGTAGGGCTTAAAATTTAAAATTTAATTTTTAATATTTTTTAACGTGGGATATAAAAAGAGGCAAATTAAGGAGAAGAAGATTTTTATTCTTATAATATAATCACATTATAATACTAGAAACAGAGTTCAAATTATATCACGTATTTTTTTTACTATTGACTAATACATATGTGTATATATTAAAAGTTCGCTAGTTGTTTTGTGTGAAGGTTTTTGGATTTAAAAACGTAAAGATGTTATGGTCTAAGAAAAAGACGGGGATTGTGAAGGTGGGAACATTCTTAACAAGTGAAGTTAAAGCATTGGATGTAGACAATCAAGGTGGATACTAAAATTTGAGGGTTGAGATTAATTTAGTATATGGGTTTTGGCTTTTCAGAGGAAATTTTATGTGGAAAAGTTTCTCTTTTCATTTTTCACAATTACTTGCGGCTGTAAATGCAATATGAATTTAGTATTGTGTTTAAGCTAACACGTTTCCCCTATGGGTAATTTATCAGTATTTAGCGGATGCCACTAGCAGTCTATTGGGGTAAGTTTCGGGATGCACTTTTGGTGAGCTGTGGCTTTCTCTTATCCTTTACTGTTTTTGCTATCATAAGATGTGCACTTGCTGGTATGTATACTGACATTCCATTTGTTTATGAAATTGTGATGCTGCGTATATCCAAATTCCATATGATTTAAGGGAAAATTGATAGCTCAAACTTTTCTACGTTTCCATTATGTGCAGTTGGCTTTGGTAAAGTTTTCAAGCAGATATGGATGTCTTGAATATTGCCTCGTAATCGATTCCAGTGCCAATTGTGTGGCAAACTGAGTCATCTGGTTGACCGTTGCCATTGAAGGTTCGACAAGTCCTTTCCCGGAGTTACTGCCAATTCCAATAGATCCCGAGCCAGTGAAGAGTCGCCCCCTGTGAATGTCTACTCTGTTGATTCCTCTACTGTCAGTCCAGCTTGCAATACTGCTGGAATGGTGGCCACACCTTCTGGATGTCATCAGTATGGTTCAAGCAGTGGCACCGGGTCATCTGGACATTCTGACAGTTCATACATACAGGAGCTACTCACCATGTGTCTCCTTATGCTTCCATCGCTCACCAGTGCACCGATTACACATGACCAGGTAAATTGGTAGTTGGTGATGGTAAGGGGCTTTCGATTTCCAAAGTTGCTTATACTCATATTTCTTCTAACTCGAGAGCTTTAATATTTGCATAACCTGCTTATTGTTCCTCATGCGACTAAAAACTTGCTTTCGGTGTCCAAGTTTGCTAGAGACAATCGCGTCTACTTCGAGTTTCATGCTTCTCATTGTGTGGTTCGAGATGAAGCTACTGGGGAAGTCTTATTGCAAGGAGTCGAAGATGGTGGCTTATGCGCTTTCAATAAATATGTTGTTGCTGCTGATAACACTAGGATTGAGTCTAGCTTCAGTCAATGTACCGCTGATGATATTAGCAATGTTCAGTTACATTCAGCTCATACTAGTTATTCTGATTTTGAGCTTTGGCATCATCGGCTGGGACATCCAGCCCTAGCCACGTTAACCAAAGCTCTCAAAGATTGTAATGTTTCCACTCATAGTAATAAACACTATGTTTGTTCTACTTGCCAACAAGGGAAAAGCCACAAGCTGCCCTTTAATGATTCTGAAACTGTTTATAGTCATCTTTTTCGGCTTGTTTTTACTGACTTATGGGGGTCGGCTCATGTATCTTCTACAGGGTTTTCGTATTATGTATCCTTTGTTGATGCATACTCTCGGCACACGTGGTTGTTCTTGCTCCGGAATAAATCTCAAGCAGTTCAGGCATATCAACAGTTCTCCAAGATTGTAAACACAGTTTGATGCTGAAACAAAAGAGGTTAAGAGTGATTGGGGTGGCGAATTTAGAAGTTTGTCAACTATTCTTGCTGCTACTGGTGTCTGTCATCGAGTGTCGTGCCCACATACATCGAGCAGGACGACGTTGTGGAACGAAAGCATCGCCATATCATTGAAATGACCCTTTTACCCTCCTTGCCCAAGCCCACATACATTTGGAACGAAAGCATTTCTGATTCTATGTTGTAGTAACTGCAGTTTACTTGATCAATAGGCTCCCCACTCCCATTCTTATTGAGATTCACACACCAAGAGATAAAAGAGAATTCAATCAAAGGAAACTGATTTCCATTTCATATCATTAGAAGGTCTCAAGTAGTGTTTATTTATACACTAAGATTAACAGCCTTACTGACTGTTAACCAAGTTAACAGAACTAACAACTTTCTGTTAACTAACATTTAAGCCTATATCCAATATCCTCCCTACTACTTGCGTTTCAAACTTCATCTTTAGAACATACTTGCAAATTCTGCCTAAAAGCACAGAAAGAGGCGTTGGTTAGAGACTTGGTCAATCCATCAGCAACTTGGTGAACAACAGGGACATAATTCACCCTTAACTGACCTACTGCCACCCTTTCTCTAACCAAATGAACATCCAAATCCACGTGCTTTGTGTGCGCATCATAAACAGGGTTAGCACTGATTGCTACCGCACTAGTATTGTCGCTCCAAATCACATGAGCTTTGTCTTGTTCAAATCCCAGATCAGCAAGCAACGCAGCAATCCAAGCTATCTCAGCTGTCACCTCTAAAATACTCTTGTACTTGGGCTTCTGTTGTTGATTGCAAGACCGTTTTCTGTTTCCTGGAGCTCCAAGAAACCAAATTTCCTCCCATGTATACACAATATCCTGAGATTGACCTACGATCATCAATATCTCCTGCCCAGCCTGCATCTGCAAACCCAGTAATGGCACAACCCCTAGTTGATGAAGAAAAAACCAAGCCATAGTCTAGTGTCCCACGCAAATACCGCAACACTCGTTTAACAGCTACAAGATGTTGTTTAACAGCTACAAGATGTTGTTCACGAGGCTCATGCATAAACTGAGCAAGTTTGGTGACACTAAACGCAATATCAGACAGAGAATGACAAGCATATAATAACGCTCCTATGATACTCCTATACTCTCGAGCATCCGGAATAGGATTCCCTGCATCTTTAGACATGGCCGGAGCCCCAATCATGGGTGTAGGCACTAGATTGGCTTTGTCCATTTGCGTTTTAGTAAGTAACTCAAGAAGATACTTCTTCTGACTTAGAAACAATGAATCTCCTTTCCTGAACACTTCTAAGCCTAGAAAGTAATGTAATTCACCCAAATCCTTTGATGCAAACTTTTCACCCAGCAAAGTTACCACACTTTTAATTTCTGTCTGAAGACCCTGTAAGTATTATGTCATCGACATAAACTAACATATAGGTACACACAGCTCCAGTCCTTCAAACAAACAAAGATGTATCAACAAACCAACTTCGAACTGGGCCATCTTGTCCAAACCCTGGTGGTTGATCCATAACACATCTTCAGCTAAACCGCCATTCAAGAAAGCGTTATTTACATCGACCTGTCTCAATTTCCATTTGTTAGCGACAGCAAGAGACAAGATAACATTGAGGGTAGTTGCCTTGACCATAGGATTGAACGTGCCCTGAAAATCCTGTCCAGAAACCTGTGAGAATTCTTTCGCAACTAACTGGGCTTTGTATTTAAGAATTGAACCATCTGGATTCTTTTTCAACTTAAAAATCCATTTACAACCTGCTGCGGTTCGCCTTTCAGGAAGTCGAACTAGAGACCAAGTGTCATTCTTTTCCAAAGCATCTAACTCAACCAACACAACACCCTTCCAATGAGGTGATAAGAGAGCTTCACTAATACTAAGCGGCTCTACTTTATCAGACTGTTCTTCTAAGACATAAGCTTTAAGTTTAAAAATTCCATTCTTACTAGGAGTTGTCATGGAATGAAAATTACCTCGAGTATGCACAACATCATTAGACCGCCGAACACCTAAAGTAGGTTGTTGATCACCAAGATTGCCAGCATCCTGATCTTCAAAAACACCACCATGTGCATGTGAATTACCAGGATCATCACCATGACTAGGAACAACACCATCATATAGTCCAGAAGACAACTCATGATGAGCTTCAGCCGCAAAAACTGGAGAACTATCATCAGGCACCACTTCTTGCCAAGCCTCTTCAGTTGCGATGGAAGTATCAGCAATACTAGTTTCCAAGTTTTCTTCATCTTGACAGCACACATGACCTTCTGGAAGATTTGTTTGAGCATCTAGCCCTCCTGTAAGACAAGAATTTCGACCACAAGCTGGAGCCTCTAAGTCTTGTTGCACCACCTGCCCAGTGCTCGAAGATTGACCCTGAGTAGGAACCTGCTGCCTTTGACCACTACCAACAATAGGTAAAGCACATGACAGTTGACCTAGATGATAAGTAGTTTTCTCCCGTCGACCCTGTGAATCAAATAGTTGCAAATAGAAAATATAGTTCATCAAATATGACATGTCTAGAAACATAGATCTTCGAGCACGGAGCTAAACACAAATAACCTTGATGGTGCAAGCTATAACCCAAAAAAGTACATGGTTGAGATCTAAACTCCAGCTTATGTTGCTTAAACAACCTTAGGTGAGGAAAACACCTGCAACCAAACATCTTCATTTCAGCATAGTTTGGTTTCTTTAAAAACAAACTCTCAAAAGGTGATTTACCCTGTAAAACCTTTGTTGGCAATCTGTTTATGAGATAAACAGTTGTACACACAGCATAAGACCAAAATCGAAGGCATGGAAGCTTGTGCCAAAAGTACCAAGGCTGACTCAATGATATGACGATGTTTTTTGTCAACTACTCTATTCTGTTCAGACGTATAAGGGCAAGTCACACGATGCCTAATACCCTCAACTGCCAAAAGTTTAGACATCTTTCGATACTCACTACCCCAATCAGTTTGTAGTTCTTTAATCTGTGAATCAAACTAAGTTTGGACCATTTTATGAAACAACTAAAACGCTTGTAGTGCTTGAAATTTGTCTTTAAGCATATACAACCAAGTGTGCCTTGTATGTGCATCAACGAAAGTTATATAATATCGAAACCCATTAGAGCTTACATGAGAAGGTCCCCACAGATCTGAAAAGGCCTATCATACACAGTACTAGATTGAGTAAAGGGAAGCTTATGGCTTTTACCCATGCGACAAGCAACACATATAGTCAAAGTCATGTTATTAAAATTCTTAGAAAACTTTACATGAATATCATTAAAAATCTACATCAGACTACCATGAGCAGGATGCCAAAGCTCATAGTTACCAACCACATTGTTTTCAGCAATATTACACTCAACTTTATTAACACTAGGTAATGCATCAACTGAAAAATGATAAGAGTCCTTCACGTTCCACACGAAGCACCACTTTGTCCGTAACCTCTTCTCGAACCAAGCAGGTATCCGCATGAAACTCAAAAAATTCACCATTGTCTCTAGCAAACTTAGAAACCGAGAAAAGATTCTTAGTCACACTTGGTACATGCAACAAATTATTCAATAACAATGTACGAGATGAAAAAGAAGATATAAAGACAGAGTGCCCCATTCCATGAATATCAAGTTTAACACCATTGCCTACAGTAATTTTACCTGGTTCATTGTAAGTCGAAGAGCGAAGCATATTTGCAGATTCTGGTGTCACATGATGTGTTGCAGCCGAATCAACTACCCAGGTAGCACGAGAGACACTCGCAATATGTGCTTGTGGTTCATCAGATGAAGGACTAGCAGCAGAATGACCATCCTCAAACATACCAACCTGAACAGTCCCTGACTCGTATCCATCTTGCGACCCAGCTGCAGCAGAAATCCTAGGAAAATTCTCATCAAACCTATACCATCACCTATTCACCAAGTGCCCTAGTTTGCCACAGAGTTGGCACTGAAACTTGACACGACCCATGCCAGAAGATCGACCACCACGGCCTCCTCAAGAAAAACCAGTGCGCCCAGCATCATTAGCTTGAACAACATTAGCACTTACTGGGAACAAATCATTCTGAGTATTGAATCCAGCAAGCTGTCTCAACATCAACTAACAGAGATCGAACACCATCAAGAGAGACAGTTTCTCTGCTTGCACTTATGACCGCCATAAAGGGCTGGTATTCCTTGGGCAACCCATTAAGAATGCTTGCTATCTGTTCAACATCAGATATAAACAAGCCGCCAAAGAATTACACACTTCTTTGATTTGCGTAAGATACACCCGCATGGACTCTTCACCTTTCTTGATGGATCACAGTTTATAATGAAGGCTCATAACAGTCGTAGTGGAGCGATTCGCAAAGAACTTCAAGACAGCACTCCACACACCAAATGTCGTCTCAGCCCCAACAAATTGAGAAAGAAGATTGGAACTGATTGTCGATAATAGCCATGAAGCGAGCACACTATCTTGCGCAACAAAATTATTGTATTCATCATTTGAAGATGAGACTCCACCGACTATGACCGTTTCTGGAGGAGCACGCAAAGCACCAGTAAGCAGCTTTTCCAGTTTGTGACTGCGAACAGTAAGCAAAACATGTTGCTTCCAAAGAACAAAGTTCATTTCATCAAGAACAACATTGATCTTCTAATTTGTAAACATCGCGACAACCTCCAAGATCCTTCAAGAACTCGTGACAAGATTTGAAGAGAACAGCGAAAGAGAAAGCAACAGGGAAAGTCACCCAAGATCGAATCAAGCGACCGATACAATATTGAGATTCACACACCAAGAGATAAAAGAGAAATCAATCAAAGGAAACTGATTTCCATTTCATATCATTAGGTCTCAAGCAGTGTTTATTTATAAACAGAGATTAACAGCCTAACTGACTATTAACCAAGTTAACAGCACTAACAACTTTCTGTTAACTAACATTTAAGCCTATATCCAATAGTTCTTGACGGGAAATCCCCGTTTGAGAGAGTTTATAACAAGCTCCCAGATTATCATTTCATGGGGGCATTTGGATGTTGTTGCTCTCATACCTACGGCCGTTCTAGAAGCGTAAATTTGAGTTTCGATCCCGTATTTTTTTGGGTTATAGTCTGCAAAACCGAAGATATCAATGTCTAACCCCTCAGGGCAAAGTAATTATCTCACGGCATGTGGTTTTTGATGAGACAATTTTTCATTTTGTAGGGGTTCAAACTCAGTTCACTCTAACGTCCTTACCCAACGTACCCTCTAATGCGTCATAATCTGCTTCATTAAAGGTGTTGCCTGGGTTGCGTGCTCAACCCACCATGGTGCCAGTATCACAAGTTGACTCCCCCAATAAATCTCCAGTTGTGAGTCGTCAGGTTGAATCTTCCTCATCAAGCCCTCATATGCCGACACCTATCACAAGTCCTGACACAGCTGGTGGAGAAAGTGTAAGCATGGCTACGCGTAACAGTGATGAACCAGCAGCTTCTAGTGATAATCAGTACATGGCAGGCTATGTTAGACCTATAGTCCCTTGTGATATTCAACACATGGTAGGCAGTGATGAACCTACAGTTCTTGGTTCTACACTGAACATGTCTACTGGTTGACAGTGATGAGCAGGCTCGGCGTATTAGCCCAGAACCTAGTGCAGAATTCAACTCCATTGTAAAAGATAGTATACTGGTTCATGATGCAAACCCATCTTGTGTTATTTATTGATAGAGTATCTCTAAAGATTAATTATAAAATAATTTTAAATGATATTTGTTTTATATTATTTATTTATAGAAATGTATTATTATTATTATTATTATTATTATTATTAATAATTATAATTTTGTGTGCATAAACAAACTAAATTATAATAAAAATTTTAGAATAATATAGTTATTTTAAGATGTTTTTAGTCGAGTATTATTGTGAGCATGGACAACAATAATACATTAAGACTAATATGTAGTTTATTGATGATGAAGTGTTGTCATTGACATGGAGATGTCAAAATCAATACATAAGTATGTGTTAGAGAACGACATACTGAACTGACCCGAATGAGCATGTTTCATAATTATTATGTGACAGTCATAACATTGCTCATAGTGATAACTACATGTATGATCCTCAGACTTGAGATCATCACTATTTCAACATCAAGAATGACATATTTTGATACGGTTAAACGTGTGTCGTAACTGATTACACTATAAAGACTGATATTGGATATGTCACAATCTATATAGTGGAATATAGTTGATCAAGATAGGATTTGTCCCTCCTACATAATAAGAGTAATATCATAGGCCACTTGATTGAGTGGGACTAGAAATGCATGGCCATACTCGAATAAGTTGATATGAGATATCATAATTATTCGTTTATAATAGTCTATTCAAGATATCAAGAAACATTAGATGGACTATACAAGTGTGACATTTTCATGACTTGTGTCCAATCTAGATATAAAGGACAAAATGATGTAATACATAAATAAAGTTAATCACGAAAATGTTATGTCGAATCGTGATTTCTTGTAATTTAGGTGACAATGACATATTGCTAGACGTCACTCATTGTTTGTAATATTATAAATGTTATAATATTTACTACTAACGTTATATGAACCTACTAGGTCACACCTATAGTTAAAATGAGCATATATTAAACGAATTATATATGTACAAATTTGTTGTACAAAGATTTAGTTAAATTAATATATATATTTAATATATATAATTTAACTATTGAGTAAATATTAAAAGAAAAATAATTATTATCATTATGACTATTTTAATATATAAATAATATAATTCGATTTAAATCAATATATATATTGAAATTATAATTAAGTTAATTGGAATTATATATATTTAATATATATATATATATTAAAATCCTAATTAAAGTTGAATTGAGATTATATATATTTAATATATATATTGAAATCCTAACTAAAGTTGAATGGATTATATATATTTAATATATATATTGAAATCCTAATTAAGTTGAATTGTGATTATATATTTAATATATATATATATATATTAAAATCTTAATTAAGTTGAATTGAGATTATATATATATATATATTAAAATCCTAATTAAAGTTAAATTGGTATTATATATATTTAATATATATATATATATATATATATATATATATATATATATATATATTGAAATCCTAATTTGAGTTGAATTAGGATTATAAAGGCTATATAAAGGCATAAGAGATCTAGCGGTCATTAATGTTTTTTGGGAAAAACCCTCTAAATAATTTAGAGAGTTTTTATATGCTCGTTCCTTTCTAAATGGTTTAGAGAGTTTTTATATACTTGTTTCAACTGGGTGAACTACGTAGAGATCAAAGCGTTATTGTTGCGGCTTAAGAATCAACATGGTGGAATCGTGATTGAATATATATCTCCTCCAAACTCAAAATTCTAGATTTTAAACAGGTAATTCTTCACCCTCATTCACCTCGATTCGTTCTTAGTATATGAATCTCTGGTGATAATCGCCAAATAATTTTTCTGTTAATCCATGAGGTGTACGGGCGTGACCACCCAACAGTTACTAATACTCATCATATGCTTACAAGGAGCAAACGGGGTATATTTAAACACAGTCTATTTTGCTGTTTCTCGACTAGATGAAGTGGTCCCGGACAATATCCAACAAGTCTTAGCTGTCCCTGCTTGGAAGGAGGTTGTGATGGCCGAATACAATGCGCTAGTTGGCAACAACACTTGGAAACTCGTAGCTTTACCTGAGGGTTGAAGAACTGTTGGTTGCAAATGGTTGTTTCGTATAAAACGAAACCCCGATGGATTAGTGTCACGGTATAAAGCGCGTCTTGTGGCCAAAAGTTATCTCAAATCCCGAGACAAGACTTTAAAGATACTTTTAGTCCAGTGGTTCAGTTCTCCACAGTGAATATAGTTTTGGCCGTAGCTGTCACAAACAAATGGTATCTAAGACTAGTTATGTCAACAACGCTTTTTTGAATGGTGAACTACACGATGAGGTGTTTATGCAACAACCGCCGGGTTTGAGCAAACTAGTGATGATGGGTCTAAACTAGTGTGCTGTCTTCAAAAGGCACTGTATGGCTTAGGACAAGTCGACAAGCGCTTAGGAATTGGTACAATATGCTTTGAGCATATCTACTACAAATTGGGTTTCGATAATCAAAAGCTGATGCGTCATTATTTTTAAATGATAAAGAAAAAGTTTTCACGTGCTTGATAGTGTGTGTTGACGACATCATTGTGACTGAAATGTCAGCACAACATATTGAAAATGTGATCTTGAACTTGAGTAACAAATTTGCTCTCAAAGATCTCGGCGAATTGACATTCTTCCTTGGCATTGAGGTTGTCGGTGTTGATAACTCAATTGTCCTTAGCCAGAAAAAATTCATTCTTGAGCTACTACAAAAAGCAAAAATGGATCAAGCAAAGTCGACTCCCACGCCAATGTTATCCTCTACAAAATTTATACAAGACGTGGCAGCCCGTTACAAGATGCTCAAGAATACCGAAGTATAGTTGGAGCTCTTTTATATGTATGCCACATTTGCCTGGATATTGCATTTAGTGTTAACAAGGCTGCGCAATTTATGCATAAACCTTGCTATACACACTTGGATGCAGGCAAACATATACTTCGATACCTTGCTGGCACCATAGTTCTTGGCCTGACATTTACACCCTTGGAAAAGGGCATGACAAATTTAGTGGCATATTCGGATGTAGATTGGGCAATTAGATTGGATGACTGAAGATCGACAACTGGCTATTGCATATATATCAACAATTGCTTGGTTACATGGAGCTCCAAAAAATAGAAGTTGGTATCTCGATCAACAACTGAAGCGGAATATCGAAGTATAACCGATGTTGTTTCTAAAATTGTTTGGATCAATGCTGTGCTAGATGACTTAGGTGTGCACTTGTCAACCACGCCTGTTGTTTGGAGCGATAACACAAGAGCCATTGCCATGTCTGCAAATCCGGTGTTTCACTCTCGTTCAAAGCATGTGGAGTTAGATGTTCACTTTGTGAGGGAAAAAGTCTCCCAAGAACAAGTTTAAGTCAACTACGAATTGGATAAAAACAAGGTTAATCTGAAATAATTAAAATAGTAAATCAAATAAAATAACTAAAATAAACACAATACTATTTAATTCAAAATACCGTTACGAAATAATCAGAAAGTAATGGTTGAGGCTTGCATGAAAGCAATTTCCTTAATACAGATTCAACCATTATTCGGTGCTAGAGATCTTCGGTCGTCAATCTCCCAAGATACAACAACAAATGATAAATTCGGTAGCACAACTGAGTAGTCACGAACGTACTTAAGCCTTCGATTATCACCAAAATAATGCAAGTTTTTGTGTGTTTTAAAACTGAAGAGAGACCGTGTATCTATAGGGGAAAATTAGGTTAAATGTGACTAAAAAATATTTAAATTTTTTCCTTGCGTGAACTGCAAGCACAAATTCAGATACGAAAATATCCCTTTATTTTTAAAACTTAAATAACATTAGATTCAAACCCTCTTACACGTGAAGCACAACAAATCATTCAAAACTTATAAAGTGAGTAAGTGTATATAAGCACTTCATATTTCATTTATCCCATCAATGTGGGATTGGGGATTTCCATTTTTTTTTTCAATTCACACATCCTTACTTTGAGCATCAATTTCTCATTCATTACTCATCCGTTTTGAGCATATGAGATACTATTGTAAAAGTCTCATGGAGTAGAATAAGATCTAACGAATTCTTATTCGAATCTCCACCTATACACATTCGAAATATAGCTCAAAATTACCATTTTATTACGTTTTTCCAACACTACGTACCATCACAAAGTCAAGCTGCCGATGGACTCACAAAACCTCTGTCAAAATCTGGGTTTATGGCGTTCAGAGATAAGATGAATGTTAATCGGTAAACTGATTTGCCAAGAAAGGAGCAGAATATGGGAAGAGCAGAGTGGATGTTGAATATTCTGGGAAGTTGGTTTGTTTAAACCGAAAGAAGTTGGCCTTAACTGAATCTGTTAAAACGTGTTGAGTCAGTTTGCAACCAAGCCCTCTCAAACCTAACGGATTTGATAACTCAATATCATTTTCTGTTAAGTCCAATGGGCTATATAAAGAAAAAGGTCCTTTGACCTAAGGCCTTATCACCGTTTACCATCTTTGTAAGGCCAACATTCCTTTAATCTTTTTCTTTAGATTTTTCTTGACCTTTCATCATCCAAGTGGATGACAACTGTATAGCATTTGCTTGGAATTTTCAGAGTTCATTAACTCTCTGTCAGTTGAGTTTCTTTCTAAACTCAATAGTGAGTGCTAACCTGATTAACTTTTCCAATAATGGCGATCCTTTCTTACTAATATTACTATAATTTAGGGTAATGTTTTTTTACGTGTTTAAACTTAATGTTTGATCGTGTCGTTTTTTTTTTTTTTGCTTTCAATCTAATGGTTCCCATGTATAATCATAGCTATCTGCATATATGCCGGAGAAACACATCATGGTTCTTTTCATGACCAAATTTACCATGTTGCTTTCGGAAGTCGAAGTCTTTTTTTTTTCCATTGAAATTTATAGGCCTGCAAATTACACGGTAAACAAAAAGAACATGTAGATACTTGTTTTTACTTGGATCTTTATAATGACAAGCGATGATTTAATTTAGGAGACAATGGTAGGGTACCAACAAAGTAGGAAGTTCGATGTTGGCAAAATGCTACTAACAAGATTATGCTCTATATATCACCAGATGATAGCTAAGCCGAACCTTTTCTGCTTTAATCCGAAGTGAAATGAGAAGATGTATGCAGTCATTTCTCAGTATCTGCAATACAAGCGACTGTTGAATCTGGTGTTTAATGTATGCAGTCATTTCGAATCAGCGATTAAAGCTTTGTGGTTAGGCTTTAAAATGATTCCATGAAGCCTATTAAACAACTAACAATCATGTTTGTTGGAACCCCACTTACATGGTGTTGATTTGAGCTGATGAAACTATAACCTGCTATTCTCTGGCTCAATTATTTTGCATTTATTTAGGATGTGTGTGAGAAAGCAACCTTGGTGGCCGGAATAGAAACGAACAGTAGTGGACGGTGAATTGTGGAAGTTGAATGAGTAGCGACTGTGTTTAAGGTTACAAAACAGAGAAATAACAAAAGAATGAATGAGTTGCGGACTGATTATGGATCGTTACACCCAATACAAGAATATGGCTTATATAGCCCAAACCATAACAAAAATTACTAACAGATTGTTAACAAATTACCAGCTAATCACGACTAACTTTCACCTATTTACATTCTAACAATGAGTAGGTGGGAATGTCATTTTAGTCTTGCATCATCTTCTGGTCGTGCCTTTCATTGTTACTTGCCCTACCATCAAAGGCAAAAAGCAAAGGAAACGAACAGGAGAAAAAAAGTCTTAAAAAATATGGATTGATTGTCCATTTATGGTCGATTGAATGTCTATTATCAAATCAAACAGGAAAGCAAACTGGTGGAGGAATTAAAATAAATCAGGAAAGGCTAAAGATAGCAAGTTAATATCTTGGTATGGACATAGCCTTTTGAAAAAGGGTGGATGATAATTGGGCTTATAAATCTCGATCTTCTTCTTTATAAATCTGAGGTCATAAATAGATAAAAATTCAATTATAGATTAAAGAAAATGGATAACTGTTGAAGTAATCATGTTTTGCTGGCATGTCTTCCTCTATTAATTTGGTATTCTTTTTGCAAATGAAAATGACACCGTTTCATAAAGCGACAATATTGGGTTCCTCTAGTTTAATTGGTGTAAACGCCATTAGCATTTCATGCAGCATAAAATGAAAGGAGGCAATATTGTTTATTTGTTGGTGGACACTGAACAAATGAAATGGAAGTCGGTTTCTTTGTTTAATTATTTATATGACACGCCAAGGCCATTAGGCCAAGATCAAGAGCTTTAGTTATTTCCTTTAACCTAAATAATGGCCCTACCCTAAATTATCTCTCTTTTAGTACCTCATTATAAAAAAGTGGGTATAAAGCTTAAGACTAAAGGTTGAAGTTATAGTTTAAAGAATTAAAGGTAGTTAGGGTTTAGGATGTAAAATTTAAGGTTAAAGTTTAAAATTTAAATTTTTAATGTTTTTAATGCGAGGCATAAAAAAAGGGTAAAATTTTGATACACAGGCTGTGTAAAACCTGTGTATTTACACTATAAAAACTCAAATCCTAAATTCTTAACCCTAAAAAACTAAACCCCACATTCTAAGCCCTAAACTCTAAATTCTAAACACTAACATTAAGTTCTAAACCCTATAACCTAAACCCATAAATCTTAAACCCTAAACTAAAACCCTAACTCATAAAACTAAAAGGCACGTGTAAACAAAAGTTTACACGGCCTGTGTATAGAAGTTTTTTCCTAAAAAATATAATTACGAAATATATGATTTTTGTTCTAAATAATGGTTGCTAATGATATATTGATATCACTCAATTTCCATTGACTACTTGTCCTTTAGTTCAGTTTTTTTTCCTTGTCCCTTTTGGTAGACCAATTAACTATCTTTATGTATGACGTTGATAATTATAAAATGTAAAGTAGTTATTTGTTAACTTAAAAAGCGATAGAAAATATAAATGTCCATAATTTTCAGAGTATATAATTAAAAGTTCTCAGAATTTTATTTTAAAATTATATATGATGCACTATTAGTAAACCACAATTTTATTTTATTAATTGTAATATAATATTTTATTAATGAACAGTTTAAAAATATGAACTCAACAAGTATTTCAATGAAAAAGTAGATGATGTTCAATTTAAGAGATATAAATTTAAATCGCTCTACCTACAAAGTGTACGCTCATTGACAAAAAAATAGACTTTAGATTATGGGGAACAAAGCCTCCTTTTTCAAATACCTAAAAAGGCTAAAACGTTGGGTTTTTGGATGAAAAATCTATTTCAAAAGATTTAAAAAGTTTAGGGCGTGCATGATTACATAAATTAGGTGCATAGTTATTATATATTATAAATTTTTATTTATTTTATTTAATATATTAATATCATCAGATAATTAGGAATATATTTGGATTAAATATTTTTTTAAGAACTACATTGAATAAAAAGTAAAATCTACGAAATTTAATGTCATTTTTTTCATTAAAATCAATTGTATTTCTTTGGCCAAAAGAATCATGACACACTTTAATTGACCCAATTTCTTTTAACAGATATTTAAAAATTAAGAAACACAGGAAAATTTAAAAAAAATGAGACATCGCAGTCAAAAAAAACTTTAGAAAATAACTCGGTAAAACATGTATTATTTATAGGGTAGATTGTGCTTTTAATCCTAAAAATATACATAGAAACAGATTAATTGGTTTAACAAATAACAAAGATTCGTCTATAACTAATAATCCATATAAAAATGACTAATTAAAATAATTTTAATATATTTTTCATGACTGTTGCAATTGAAGGCTAAAAGTATTAAAAGTGCCTTTAAATATCTTTATTTTCATTGTAAAATTTTGTAGTTTTATTGTGTACTCAATTAAATCTTTAAAACGTTATTTTTGTTTGATTAATATATAAATAATTTTATTATTTTTTTAGCCAAATTCACATTCAAGTATAAGGTGGAAATTATGGTTGTTTGGAATGAAAGAAAAGAGAGAGAGCCCAAGAGAAATAGTAGACCCCAAACGAGTGAAGAAAAGTACTCATATATAAATATAACGTAGGAGACCAGATTGCATACATCCTCACACCATATCTTATATCTGAAATCCCAATTTACAGACAAAATACCAAATAAAAAAAGAACTCATCTGCTAGTTGCCAATTCTCTCACGCTCATCTGTTACATCATCTTCCTAGACCTACCTGCCAATAACACTAATATTTTACTCATATTAATGATAACAACAATAAAGAAAAGGGGCAAATAATAATTGTTACACCCCTCTTTTTCAACATGAAAAAACACCCACCAAATAGAAAGAATGTAAATACATTAACATCCCTAGGTTTTGACCATATTTTTTCATCCATTTTTAAGTCTAATTAAAGCTAGGTGATGAGGATGAGGATGAGGATGAGGATGAGGATGGATCAGTAGTATTCAAAGATGTCCGGAGAGGCCATGACGGCTTGGCCAAGATAAGGCAGGTTGAAAGGGTTGTTGAAACTGTGGTCACCACTTGCCTCAAAGCACTGATCAGTTTCATACACCAACCCGTTGCTAGGGGCGTTTAGACAACTCAGGATTTGGTTCAGAGAGTCGAGTCTTTGACTCAGTTCCATCATCTGAGCCCTCAGAACCGAGTTCTCGGCCTCCATGGTCAAATAGTGATGGCTGGTGAAGTTGATGCTCGTAAGGATTTGGTTATTGTCTTTGCTTAGCTGAGTCACTTGGGACATTAAATCATCCAAGTGCTGCTGTTTTCTCATCCGGGATCTTCTGGCCGATTCCCTGTTTGATTCCTTTCTCTTTCTTTTCCTTTGGTCCATCATGTTCATCTGATGCAACTCCTCTTCAGAGCCAGAGTTGAGAAGCTGCGAGGATCTTGTGGAATTGGAGTTCCCACTGGACGAAGCCATATTAATATATTTACACCAAAAACAGTACGGCTGATATTTCAGGATAATATAACCTCAGAGGCGGCAGGACAACGATACAAATTAACTAATATAGACGTATATAGTGAAAATCAAGCAATTACAGAAAGCTCATTCATGAGAAAACATAGAACCAATAGAGGAAGACAACTGAGAAAGATTGAACGAGATGAGTCCTGCGTCTGAGGGAGGAATTTATCATAAACCCGGACCGGAGGATTTCACTGACAACCGGAGACATGAGTCTCAAGCAACAGCAACAACAACAACTTTTGCAGCATGGGGATTTACAGCAGAAGGAGAAAAGAGAACTTATTTTTGGTAGAAAATATGGGCAAAATAAAAACAAGATATTTCTTCTTTTTTCCAGAGTTTGACTATGGTTTTCTGTACGGACTCTAGTCTAGAATCTAGAGTTACCTTCCAAGACCAAGAGGATATGAAAAAGAACAGAGGAAACGAAGGGAAAACAGGGTGGAAGAACCAGCAGGACCTTAGCTCTTAGGGGAAAGAAGAAGAAGAGAGCAGAAACACCCTGGGGGCGGGGGAAGAGAGCAGAAGTGGAAGAGGATTTTGGAGAGTGTTGATAGGGGAATTTATAGAGGAAAATGTAGACGATAGGGAGATAAAAATGCGAATAAAAAAGAAAAGAGGATCGGAGAATCTTCTTCTTTGGGAGTTGTTGGAGGGAGATGAGACGAAACTTACACCACCCTCCAATTTAGGCTGCGTCACCAACACGAACATTATTTATCATTTTTTCCCCTTTCATCTCTTTATTCTTCTATTTTAATTCACCCATAATTGTAATACTAGTATTTGGTTTATGGGTTAATATCGCATAAATTGCTTATCCAATACCAAAAAATAATCATCAACTTGAACACATAAAAGCATATCCGTGTGCGTAAGTTCAACTCCAGTGACGGTGCTAAAGCTTGGGCTGTAACATAAAACCAACCATCCAGGTTTTGACTTTCTTTGTGCTACTGATTTTGCTTTGAAGAATCTAGAAGCTGAAAACTCACAGTAGCAAACAATAACATCTCAAAAACTTAATTACAAAGTTTTCCCTTTTTAGGCCTTAATTGAAATGTTATCAACTAACAGTTTGGACCACAAAACCAAATGAAAGCTTTATGTCCCCAGCAGCCTTAATTGGAGTACTAGTTATGGCCAACGGGCATTGCTTTTGTTTTTCATTTTTGGGGGTTTAATATTACATAAAAACTACCAGCTGCCAACTCCGTATGGATAAAAGAGATTTGCAGAATCTTTAACCTTGTCTTTTTTGCGAAACAGCAAGGAAAGAAACAATGCTCTGCCTTCAACTTGTTGATCTCCTCTTAAGTAGTAAAGCTTTTGCAGAGAATTAATGCCACTATCTTGTATTACCCAATTCTCCATTTTTTTCCCTCTAAAACAATTGTATTCAAATCAAATGATATTAATTTAGTGAAAACTTGTGCGGACAGCAGAATTGTGCAGCCAGAGAAACGTATGTACCCATTGTTTCCGGAGTCTTAATCTGAATTAAAGCCAAGGTCTCTGACTTTATCTGGAGATAGATATTAAAGAACTATCAACACTGTTATGAAATAGAAATGCATTTGAATTGATGAAGCAGTTGGAAAAAGGAAAGGGGACGAGAAAGGGTGAAACACATATACTTGAGAATATTCGGTTCAGCTAAAACAGCAGATTGAATTGCCTAATTGATCTCATCAGGTTTACCCTTTCTGTTGCAATACTTGAGTTGAGCCCATGTCAGACTGAAAATGACAACATCCAATCCCATGCTTTTGCTTTGGTGCAAAACCCATCAAAGGCAAAAAGGGAACATGAAAGTTCTTCCATGCTTACCTGTTTATACCCAACCCAACCAATATAAACCCTTTTACACTTTATAATGCGAGGTGTGATTAGCAATAATTAGTTCGTGCCAGCATCATCATCATGATTGTTATCAGAAATATGTTTAGATGGTATGATCCCACAATGATCTTCCTCATACTAATGTCGGTTTTCCCACAATAATATGAAAAATGTTCGTAGCTGAAACTGCTGATGGAATTATCATGCCAAAGGCCACCAAAAACAGTTGAAGCACTGACTTAGCCAGGGAGGCCCCCCTTGGAAGACGGTGGTAGAGTTCGTAAACAGGACAGTGGGCACATACAAAATTCCAATAAATAATAATAATAATAATAATAATAATAATAATAATAATTGTTGTACATTTGTACTCTATCATGGATCGGGCAGTGGCAATCCAATTTTTTTATTCAAATCTAGTTCAACTCGACCATCATTAGAAAATCATTGTTTACCTAAATAGCATTTTTGTATTCATTACCGTATGTGAGTTTCAGGGTTTGGGTTTATATGTTTTGGTATAAATTTAGTTTGAAAACATATAAATGGATCGACCAGATACAGAAAAAGAGAGACAACACTACATGAATTAATGCCGAGGAAGAAAGAGGAAAATTATACATTCTTCTATTTATAAAATTCTCGTGGAAATACAGCGTCAGTTATGGATCATCGTTACGTGAAAACATGATGTAAAAATAAATAATCGGATGGGTTTCAGGTCAGGTCAAATCAGATATAGATCATTTTAAGTTGATTTCATGTTTCGACTGGATTCAACTTGGATGCGGGTCAGTTTCAGGTCGGGTTTATTTTGGGCCGAATTTATTTCAGGTCGGGTCAAAACGGTTCGAGTCCGAATCAGTTAATTGACAGGTTAATTCGGGCTTGAGTTTATTTCGGTCAGGTTCATTTCAGGTCGGGTTCATTTTAAGTAGGGTAATTTTAGGTCGGTTTCATTTCAGGTCGGGTTAATTCGGGTTTTGAATTCGCATTAAGTTTGAGTTTGGTACAAATAGTCGATAGACTTTGGGTTGGGTCATTTCGAGTGAATTATTTAACGTCTTTCACGAACATGAATCACATTAAAAATAAATATTAGGCACTAAAATGAACAAAAATATCATCTTTATTTAAAATATTGGAGTAAATTACAAAAATTAAAAATAAATAAGAGTCAATTTTGGTGAAAAATAAAATTTTAGGGACTAACATAAACAAAAATATCATCATATTAAAAATATTGGACTAAATTATAAAAATATAAAATAAATAGGGGTTATTTTTGGTTAAAAATAAAATTTTAGGGACTAACATGGACAAAAACATCATCATATTAAAAATATTAGACTAAATTACAAAAAATGAATAGGGGTCAATTTTCACTAAAAATTAAATTTTAGGTACTATAATAAAAAAAATATTATTGGACTAAATTGCCAAAAAATTAAATAAATACGGGGCACTTTTGACTAAAAATTTAAATTGTAGGGACTATAATAAACAAAAATATTATTCGACTAAATTACCAAAAATAGAAATATATATGGGGCAATTTTGGTTAAAAATAAAGTTTTAGGAATTAGAATGAACAAAACTATAATCATATTAAAACATTGGACTAGATTACAAAAATTTAAAATAAACATGGGTAAATTTCGGTTAAAAAATATCTAATTGATCTAAATTAAAACCTAGAAGCATAAATTACATACCTAATTAAAAATAACTCTAACATTAAATGTAGAGTCTCAATTAAATTAACCTAAATTGGGATTCAATTAAATTAAACTAAAACCTAAAAGTGAACATTAAGGGCTTAAATGAAAAATATTTAAATTCGGAAGGGCTAAAAAATAGTTGCCCCAACCTAAAAATTTGGGCGAGTTCTTTCCCTCCCTCCCACCTAATCATTTTAATTTAAAAAAAGAGAAAAAAAACAATTGGTTAAAAAAGGCGAAATGACAGAATTTTAGAGGAGAATAAGGCGCCTATTTTTAGGTTAGAGATTAATTACCTTTTAGGTCCTGCTACATTTAAAATGTTGCATTTTAGTCCTAATATTTACTTCTAAATTTTAATTTAATTTAATTTAGTCACAAGTATTCCTACAATTTAAACTTCGAATATAACAACCCCCTCCCCACGGTGATATTTAGTCCTTAAAATTTTATTTTTATATGAAATTGAACCCTATTTATTTCAAATTTTGTAATTTAGTCTAATAATTTCAATATGCTGATGTTTTTGTTCATTTTAGCTCCCAATATTTAATTTTTAGCCGAAATTGACCCTATTTAGTTCTATGGTAAAATTATGAAATTAGTCACTAGACTCTCAAATTTCTCCACTTCCAAATTGTCAAATTGGTCCTTAATTTTGGTTTATGAACTAAAAATTAAATTTCTCCACTCAAGTTACCCATAATTTAACCATGATGATGGTAGCATTTAGATCTTTTGAGAGCTCGATGAGGAAATTTCTGGTAGCAAAGTCGAGCATTTAGCCTCGTAAAACTTTTACTATAAGATCTGAGAGCTTTAATTTAAAAAAAAAACAAGTTGTAATAAATTTAGTATAATCTTATTTCTTAATTTTAGTTTGTACATTTGTTATCTAATACTTATGTCCTATTTTATAATTTCAGTATGTACATTTGTAAGTTTATTAAGTTGTAATACATTTTTAAGTTGTAATACTTTTGTTTTATTCATTTTTAAGTTTACTTCATTTTAACCAAAATTATTTATCAGCAGCTTTAATTTGTGTACGTTAATTAAAATTAACGGTATTATAATTACAACTATGAATTTAAAAACATTAGAATAGAAACGGATAACCTTCTAACATTTTGTTTTTATCAAATCAACAAAAACTTTCCAATCTTCTCCAATAAAATTTGGTCAAATTAATCAATAAAATTTGGGTAAGTTAATAAGAAAAAAAGACAAATGAATATCTTTACTTGGTAGTGACTGTAGTGTCAACTAAAAGACATATTGAATTATTTAACAAAATTCTAAACTTATTAGTGTCAAATGAATATCTAAATCTAATCTTTCTTTTTTTGATATTTTTAGTTGATTATATATGTATTTATAACAAAAATATTATTTAACACTTTAAATTGACTTAAAAATTAATAGTATACATTTATCAACACTTACTAATTTACATTTATCAACATTTTTTCTGAATAGATTTATTTTTTGAATAGCATTTATCAACACTTTAAATTGATTATATATGTATATATATATTCTTATATATAATTTAATAAATTATTAGTCAATGATTGAATTATTTAACAAAAAGATTTTAAATACAAAAATTAATAATTTAAAGGATAAAAATTAGTTTATCATATTATAATATAATAAATTTATCAAATCATCAAATCATAGACTTTCTCAATTACATGTTAGGTAAATATCAAACCATGTCAAATATTTAGGTCAACAATAGGTCGGGTTCAAAACAAGTCTGGTCAATTAATAGGTTGGGTGTAACACCCTCTTCTCGGTCTGGTAGAGAACCGGGTCGGAAAGCGTTATCGAAAAATATATTCAAAAATCGGAAGCTTAATCGGAGTCAAAATTTCATTCGGAAGTTCTAATATTCTTATTTAAGGCTTAGTGAACCTAATTATCAATTACTGACTTAATATGGGGTCAATTTTAAACTTTTACAAACTTAGGGACTAAATTGTAAACTTTACAAATTGCGATCCTAATTCGAATTCTTTATTACCAACTTTTAATTAAACTTACCAAATATTAATCTGTGAAGTTTCGTTATTATCGAATATCGTTAACCTAATCAATTAGTCTGTATAGTTATTAATGGCCAATTTGTAAATTGTCTAAATTCTATTTTTGTGCCTTATAACAGATTTAACTAACACCGTATTGATACCTTACATGCCGTATCGATACGCTAAGCCTAATTCTAGATTTCCAGATTCAAACATAGCAAAACCGTATCGGTACACTTGGGACTATATCGATACAGGTTGGCCCTGTTGACCCCGTATCGATATCCTCTAGGACCGTATCGATACTATTTCTACACCCAAATTCCAGTAGCCATTTTCCGCACTGATATGCCTAAACCGTATTGATATGCCCTTTTTTGACCAACGTTGACTTACCAAATATGCAAGACCGTATCGATACGTCATCACCCGTATCGATACGCCATGCACTGTAATGATAGATTTTAACTGGTTTTTATTCAAATTAACCTGGCAATTCATATCCAAATGCAATGAAAATTTACCAGTAATTTTTAAACATTATAAACTACTAGCATGCCAAATTTCATGTTAATCCGAATCCATTTACTATGTTTTCACCTTTTAGAGCCAAATATGCAACATTAAACATTTTTAGTCACTTTTAAAAAGGTCATTTAGGGTCACTTAGTCTTATACAAAACATAACCATTACACAAGCATCAAACAATCATAATCAACTAGATTTCTTGCTTTGCCACCATTCTAGGAGTTCATAAGGACAAAACACATTACTCTAAGCTTGTGGTGACTTGTCGATCTTCCAACTAATCCCGATCTTGAACTGATAACTTTCTTAACCTGAAATGTGGAGGATGAATGCATTAGAATTATATAGTCTAAGTGAGATAGCCATAGACCATGAATGGACATGATGTGCAACATAGCATATCCCAATGACAATTATAATCACTTTAACATAAGGCATAATACTCAAATTAACATATATCATGCTTATCATGTAACATGGCATCAATAGGCATCATATCCACAATAATCAATAACATATCAATACTTTCATGTCAATGTTCAATAGCATAAGTCAATGGTTCTCCTTGGGTCGACTATCGGTATATGGATACACGAATTCTACCTCAACACCAACAATAACAATAATGGTCTAGTCATCATCATCATTCCTCTGCCGCACCAATTTGACTAATACACATAACATCCCTCCGTCGCACCAATCATAATGGCCGAAGCCCAATACCCGTACCAATGAGCTCAAGAATTCTATGACATGTCAATTGTATCCAATACTTCGATCCCAAGGTACAACAATCAATAGTTCGATAACAATAGTTTCATATCAATGATTCAATAACAATAGCTCAATAATCATATGGTCATAGCAATAGGCAATGGCAATAAACACATGTCAATGATTCAACAACAAAGAACATATCTTAATGATTTGATAACTATATGGAATGGTAAATACTCAATACCACATTTACTCATGCTTACCAACAAGGCTTTCAATGATGTTTATGTAAAACCCTTCAACACAATGGTTGGTCACACAATAAACAATAACCAATAATTTGAGATGGCACCTAGCCAACTCTCAAGACTCCGACTACACTCACCTTGATTTCGAAGCACTAAGGTTCTCGGATAATGATTCCTTTATTCATAGCTTTGGTTGGAGGTATCGGATCGTCCTTTTCCAATTCTTGAGCTAGGTAAACAAAAGAATGGTATTAGAATCGGTACATCGACATCAAAACCGATATTAGAATTCAATATAGCCTTTAGCCATAAAGCTTCTACGGATTGGTTATGAACCCTAAATTTCAACATGAAATTAGTCATAAATTATCCATGGATTTCTCAAATTGATGGAGGGTTCCTTCTTACCCGATCGATAACTATGAATTGGGGCTTCGAACTCAAAGAAAGCTTGAGTATGAAGAGGTCAATAAGAGAGGTGCTTACTTAGGAGCTCAAGGTTGAAGACAATGGAGGTGTGTGGTTGTTCTTTCAAATTAAGAAGATGGAATTGGTCTCGGTGAAGCAAATCAAGATGAGCATCATTTTTTCTTATTCATTTTAAGGAGATTAAAAGCTTTAATCATTCCCCACCTCACTTGTGGTTAATAGGAGGGTTTCCTACCACCAAGGGTTTACTTAACCCAATTAAGAAATCATTTTCTTTCAATTGACAATTTGGATGGCAATTGGTTAGCTTTTCAAAGATGTTTCACGTGGGAGGGGCAAGCTAGGTGGTGATTCATCACCTATTCCCTTTTATCTTTCAATAGTAGCTTTCGAAATAGATTTGAACAGAGGACCGTACTGATACCCTCTTAATCGTATTGATACAGTTAACCCTAGTCTGGTAAGTTAGTTAAAAACCGTTATACTGTACCGATACGGTACCTACCGTATCGATACCCTGGACTTAGATTCAACATTTTGACTTTCCAATAAGGTTCCCAATTCAAAGATTAGACTCAATCAAGGTTCAACATTAAGAAAACGGATCATATAGTCAACATTGGTACAAAAATTTAAACTTTTTGGAGTAGGTTTTTCGATCGCCGGAACCCAATTCCAACTAGACCGAGTTTCAGGATGTTACATTGGGTTCAAAACAGGTCGGGTAAAACTGGATCTCGGGTCGATTCAGTCGGGTAATATCAATTATTTACCGGGTTAGTCTCGAGTTTAGGTTCATTTCAGTCGGGTGTAGGTCAGGTTTCGGGTTCACAGTAACATGTCCAACTCGGGTTCAGGTCAACAACTGTCAGTTACAAATAAGTTTCGGGTCATCGCTTCCTCGGGTCAAACCAAGTTCTGACTCGAGCAAGTTTCAGTCAGGTTTTCAAGTCGGGTTAGCTTTTTACATCCCTAGTGAAAACTAACCAAAATTGTTGTATTGCAGAGATGTACATACGTACGTGGGAACTCATACACAATGATGGATCTAAAAATTTAAGAATGAAGGTTCACAATATATTTTTTCTCAAACAGGGATGGCAATATTCATTTCTCCCTCTACATACTAAATTGATTTTTTAAAAAGAAATTTCACACCAAACAAAATTTTCCCAAAAAAATAGAGATACAAATGCTCCCCTCGTGGGACATATGGCTCCGCCACTACTCATACAATTTTTTTGTAATAATGACATCTGGATTTTATTAATCACTATGAAAGATATTACAAAGATAATGCATCAGAAAAGAGAAAAAAAGGATTATCTCATACAATGTTGTAAATAAAAGCATACACTTCCATCGAGATTAGCATACCATTAAAATCCAAAAACCTTCATGATCTCTTTGTCTCTATCCAATCGAGACACTTTACGAGATGAAAAAGTAGTGGTGAGCGAACCATACTATCAAGCAGAATGTTTCGCTACCCAGGTCTGATTACATCAGCAAACAACCATCAACTGAGTGGGGATCTATCTTTCTATGACCACCGACAGAATCAAAATCTAGCACCGTGAAGATCTCTGTACTAGTACAAAACGACTGCTAAGGTATGCGGAAATCATACCAAACGACAGATGAAGCGAACCACAAAAATAAATAAAAAGCATGCCATAAAAACAGGAAAAAAAACGTGTCACGAGAATAGAGTTTTTATTAAAATATTAAAAGAGAAAGAAAACAAAAAAAAATATTAAACCCGGTGGTCGACAACCAATATTAAAATTGATAGTCGACCACCGGTCAGAGAAGCAAAAGCAAAGGAAGATGCGACGCTCTCGTTGCATAGAAAAGTAGGGTTCTTACTACTCATACAGTTGAAAATTTATTTATTAGTACATTTAAATATTTTTCTGGTTAAAGTCCTTTACCTCCTATGACTTTCTATTATTGTTGTTCGTTCTAATGGTAGAGGGTAATATGTTTCATCAAAATAATTTAAATTCAAACAAGTTAATATGCAATTGTTAAAGTTTATTAAAATATAAAAATAAACACATATATTACTTTGTACTGAATTAAATTTGTTTTTTTCTACAATCTTTTTCCTCAATTGTCAAACAATATCTGGTAGAGATGACAGAGAGTAGCATAGGAAATTAAGGACATAATATATGGTCGGTTTTTGTAGGGTCAAGACTCGCAACACTAGTCTCATTCAGCTTTTCTTAAGCTCCATTTCGATTTCCCATGCACATGATTTTCACATGCTTACTTTCCCCCCTTAATTTCCTCGGGTTGTAGCTTTTTAATCTCAACTTCAACAACTTGCCGCCTTCTGGTTGGTCCCAGACTTTTCTTTTCGCATTCATGTGCAGGTGGGTACCTTAAAGATAAAAGAAACTATGTCCATAATTAGGGCACTAGACAATCTCAAACTAACAAACTATCCCTCAAACAGTCTGCAGAGGTTAACAGATGATATTTTGACATTGTAATGCAACGGATTTCTGGGACACGTTCTTTTTGTTCGGATTGCAAGTTGTTCTTCAATTTCGGCTGCTTGATCAACTGGCAGCTGGTCTCAGTTTTGGTCAAGTACTAGTGGGAACTCAAGAACCAGGCTAAGCATAACAAAACCATATGCAACTTTAAACGTAAAAAGCAGCCATCTCATCAAAACTTCAAATCTAGACAAGCCACCTTCAACTTTATTGTCTTAACGGCTAAAACCTCTGTCAAAAAGAAGAAAAAGCAGACAAGGGGGTTCCTTATAGCAATCACGCTCATCGTACGTGCATGCAAGGAATAGTGTAAAGACTAAAGGGTGAAATTGAATATCACAGTGAGTTGATGCAGAATTGTCACCTATTTTTGGTCCAGTTTCGTACCAACTTCATTTCTGATAGTGTATCCGGGGGGGTCTTTTTATCCAACCCCAGAATCTGGAATGAATCTGCCTTCACCGTGAAGGCATCTGAGTGTGATGTTTCTGTTTTTGGTGGAAAAAAAGTATTTGCATTAACCAAAACTTTCTTATTTTGCATTTCAGTTGTTCTCAAGTGAATATTATCATTTAATATTTTCTCATTAGATGTATGTATTGACAAAAATCTAGAAACAAACAGTTGACGGAAAGAAGATTTCCACTTGCCCCAAGAATGGTGATGAAGTAAACTAGGTGTTTAAACGATTGTCTTCTAGAAGCATACTTTCTTAGAAATATGGCCATAATTATCTGCATGAAAGCATATTCATTGTAATTGGTCATAGTGGGAGTGGAACCCAGAAATGTTTTACTTGTAATTTAAAATGTCATATTTTATTATAGGAGAACCACATTCAAAGTGTGCTTCATTAATACTCTGCTTCTAATGAATATATATATATATATATAGTCTACAAAATTCATGTTAAAGAAAAGTAAGGAATCGAATTCATACATTATTCAATCCTCAATACAGTCAAGCTGCCCATTAGAAACCCCAAGAGACACGTCAATGTAGTCTAAACTGCTATTTCTTTAATAAAAAAGAAGCTACTCCTATATATAGCCACGTGAACATGAGTTGAGAAAAAGGGGTTCCAGTTCCAGAAGTTTACAAAGAATCCATAAACTTTACCCTTTTTACAGTTCAATCTTATCTTATCTGTAATATTGCCTAATAAAATGTTAATTCAAAGGTTCACATAAGCGCATAGAGCATCTGTCATTTGATTTGCTCTTGGCTCCTGCCAGCACTACTAAAGAATAAGGATTTTTAAACAAGATTAGTGTAAACAAGTTGGCATGAGAGTATCGTTACGTTAAATCAATCAATCGATTAGATGCTTGATGCCTTTTTTAATATATGGTAACCCTATATTTACTTAATTCAGCTCTTCCAACCACCATTACCCGCTACATAATCTTCAACAGTAGCTAAGCTTTTTACATTATTTTTAGAGAAGCAAAGTACAGACAATTGTATGACACGTGAAGCTTTACTGACGAACAACAGTACGTCTTTGGAAATTTTATCATTTGGATTGTGGAGATTAGATTCAGAACAGCATTTGTTTCAGGAAAAACTTCATAGGACGTGGCCCCTCATAAAACATAACAAGAAAAAAAGAGAGAGAGAGAAAGGTGGCTGGTGGGTCATTAGGTTAAAGAAGGAGCCAACTTGTAAGTTGGCCCTGTCAAAGTAACACAACAAAAGCAATAGAAAGCCAATGGAAAAAGCCGAACCAAAACAGCAAGCAGGGTGTGGAAAGAGACCAGCGAATCAAAGGTGGAGCCATCTCCATCTTAGGGCTTTTTGTCCAACATCTAAAAACAGATATACCCACCTTTTTTTTCGTCTTCTTTTCACTTTTCTCCGGTATATGTGATACTAACGTGGGCTTCTTCATTTAAAAAGACGTACCCTTTCTAGTTAGATGAAACAGTTGGGCTTTAGATTTTCTAAAGATAAATGGAAATGGAAGATATGCTAAAGCCTACATTGAATCTAGCCCAAAATCACCAGGCTTTGGTGTTAATAATAGTTCTCCGTCTCTAAAGCTTAATTTACATACGAAAACATAAGCGCGCATAGTTGGACACATACAACAGCAACCTTATATACAAGTTTGTAAAGGGAACAGAGCTTCTACAGTCGAGAGCTTGAGCACTAAACAAAGCTCGAGCTCTTGATGCAAAATTTAGTTTACATATCACGCTCCCCAACTGACAACTAACACATCACATATGTTTTTCAACATTATTAGTTGCGAAGACATAAATATAGCATCTAATATCACAAAGTAGAAAAAAAAATTAGACGCACACCCTGCCGTTGGCTGTTGCAGCTTCGGGATGGTAATGAAGCATTTCCTTCCACATCATCTCTCTGATCATCTCTTCCCCTAAATCCTCATCTATGTAAAGATCGAGTGGAACTTGTGCTGGAGGATTACAGTTTGGATCGTACAATGGTGCCATATAAGGGTGTAGGAGTGCTTCGGTTACACTAATCCTTTTTGAAGGGTCAAAAACAAGCATCTTTTGCAGTAAATCAATTGCCAAAGGGTGGGCATTCGGATAAAGATGGGAAAAGGGGCTTCCAAGGGAATATGGAAGTGATTTGATGTATTTCCTTGCCTTGGGGTTATCTATAAATTCAAGATCCTCCTCCTTCTGGCTGCCAAGGATGTTGATGATCAGTTTAAGTTGATTGAGACACTCTGTACCAGGGAAGATGGGTTTTCGGCCAAGAAGCTCTGCAAAGATGCATCCAACAGACCAAACATCAATAGATGTTCCATAGTTGTCGCAGCAGAGTAGAAGCTCAGGGGCCCTGTACCAGCGAGTGACAACATACTCTGTCATGAATTGACCCTGGGCATTGCTAGTGCGAGCCAGTCCAAAGTCGCAAATTTTAAGGACACAATTTGCATTGATAAGAAGGTTTCCAGGCTTCAAGTCTCGGTGGAGAATATTCGCCGAGTGAAGATATTTCAGGCCTCGAAGCAACTGCAAGAAGAAGAAGAATGAATTACATCCCTCAAAGTACAAAATTAATAATTGTTCATTTCCTAATTACAATAGAAGCTTTATTGCAGAACTACAGAAACACAATCCCACATAATTATCTCAACTGAATTACTACATAAACTTCATGCTAAATACATCGGAAAACTCTTTACATCCAAATGACTTTGAAAAGTGGCAGTCAGGCAGAACAGAGATGCAGCTAAAAGGGATAATCATCCAATATTAATTACTAGCATAAATTTTGTCAATGCATAACCATACCAGATCCATTAGTGATTAACTAACTATACTTGCAATATCCGGCCAGTATATTAATGCCAGAAAGCATGAATGCCTAGAACACGCTTCTCCCTAAACCTTCATTAACCAACTCTAATAAATTCTGTCCCTAATTGCTACCTGTTACCTAGTCATGTTAAAGCATCAGAGATCAATTAGCTGAAACAAATGTTTTTTATCCACCAATGATTCAATCAGTTTCTAAGAATAAGGTCAATTCCCTGGCATAAAACATCTAAACTAGTAAATGCTAGTATAACATAAACCAACAAATGTTATTGTTTGTAGAAACACAAAAATATACAACATGGCATCTAGGTTGCAAATATGCAGATGCAAAATTCAACAATTTAATTTATTGCATCTTTGTCTAAGCCCTATTTAAGCGAAATACAATGAAGCCTTATACTTTGATGTAAAGTTGATATCGAGGAATGTTCTGTTAATACATCAACAAGAAACTGTCTAGGCAGTAAGCACACACATTTGAAATTGGAACTCCTTAGTTTCTCACTCATTTATATAAACTTTGTTCAAGTTAAATTAAATGCAATGCCACATAGCAAGAGACATTATGCGTATTAACCAAATCAACTAATCTGTGCCTTTGCAAAGGGATCTGTAGATACCTGGAACAGGAAATACTGGCAGTGATCATTGGTGAGCACTTGAGGAGACTTAATGATTTGATGCAAATCGGTATCCATAAGTTCATAAACCAAATAAACATCCTTGAAGCTTCTCCTATGAGTCGGCATCATGACATCTTTCAAAGCAATCACATTTTCATGTTTAAGATGCCTGAGAAGCTTCAATTCACGCAGTGTTCTCAGAGCATCAACACGGTTCTCAAAAGCACTGTGTATCTTTTTAATGGCAACTTTCCCATTGGTTTCAC
This sequence comes from Hibiscus mutabilis, assembly GCA_019671005.1. Lineage (NCBI taxonomy): Eukaryota > Viridiplantae > Streptophyta > Magnoliopsida > Malvales > Malvaceae > Hibiscus > Hibiscus mutabilis. The sequence goes on along the minus strand of CM033730.1, from coordinate 50,512,465 downwards.
GATTCACAGAAGAGCAAACGATCCCATATGCCCCTCTTCCAATAGGCTTGATGGGGACATATTTGGTGTCGATTTCGAACAACGTTTGCCACATGGAATAGTAATGTTTTCCTTGGTAATGAACACCATTTGGAGGCTCAACTGGAGTTGCCATTTTCATGCCTTAACCAAAAAAATTGAGAAAATAGAGAGTACTTGAATAACTAACGAAATTCTAGCATAAACAAAACTGTTCTGAATAAGCAGAGAAACAAACAAGTTCCTATTTTGTTTTGACTTTTTTGATGATTGCGATACTGATCGAGTGGAAGGCGGTCCACTTAATCATACAATTAAAGGAAATTTAAAAACAAAAAAAAAAAGAGTGAAAGAACTAAACTTAGTGAGATCTTAAATTAATACCTGTTTGGTAAAAAATTTCTGATGGATTCTTCTTTAGTCCAAAAGAACTGAGCTTCAAAATTTCCCGCGATACACAAGCATCACATCTGCTGCTTCTATTGGCTAATCCAGCTCCGAACTTATAACAAATATCTTAGAAACAAAAGGGAAAACTAAAGCTCCATTAGCTCCGATGAAACCCTAATTTAAACAACGTAAAGGTTGGATTATGAGCAAGGCGAGGCCGAGCTCAAAACAGAAGCTTTCAGGGTGTCGAATATTGAGAGGGAGAAGACAAAGTTTACAATGCAATTATTTTATGACAACGAGGACGATGAGGTTGGTTGGGATCTTTTCAAAGAGTGAGCAGAGAAAGATTCGTGATCTCGTCGCCATCCGATTAGAACAACGACGCAACAAAACAAATTACATAAGGTTTTATTTTAAATTTCATTAACTAATAATATCTTTATTATTAATATTTACAAACAGTCTGGATTTTGGATATTTATTTGTGTGATTGCAGCGCACGGACCCGCCGTAGCATTGGCAAAGCGAAGTAAGCGACCTTTTTATGGAGTAGATGTAGATTATATATCTACGGCGTCGTTTGATTGTCCCGGTTGAAGCGGACGTCAAACCACGTTGATTCTTACTAGACGCGCTTTGGTGGATAAACCAAGAATATTCGACTGCCTTGGCCCTTGGCACCAAAAGAACGGACGAGTCCCCTCAACCTCAAGCTAGTGTATCACTAATCACTACAATTAAATATTTAAAATATTACTTTTACATTCACGTAAAAATAATAGCGTTTATTTTTGTTTTTCGTATTTTTTTAAACCATGAGTTTTAAATTCATTATAAACATTTTTTTTAATTTTTTCTTTTTATTCTCTAAATAAAAATAATATTAAATTTAAAATTTATCAAAAAATAAAAGTGAATATAAATGTTACCACACAAAAAATTAAATATTCAAAGTACTTAATTTCACAACCACTACCCGACTAGAAGTCAAATTTTTTTAAAAATCAAAATCCAAATGGCTAGAATTAAAAATATTTAACATTTAAGGTGAGTGTTTGATCGAATTTAAATTATAGTTATTATAATTTTATATTTTAGTCTTAAAATGAAGAAAAAAATCACTCAAAGCCGCTGACCACCTATGAAAGTCGGCAACAACCGGCGACTATTTTGCTTTTTACCATAGATTTTGACCATGTCCCTAAATAAATGTTTGAATGTGCCATTTTTCAAATTAGAAAATAAAAACAATCTTTTCTCCTAATTTACCATTAAAAAGGATGAAAGAGGGATTATCGAAAAATAAAAAATTAAAAGCAAGACGAATCAAAGACTTCTACGATAATTTTAACTCGATCTATACATTTATTCATTAATCTCAAAATATGTTAGACATAAACACAACATGTCCTTAGGATTTTTTTCCTCGCACGTTTCAAAGATTAGCAATGAATTTTATTGATGAAAGGTCAAAGACTAGCAAGATAATTTCAGGTCAATATTGATTAATGAATATAATGATTTAGTGGTTAAAATATAAAAAAATATTTAAGTAACTAAAACGTTAGGCAATAAAATTTTAACGAAGACTCTGATTTAATGGGATACACTAACACACGCCATACCCTTAGGCGAATAGAATTTAGAAATTAGAATCAGTATATACTAGATTAGATTCCAACTTGGAAACCAAATGCACGCGCTCAGACAACACGCTTCACGCGCATACTTAGCTGCCAAAATTACAAGAAAAAAAGAGAGGAAAAAAGACTTAAAATCCGGACTCAACTGTGTTCAGGAATTTTTTGCCTGAAAACCAAACAAACAGCTGAGTTTACGGAACTTAGGGTTTTACTGTTAACAGAAACCGTACCAAATTTCCTTAGATCTTTTTAATAAAACCTTCCTCAGGTAATTCTCTTTTTTTCCCGTTCTCTGATTCTTTTTCTATTTTTCAATTTTCCCAGATTACTTCTATTGCTTAATTCGTTGTGTTTTGCGTTAATTTTAATTATGCTTGTCGTGAATAAGGTGACAAAACGTTGAATTTTTGTTGTTTTAACCCAATTTGGAAAATTTCTTTTCCGGCCAAGAATTTCTAAAAAATTTGAATTAGATTTATTCATTAATTTCCTTGAAGGGGTTGTTTAATTTCTCTCTAAAACTAAAACCCTTTTCCTTTTTAGTCAAAAGAACCCTTTTAACAAACAGATTCATTTTTTCTAATTATGGTATTATTTTCTTGATGTACTATTTGCTGTTATGTTGTTTTGGAATTTGATTTTACTTGGGTTCCCTCAGTATAGCAGAAAGAGGTTAAATTATGATAAGATCGCCGCTTTTATTGAGCGGCATATACTTTTACTGTAGTTCTGGCAAAACAACTGCACATGGATTTGGGGTGTGCAGCTAGCATGTGTTTATCAGAGCAGCCTCATTCGTCTACACGCAAGTGGTATTTCAGCCGAGAAGAAATTGAGAATCATTCTCCATCTAGGAAGGACGGAATCGAACTTGGAAGAGAGGAGCAGTTGCGGAGGTTATATTGTTCGTTTCTTCAAGAGCTTGGTATGAAGCTTAAAGTGTAAGTGCAGGGACTATGTCTATTTTGAACTTCTTGACTCTGACTTAATGAGGTGTTAATCACAATCCTGTATCACCATTTAGTCCTTAGTTTGGCATTAACTTCCATTTTGTGTTTTAGTATGTGTAACAATTTGTTGAGGTGATTGACAAATTTACTTGCAGGCCTCAAGTAGCAATATCATGTGCAATGATGCTGTGTCACCGGTTTTACATGCGTCAATCTCATGCAAAGAATGATTGGAAGGTAGATGCGTCAATCTCACGAATTTTCATTAAATAGTTAGATTATCATGATCTGCATTCTTTGGAAGCAGAATATTATTGATTTCATCTTAGAAATGAAAGATTATATCATAGTATCATTACATGCTATTGCTTATTTTTGGATATTTATTAGTTTTTGTCATGTTTGATTATTGCCTAATGGAAAACTTGGTAATTCTTAACAAGGAGAAACTGTATATTAAGTTGTTCAAATCTAGCTGTATTAGTTTTCTCATTCCTAAACATGTTGGTGAACTCTGCAGACTATTGCAACTGTAAGTACATTTCTCGCATGCAAAATAGAAGAAACACCACGCTTGTTGCGGGATGTTATTGTTGTGAGCTATGAAATTATCCATAAACGGAATCCTTCTGCTCCAGGAAGAATCAGACAAAAAGTAATGTTGATTTCCATAGCTCGGCTGAAGTACGTGTTTCTCAATATCATGCTGGCCTAATTTATTTCCACTTTTCACCACACAGGAAGTTTATGATAAGCAGAAGGAATTGATATTGGTTGGGGAGAGGCTTTTGTTGGCAACAATTGCTTTTGATCTTGATATCGAACTCCCTTACAAGCCTTTTGTTGCAGCTTTTAAGAAATTGGAAATTTATCCTAACCTCTTAAAAGTGGCATGGAATTTCGTTAATGATTGGTGAGGACTTGCTAATTTGTTGACACCGATGGAACTAGCTATATTTATGCTATTGTTGACTTATTTTATATCATTCCCTTCTGTCTTTATGATATTAAATACCTTCATGAATTGAACTTGCAGGCTTCGTTCAACCTTGTGCTTGCAATACAAACCCCATTACATTGCAGCTGGTTCCATTTGTCTTGCTGCTAAATTTCAAAAAGTAAAGCTTCCTATGGAGAAGGGCAAAATATGGTGGTTGGAATTTGATATTTCACCTAAACAATTACAAGGTTTGTACGACAAATATCTTCCTAGCTTCACATGTATCAGCTTTAATTCTTACTCATGGTCATTATATTTGTAATGAACAGGAACTATAGTTGATAATTAAAAGAGTGGCTGTCGTAATATACTCCCTACAATTTGTAAAATTGGTACACATTGATCACGCTGAACTTTCTTTCTCAAATCACCTTCCTTAACCTTAACCTGTGTTTTTTCTATTATTCAAAAATATAAATGACACAAGCTTATTGGAATGTCTCTCGAGCATAACATGCATGGTAGTTCTTAACCCTTTTTTCTTCTAAAAAAGGAAAAACTTAGGATGACCATCTTTCATTGTTTTGATGTGTGCTTAACTATTTTGGCTCAAATTAGAACTCTACTCCCAAAATTTGCAGAGGTCACTCAGGAGATGGTGAAGTTGTTAGAGCAAGACAAAAGTCGAGCTTTATTATCAAGACATGAGAGGGCCAATGAATCTGCTTCTTTAGTTGGAAAGAGTCAGTTTGTTGCTGGAGCTGATAATAATAAAGTTGGCAAATCCATGGACAGTTGTGTCAGCCAAGTTAGCGTGAAAGAAGTCTTCCCTCATCAAGCAAGTGACAATGGTGCAAGTAGTGTTGTTGATGGCAATGAGCGTCAACCAAGAACGGAGGAATCTGATCAGAACCCAAGTTTTAAGACTGTTTCATATGTAGCTTGTGACAACAAACAAGTAAGTGCAAAAGAAAGTTTACCAAGTCAAACCAGTGATAGTGGTGCAAGTACTGTTGTCGACAATGGGGAAGGTGAATCTGATCTAAGAACAGAGGAATCTCATCTTCTGAATCCAAATGTTAAGATTGTATCCATTCATAGTACCTTTAGCAAGATTGATGTCGACCGGATTCGAGAGATCTTCAAGAGGAGGAGATGTGATAGAGTTGCAAATTTGAAGTGCGTGGAAGTTAGAGATGACGAGGTAGACAGTGAAGCCTGGATAGATAGGGAGCTGGAGATCGGAATAGAGCTCGAATCTGACTCTTACCGGAAGAGAGTGAGAGTGTACTGAGGTTTTGAACTTGACAAAAGTAGCTCACTGATACTCACCAACCAGATATCTTCTTTTACTTGGTGCAACAAAGATAGGATTATTTTCTTGGCTCATTTATTGAATTGCAAGAAAGGCTGGATTTTGTTTCATTGTTAGAACAACTATATATTTACACGTAGTATAGAGTTGAATTATTCCAACATTTTTTTTTCAAGAGATTGTATTTGTATTTCAGATCATTCATGCAAGAATCACATCCATTTTTTTGCGTTGGATTCTAAATGTATAGATGACCTACAATTTGTAAAAAGGATTCATTGTTGTACACTTTTAGCCACTATTTAATGGTGAAAATGGAAATGGCTTCATTACTAGAAAAATGCAGCAGAAGTATTTCTCTTTTTGATTCATTTCGTTGGGTTGTAAGCATTTTATCGAGATGGTCAGCTTCTCATGATTCGGCCTTAAGCTTGAAGAATGTTTTGCAAGTTCACTTGTATTATTAGATTTTACGATTCACTTGTCAAATTATTAGTTATTTAGCTTCTAGAGAAATCTATATAACTTAAAAATATCTTATAACTTTCCATAAGCCCCTTGAACATATATAATCTTTTAATATATTTCAAAACCTTCTAGAATGTTCTAGCACCTTCCCTAATATTATATAACCTTCTAGCATGTTTCAGATCCTTTACAAAACCTTTCACGATATTTTGAAACATTTCATCGTATTCTATAACTTTCTAAAATATTCTAAATTTTTCTGTAGAGTTCTAATATTCTTTTAATATTCTAAATTCTTCACTAATATCATCATTGTTTCAAAACAAATATAAAAATTTAGGTGGTGGAATTTTTAATTTGTGACAACATGCATAGGCATTTAACTATACGTACCTAACTATACATATATACTCGGAAATGTAATGATTTTGGTTGATTGGATTGCTTTTATTTTATGATCCTTTCGTCAAAAAGATAAACAAAAAACGAAACAAAAGAAAGAAAGAAAGAAAGAAAGAATCGATTTACGTTTAAAACAAGTCATTCATAAAGAAGGAAAAACATTGCTTTTTGAAATATAGGATGGGAAAGTTTCTTTTCTACAACTTAATTACTTCCTACGATGGGTTATTGTTGTGCTGAATGAATTAATTGCTAAATTACAATCGTGTAAGAAACAGCTTGGTTCAAGTTAATCCGGTTAGAAGCAAGAAGCAGAGAAACATGGAAGCACTTATCTTTTCAAGTGTGGGGATGGAGATGGAGGGAGTGGAACCCCCCATGGCCGTCAAAAGCAAGCACATAAAGCTCTTAACCCACCATACTCTTCCTCCAAAGCTCCGGGCGGCAGCCATGTGGGTGTTTTTCTTTTTTCTTTTTTTCTTCTTTCAGGTTTCTCAAGTAGTCCAATTATCTGGCCTTCAATTTTAACCTGGGAAAAGATATATGCTGAAAGAAAAGGAATCTGGTCAAAGCTGTCTTATATGTTTCGTATTTGTGATCCTTGAAACAAAGCTCCTTTCTTTTCTTGATTTTTTTAATGGAGAACATGATCCATCAAGATCTCATATCGGAAGAATCAAAGGATCAAACTTTGATCAAAATGGTCTGTTCAGATATGGAAACTGAAATATGTACAAGCTAAAGTGTTTGAATCATTGGGCCGACTAGTCGATGCATGTTTAATTGTTTATCAAAGATGGGAAACTTGTGGATAATCTGCACCATCATTCTTGGAAGATACCAAAACAATATAAATATAAAGTCAATGTAAATAACTATAGGAAAATGGACCATAAAAGGGAAATTACGTTGGAAACCACATTATTGGGGAGAGAGTCACAAATCTTGAGTTAGAATTTTGAATATGATATTATTGGAAGAATGACTCATTAATTTCAAACATAAATCATAAAATAGAAATGTGTTATATTAACTAACTATAGAAAAATAAAGAGTCGAAGACATAAAAAAAATATAAAATATAGGTTTAAAGGTAAAAAAAATTCCTTCTGTTTTTTTTTAATAAATTGATCATTAATCGAAAAAAGGCACACGTGTTCCTTAAATTTATTGATAATAGAATTTACGTGTTATTTGACATAGTAAAGGGGTTTATTTAAATTTTAAAAACGTATACGAGGATTTAATCCTCAAGAAAAAATCTCAAAAGTATAATTATATTTAAAATTTAAAAAGTATTAAAATATTTAAAACACAAAAAATAGCTATAAAATAAAAACTTAAAATTTCAAATATCAAATATATTAGAATATTTGAAAAAGTATTTAAATCATTGAAAATAAATTTTCACTTTTTTTACAAAAATATAAACTATTAACATATACAGAAAAGTATTAAAAATTATAAATACTTAGAAATACTTCAAAAATAAAATCCAAAGTATTATAAAAAAAACTGTTAAAAATTATAAAGAAAATTCAAACACGTTTTTTAAAAAATGTCTGTGGTCAAATCAACTTAACTGCTAATCATCGAACACATTTTTAATAGAATTAACTTTGTAGTGGAGTAACAAAGATTTTTGCTATTCTCGCTTATAATTTGGAAATGATGCGATGAATATAGATCATATTAATACCCACAAGTCGTATTACGAAGTTCAAGCATTGGAGTTTTCATGATACAATTGACCTATAAAGATAACATCAATTTGAGTTTTGTTTTCACTATTCTTTTATATGGTTTAAAATAATGTTTTTTTAGAATATTTTAATTTTTTAATTTTAAAAATAATTTTGTGTTTTTTAATTTTAATTATTTTTTAAAAAATTAATAGGTTTATATTATATTTTAAAAAATATATTTTTAAAAGATTATATTCTAGTGTATCACACAATATATGAATTAACACATCAATAAATCAGATTATCATGTAACACTAGTACTGCAACCATCAAAGATAAATTATGTTAGTCAAAAATATATTTGATAGTTTTTAACGTATAAAAACTTGTTTAGAAACGTTTATTTTCGAAGGAAAACTAATTCTTTTTTAAATAAATAGAGAAACTTTTTACTTTAAACATTAAAATATATGTGATATGGGGTTAAGTGAGTGGAGGTGATAGAAAGCATATATTCTGCCATGACAATGTCTTTGTCTTCTTCTTATGACAATACCTTTAAATCTTGCAAAAACTTTAAACCCCTTTTTAAGGGCTTTGCGATTTTTTTTGACTAAAAAAGTTGCGATATATGTATAATTATAAACACACCAAGAAAAGTATTTAAACAACTGAAATGGGGAATAAGAAAGCTTGTGTACTAACACTGTACTACTACTTCATTTCTTTTCTTTTTTTTCCTCTTTAAACAAACTAAATAAATAAAACACTTATGGAATAAATACCTAAAATTAACTTTTGTTATTACAGATGTACATGTTGGATTGATTCATGGCCATATTAAAGTCATATATTTCAAGTATCGGATCAAACTATCATACAACACCTAATAATAATAAATCATTTAGTATGATGTGAGATATCAATATCAGATCTTACAATTATTGAATCAAAGTATCACCCATCATCAGTCATGTTAGATTATATCTCAAGAAAACCAAACTTTAATAATAATAATAATAATAATAATAATAATAAATATCACATGCACTCTTATTGGAATTTTTTTTGTTTCTACAAGTACCTTAATTTTAGGATTTAAGAATTTAGTTTAGCGTTTAGAAGTTTAGAATTTAGTGATTAGGGTTAGAACTTAGGGTTTAGAAGTTTATGTTTTATGGTAACATGTTAGGGATTGAGTTTTAACCTATAAACCTTAAATTCTAAACTCCTAAACTATGAGCCATGAATTGGACCTCTAACACCTAAGATTAAGGCACTTGTGAAAAAAAATTTACACCGTCAGTTCATGGTATAATTACCCTAATAATAAATCCTTTAGTATGATGTTAGATACCAAAATAAGATCTTAAGATTAATGAGGGTTGGTTATTAATGCAATTCATTGTAGAGATACTAGCGATTCGGATTTTCGTATAATTATAAATGACTGTCTCAAGTTGAAAAATTTATTATATGGTCAAGGCTCACCACATCATCCGTGGTCCCATCTAATAAAAAACAGTCAATTAATTTTTTTATTTTTCATGTCATTTTTTTCAAAGATGAATCTTCACTTTTTTTCCATGTAAATAGGGAGCGGGTAATTACATAAAAATGACATGAAAAACAAGAATTAATTGACTGATTTTTATTGAATGAGGACCACGAATGACTTGGTGAGCCGAGACCATGAGATAATTTCTTCTCAAGTTGACATCTCAATTTTTAAATATTTTTCTCTTTTATTTGGACTTGTTGAAAAGCTAATAAGGTGCTTTGTACCCTAACATAGGTAATGCAAACCACAAGAATTAAGAGAGACTCTCTAATAATCTCTCATCTATTATTTCGAATGATATTTCTCATGATTCTTCTAATGATTATAGAGGACATTAAAATCGAGTGTATGAGGTAAACTTATTGGCTTAGGTTTTAATTTGTCCTCTCTAATTCTCCTCCTAATAATAATGATGATTTAGTATGATGTTAGATTATATGTCAAGAAAAACCAAACTCTTATGGGATGGGAAGGTCTTGGATGCTTTGTCATTAGACATTAGATAGGTATATGAACCCAACAAGTGTCTTAATAGAAAAGCGGATGGTGTTCATTCTAAGAAACACGAGTTCAAATCGCTTTGTCTACAAGGTGTATACACATTGTCAAAAGATTAAAAATATGTATGAACAAATACCATCTTGTAATTACCTTTAGACTATTAAAAAAAGACATTAGATAAGTATATACCAACAGTGTTCATGGTAACTCACTCTAAGTTAGGACAAGATTATATACATGATTAAGATAACAAAGATTAGCAAAGAAAATTAAGATAATAAATTGAAAATATTCATCGCACTGTTTTCAAAATAAACTTTATTTTAAATGTGAACTTTGGAGACCGAAAAGAAATCTAGACTAACAACTTTCCAATCACACCATGCACAAAACAAACACAAAATTTAAAAATGTTTATATTCATTATCATGGGCATGACATTCCAATTAATATTTCTATCAATTAAAATGAAAGTTAGAAACAACTTAATCCAATGTTATCTAAAATTTTGGATAAATTTATATTATATTTTTGTAGGAAGTGGATGTTTGACCCTTGACCTGTTGACTACCAACTCTCAGAAAAAGGCAATGTAGGCTTTAAAAAGAATAAAGTAAAAAATAAGAAAGGGTGATGGACCCCTAAAAAGCGATTAATCATACCCCAAACATGCTTTTCAAAGGTCTAACAGCTTGTTTTACATGTAAAGAGATCATAATAAAACCACATTAATTATTGAAATCCCAATCTTAAATTTGTTAATTTCATGAATGACATGTAAATTACAAATAACGCAGCTGAGAAAGGGTCAACATTTGGAATAAAAATGTTCTGAACCTTTTGGGTGCCCTATTTAAAAAATAATAAGTTTAAGGTTTAAGGTTAAAGTTTATGATTAGAATTTAAGATTAAGGTCTAGATAATTGGAGGCATGATGTATTTTTAGAGTTTAAAATTTATGATTTATAATTTGAGATTCTAGCCTAAAATTTAAATCTTTAAGGTTAAGACATAAAGAAACACCGGAAAAAAGGCATAAAATTTTTGTTCGTACATTTGTTGAAACCCCCCACTTTTTCTTTCCCAAATGCTTTTAAATATTGACCACTTTTAGTTTGGGTCTAAACCAAGATTGAAAGTGGTAGTAGCTCAAGTCATACTCCATATCTGATGTTTTATGTTCAATCACATGAACAGTAGGCAATGCAAAATTTGTATCCAATTTGCTAACCATTAGCTACCGACACATCTCTATTCGTCACTAGTTTCATGCTCCTATATTAACCACTACTTTTGGTCATCATTCGGTATCGTGAAGGTAACTCTAACTGCCATTCTTTTTTAAATAATTGAGATATATAGATATTTTTAACCATTTTGACTTGATTACTCAAATTCAAATAGTTTTACCATATATATATATAACACATGCATGAATTATTGTAAGTTGGAAGCATTGAATAAAGGGTTTAGGGTAGTTGAATAGTTGATCACTTTTGAATTCTATGTTTTATTTTCAATGATTAAGGTAATAAGCACCGAAATACTTCAACTTAAGCAGATAGTTTTATTAAGTGGGCATGCTTTATGCATATAGAGTGAGGGCAAAAATATATATATATATATATATAAGTGAAATCTGATACAGAAGCAGCTTTTAAAATGACTGTTGGAAGGTAATGAAATAGGGAAATATGGAAAAGGTCACAGTTCACAAGCAAAGGAAACTAGGGAAGGGGGAAATATACCATCTTTTTTTGGTCTCTTTGAATAAAGAAGAAAAGTAGGGATGGAGAGGTAAACAAAGATTCATAAACAACAAAGTGTAAGATGGGAGAGTTGAGCGTGGAAGGCAGAGAGTAAAAGGCAGCCAAAATTAATATTGAAATAGAAAATAAGAGAGCGAGAGATAGAAAGGGCAATGCATGCCCATACTCTGCCATCCAATAGCAACTTTTCCACTGATGTGAAGTATTGTGGGCACTCATCCAATATCAATCTTTCAGGCCATCACACCTTAATCACACTTAATTCTCTTTCTCCTCTATCCATATATTTATATGAATCATTATTTTACTTTTACTAAAAATATAAATTTTACAAATGGTAATTGAACTTTGGTCCTTATTTAATTTAGTAATTAAAATTTTAATTCCTTCAATGTTATTATTAAACTTTATGCTTAGCTTTAATGTTACCACCCAAACGTCAACAACCGTTAAAATATTTAGTATAATAACACATTTAGTCTTCCATGTTTGCATATTTAAACAATTTAGTCCTAATTCGAAAAAATAATAAATTAACCCTAAACCCTCAAAATTTATCCCTAACTTTCATTAGCCCCATCATTCCTCCGACCAACCTTTAGGCACATCCTTCACCTTCCAGCGAACCTTCTATCCTTTTCCACACCTTCATGCGACTTCGCTTGTTCCCGCAGCTTCCTCTATCGCGTCCTCCACCACCACGCGAGATCCTTTCTTGTCGTTCGAGTTTTCTACCGACGCCTCCGTTCGCGCCTTTCGGCCATTCAGTGATACAACTGAATTCACGTCACCACCCTCTTCTCGTTGTAACCTCGACCGTGTGATCCCCCGTCCAAAGCCAATCGCGAATAACCCTTATTTCGGTGGCCCAAATGTCACATGGTTTCGGTCATTTACCACCCTCCATGTACATCCTTTGTCCAACCATCCAACCTCTGTCATCTAGTTGTTCTATTTGACGCCCCAGCCGATTGGATCCGGCCGCCGTTGAGCCAAATTGAAATATAGCTTAGGTTTATGGTTTAAGGGTTTATGGTTAAATTTTTATATTTAAGAGTTTGGGTTTTATGGTTAAATTATCATACTTAGGGTTTAGTGTTTAGGGTTTTGAGTTTAAAGGTTTAAGGTTTATGGTTAAATTATTATATCTAAGGGTTTAGGATTTTGAGTTTAAAGGTTTAGTGTTTAGGGCCAAATTGAAATAATGTGTAGATAGTGAAGGTTAAATTTATTATTATTTTTTTGAATTATGACTTAACTGTTTGAATGTGTAAACATAGATGACTAAATGTATTATTATACAAAATTTTTAACTGCTTTTAACGTTTGAGTGGTAACATTGAAGCAAAACATAAAATTTGATGGTAATATTGAAGCAATTAGAAGTTTAATTACCAAATTAAATAATGGACCAAAGTTCAGTTATCATTTGTAAACTTTACCAAAAAGAAGTGCTAAAAGCACTTGTTTTTTTATATAAAAAATCAATCAATTTTTTTTACATCAAATAAAGTTTATATTCTAAAATTTCATCAATTTATTTTTTTGATTAATGTTGACTATCCGTTAATATCACATGTCGTATCATAGTATTTTCACATAGTATTTTAATGAATTTATAATTTTTTTAAAAAAAACCTATAAATGTCACGTGGTAGAATCATAATATACCACATAGGAATAATATTTCAAAAGAAAAATTATTAATACTTAACGATTAAGATTGTTCAAAAGACTTAGTTGAATTAATTTCTTGGTTTGAGAATTTATTGATTCAATTTCTTATTTCGGTGGTTCATTTGGTGCAAAAAAAAATATTATTATTATTTCAAAAAAATTCGAAGACTTCAAACACACTTAAATATTAATATATATAATATTTTTTAAGTTGTTATACTATACATAAAAATAACACGCGACAATATCTTAAATCTTTTAGTGAAAATTCTTTGTTATAAATAAGTATCCTATATATGAATTTTTTATATGCTAAATGAACATACTATTGTATATACTAATTTTAGATAGAAATATGGAAGCAAACAAAAACACTAGAGACAGATTTGTTTCCTTACCAGAACTAAAATATTTTAAAAATATTTTTTATTATATTATTTTTTCTTTTTTAAAGATGGTATGATGGGTCTTTATCAGTTTTTTTTAACTTACATTCAAGTAGTAATTAAGTATCTATATAAAATAAATAACCAAGTAGTTAATTTACTCATAAAGATATGAACTTTTATACAAACACCGGATGAATAGTAAAATAATACTTGGCCCCGCGCGCATATATATATTAAGTAGTGGTACCATTTTGTCACTTAAATATATACATGTATAGTATAGTTGTATATAACAAAGGAATAAATATGTTTATATACGGGAAGGGCTAGAGATTTTTTTTATTGATAAAAAGGATGCTATTATAGGTCTCGTTAAAAAAAATTAATTTTAGTTAAAAAAAGTACTTATGGTGGTATTATAAAAAGAAAGCGAGATAACTTCGTCACAAACATGATAAAAATCGAGAAATAAATATCAAGTAAAGAGAAAAAATTCAACACCAAGGATTAAGCACCAAGGAAGCCACTAACTCCCTAGAAGTTCATTCTGCGGAATTCCAACTCTTGGCAGCACACTGGCCTGGGCTAGAGACTTTATTTGTTTGCAACTATGGAATATATATATATAGAGAGAGAGGAAGAAATAACATGCTACGTTGACAAATTATTATAAACATTAACGGTAAAAGAAAATTCAGTTAATACAACGATTTTGGTTATTGAATTCGAATTAATAATATTTAAGAGCTTGGTTGTGTATAGTTTTTTTATTATACAATTTTAGTATCACTAAACAGATCAATATTAGTTTAATTGACATTATTAATGTTGTAACATTCAAAAAATTATAAATTTGAGTATGTTTATCGTAATTATCTTCGATTTAGAAGTAAAACAGTATAAATATTTTAATGAATTATAATTTGTACCTTCAAACAATTGCTTTAGGATCACAAAGGCTCAAAGTATATCTATTTTGTTATCGCAACAATAAATTCAACAACAAAAATGCAAGATGTACTAAAAATTGTAAATTACTAGTTTTCTTATTTTATAAATAAATATTAAATGAACTTTGGTCAAATGTACAAAAGTGAAATTTGAACTTTGATTTTGTGCAATTGTAAACATTATGTTTTGATTGCATTTAATTTTCATAAAATACTAAAATTGTTATCGACTTAGAATCATTGTATGTTTAAACATTATATTCAAATAATTATATTTATTTAATATAAAAATAAATAGTTGTATTTTTTTAAATATGTAGTTGAATCAAAATCAGTGTTCATGTGTACAATTAAAACTAAAATTGAAATTTCATGTGTATAATTACACTAAATCAAAATTTATATATTAGCCATATTTGGCACTTAACTGATAGCGGATAGGGATTACATTAGCTAATTGCATTAGCTGATTTGACTAGCAGATTATATTAGTTGATTGTATAAAAATGTTTGGTAAATTTAACTGATAGTTGATAGTTGTTTGATTATTTAAACAAACAAAATGACATATAAGGACATGATTATACTCAATACTTGTTTGAATAGTTTATTAGTTATCAATATTTTTATCTATTAATATTACTTATATTATGAAAATTAATTTTTAATATAACATTTCTAAGCATATTTGAAAGATCTATATATTAATTTATTATTTATATAATTATTTTTAATACAATTTCATTAATTGTTAAATTTAAATGATATTTGAAGCATATGTATTAATATCGTATATTTAAACAAAAATAATTATTAAATTTATATCTGAGAGTATGTTTTACTTCAAAAGTATATGTAAGTTATTTAAATACAAATATAAATGTGCGAGAATAAAAAAATAGCTCACAAATGTCACCATTAAATTAAGATAGAAAAAAATAAATTTAGGTTGTTTAGAGATTTTTGGTAATTGTTAAGGGTAAAAGAGTCTTTACAACTCTTATGTCAAAACCTTTAACTTCAAAAAGCTCATATCAGCAACTTTTTCAAAATTAAAAGTTTCACCTCAAACCACTATTATAATCCGCTATTCACCAAACATCTAATTAATATATTTAACTGGTCAAACCTCTAATTTTATCTCCAAACATTATTTACCAGACATGACCATCATATTTTACATTTGATCAAATTCATAAGTAATTTTGATATTTATTCCTTTTATTTTACGATAATTTTAAGGTTCAGTGTTAGATTCTCTTAATTATATGTATAATCCAGTGTTAGATTTTCCTTTGACCTGCAACAGAGGATTACTAGGCTGATAAATTCTAGGTTTAAAATAAGTAGAGTTGTTCTTGGGCTGATGAAAAGCATTAGTATAATATATGTTTGATAATGTTAAAGGTTCATGTACAATTTGGAATTTTTAAATTTAGTCTAATTATGAGACCAAGATTTACAAAGAAAAAAGAGAGTATAAGGACCCAGTTTTGTAAAAAAAAAAATTATAAGATTAAATTTAAATAATACGAGGACCTCCAACATATTTAAACCTATTATATATATATATAGGGTTGGGATCCACTTACATGGTGTAAAACTCAATTATTTTTACACTTTTTTGGACCGTTAGATGATAGTAATTAATGGTTAAGATTGTTTCCTTATTTTTTTTTCAAGTGACAATCTTCATATTTTTTACTGATAATCTCATTCATCCATTTTATTCATCCAATGACCATGGATTAATGTAAAACTAAATGAATTTTACACCATGTAACTGGATCTCATCTCATATATATATATATATATATATGTTTTTGTCTAACATTTAACTAGTTTGAAATATGGTATTTACATCTAAGTGTTTGTCAGTGGCGAGCTTAAGCTTGCTTTAGGATCACCAATATAGTTTTTTTTTTTTACTTTTTTTTCTCGATTTCTAGTGTAATATTTAATAGTTTTATTTTTTTGTCATTTTATTAAAATATTAAATATAGACACTTACATATTTTAGGTTTATATTATAATATTACATTTTATCATAGTTTAACATTTATGTGATATAAAATATATAAAAATAAAACAATATATTACGATGTTAAAAATTTAGTAGTAATGAACTCAAACAATAAATATTAGAAACCAAATTGATATAAAATTAATTTTTTAATTTAAAAATTTTAAGCATATTTGAAGGATTTATGTATTAATTTATTATCTATATAATTATTTTTACTACAATTTCATTAATTATTAAATTTAAATAATATTTAAATCATATGTATTAATATCATATATTTAAAAGAAAAATAATTATTCAAATTATATCTGAGAGTATGTTTTACTTCAAAAGTATATGTGAGTTATTTAAATACAAATATAAATATGTGAGAATAAAGAGAAAAAAATATTAGCCCACAAATGTCGCGTTGTAAATTAAGATAGAAAAGGTTAATTTTAGGTTATTTGGAAATTTTTTGTAATTATTAAGGGTAAAAGAGTTTTTACCACTCTTATGTCAAAACCTCTAATTTCAAAAAGCTCGTATTAGCAACTTTTTTAAAATTAGATGTTTCACCTCAAACCACTATTATAATTCGCTATTCACCAAATATCTAAATTAATGAATTTGATTGGTCAAACCTCTAATTTTAGCTTAAAATGTTGTTTACCAAACATGGCATCCTATTATACATTTGATCAAAACTCATAAGTAATCTTGATATTTATTCCTTTTATTTTATGATAATATTAAGCTTCAGTGTTAGATTTTCTTAATTATATATATAAGATCCAGTTATACATTATAAAATTTAGTAATGAACTCAAACCATAAATATTAGAAACCAAATTTATATATTTAACTAGAGTTAGGTGTTTTTACCAATTTATTTTTTGAACTTAATATTTTTACTAAAATTCTTTCAAATAAAGGAGACAAAGAAATTAAAATCAGAATATATCAATAAGCTTTATTTTGCAACATTTGTTGGAGCATTGAATAATAACAAATTAATGCTTCTTTATGGGGTTAATATATATGATCCTGATGATAACACACCAAGATAATCCTATTCCATTCACGTTCAATTTCCTATTCTTTTGACCCCCTCCCCCTCCCCTTATACATTCCTTTTCCCCTTAAAAAAATATTATTATTTTTAACTTTTAATCTTATACATTCGTGTAGAATTAATTAAGTTTAATTATAAATTAGTGTAGAATTAATTAAGTTTAATTATGACTTTGCCCCATTTTTAAATATTTATATTTTATTTCCGACCTAAATTCTGACTCCGTCCCTGTGGAGGGACTGTAAAATATAATGGGGGAAGGGGCCAGAGCCGGAACAAGAGGAGAAATTAATGAAAACGGCAGGCTTTAGGAGACAGTGGCATTACAAAGGAAGGGAAAAGGATTGCCGATTTCCATTTTTTCAATCTCTACATAATGAAATGGTAAGAATCTTATGACTCTTATCTTTTAATCACCAAGCCATACATAAATATTTTACTTCCATCGTGGGAGGGGAGGCCCCTCTCACTTAGGAAATTCCCAGACACTCTCGCTAGTCTTCACTAAAATCATAGCCATTTCTATATTCCATACGGTTTGTTCTGATCATCTCTGCATCACAAAGGACATATCTATCTGAACACCACCTCCTTCAACCACACAAACACCCATTAATGGCAGTGTAAAAAGGTGCAATCCCACCTGCATCGGGTAGGCCAAAGTTCGAAACATAATTTCATGTCTAAAACTCTAAAGAAATTATTTATTATAGCCGACATACGTTGTATACAGTTAATGATAAAAATAAGATTATAAGTTCAGACAAAACTTATATATAAAGATTTTTTTATATATAATGTGGACTTCGTACGAAGTAATATTTTACGGGGCAAGCTATGTACTTTTGGGGATGACCAATCACAGCACAAAGAGACGGGAAAGAAAAATAAGTTAAGGTGTCTCAATCATGTTACTGACGAAGAATTTAAAAGGTTATATCATATTCCACAGGAGAATGTTTGTGGGAAGAAAGAAATTATAATATTTCTTCACTGTTTCGCTGATTTTATATATAGAAGATAACAATGGAAGCAATATATATATATATATATATATAAAGGGGCTTTGAACATGTGGAGATTTGAGAGAGCATGGTTGTTATCATTTCTCTTCTCAGACTTTTGTTGAAAGTCTTGGGATCGAAGGCTTAATCATGGCTTTGAGGAAGTTTTAATCATCCTCCTGTAATTGCAGTGAGCTTTCATCTTTTTTTTTCTTCTTTAAATAAAACAAAGTGAGTGTGTTTTTTAAGCAAAATCGTGTATCGAGGGATAGCTGCAAAAAAGTGGGGATGAAAAGAGAAATAAATAATTAAAGGGGGAGGGAGAAGGGATTGTTGAAGCTCCTCTCTTTCTCTATCTCTCTTTCTTTTAAAGATTACTTTAAGATGGAAACTTGAAAGAGTAAAGAGGAAAAAAAACTGGGAAAAGTTGCTTAGCTAAAAGCATAAGAGAGGGTGTATATGTGGGTGTCACCTGAACTGTTTTCTTTGATTAGAGTGAGAGATTCCTGGAAACTGGAAGTGTAGTTAAATTTTAATTACTCAATCTTGGGATTTTCAAGCCCTTTCTTGTTCCCTTTTAAATTTGTCATTATGGAGTCTGAAAACCAGCAGCAGCACCAGCTTCAAGACCAGCTTGTTGGGTTATCTTCTTCTTTACCAATCTCTCCCTGTTATGGAGTTTCAAGCACCCATTCTTGGACCCCAAGTGTTGCCTTGTAAGTTACCCTTTCTCTATCATGAAGCTTTCTATACAAATATATTTGTATCTTCATGCTTCACAGGCCATTATGAATTTTACTTTAACCCCGGAATCTATCTCCCTTTTTTCTTTTCTGATTTGATGTGCATCAATCACAATTATGTTGCTCAAAATTTACTTATTTATCAGTTGTTTTTTCTCGGGAGAATATTTTCTTTTTCTTGCATTGGTTTTGGATTCCTAGAACTTGTCGGTTCACCAAGTACAGTATTTCAGATACTTCAATTTATTCTCTCTTTTTTTCTCTTCCAGGAACTCCAGTGAGTTCAATCCAAATTATAATGGGGATATATTACACTCAAGGCAGAAAAACGACATGTTGGCATCTCCTCAGAACAGTTCCATGATCCAAGACTGGGCTAACAGCGATGGGAGCTTCACCACCCATTCTTGCCATGGCCTAAGCGACAGTTCCTCCAGCGTCGGAGATTCTCGTCAGCTGCCTCAACCAAACTACATGAAGAATAACGAGCAAAGGGATTTGAATGATCTGAGCGAGAAACTATTGCTCAAGACAATATCTTCTGGTTTCCCGATGTTTTCTGCTGGACCAGAATTTTACTCAAGCACCCAGAATTGTTCTATCCCTAGAACTGGTTTTTCACCAAGTAGAGGGAGTTTCAGCCAGATTTATCCTAGTATAAATATTTCAAGTTTGAACCAAGCTTCTTCTCCCCCGAATATCCCGAGCTCCTTTGACATGAATTTGGAGGCCTTGGATCTCTTAAATCCCGCGAGATTTAGCAGAAGCAGTAGATTTAACTATCCTTCAGAAGATCATCAAGATAATCTTGGTATATACAAAGAGATCAGCCCTTCTTTTGGTCTCCATCACCACCATAATTTGCTGCAGTCAAATCAAAGGCCAGCAGCTTATTCCCCTAGTAAAGTAAGTGTTCCCTATTCTTTCTTGTAGCAGCATTCATTTCTACTGCAAACCATGCCTCAAGTACAAAACATTATTGTAATCCCAGCACTGCACTGCCACTGCCATGGCTCTGATATGTATAATATAACACCGCATGTTTTTTTTTCTTACTTCATGCATTGAACAAAATCATGGAATTCTAGATCTCAATTAATTAACACGAATAAAAAGGAGAATATGATTAATTAGTGAAACATTTTCTTAAATGATCCTAAGGAAAAACGATTGAAAAGTTGAAAACCTTTATTCATATAAGTAAGAGTATCATCTTGTTCAAAACTATGCCCACAACCCTTCAGCTTTAATCGATGTATGCAGTATGCTTATATCTTTTCCAGAACTTTATGCCTTTATTTTATTTTATTTCTTTTTTAAAACTTCTTTTTGGATGATCATTTAACTGATCTTTACTCTCTGCACTCCATGAAAGATATCGCCCTTCCCCACTGAAGCAACAGAGGCAAAGAGGCCCAGTATTTTAGCGGAAGCAAAGGCAACAGCAGCAGCAGCAGCCAAGAAATCTCGTTTGGAGTCACGCGCTTCCTGCCCTCCCTTTAAGGTGACCCAACAACAACCTTAAAAAACTTGACATCATTGATTGTTAATTTACATGTTTTCCGACCTTAAGTATTATGTTTGGTTTTGCATCAACAGGTTCGGAAAGAGAAATTGGGAGACAGAATTGCTGCTCTACAGCAATTGGTTGCTCCTTTTGGCAAGGTAAAAGAGGAAAGAAACACAGTGATAAACAACTAGCAGTAGCTGCTATACTGATAAAAAGAAAAGAAAACAGAAGAGATGAATAGAAATTTATTTATTTATTAGTAATACTATTAGTTTAAGGTTTTTGATTTGATTAGTGGGTGATTAATGGAAAATGATGAGGTTATTTTTGCATGCGGTGGTGGGGAGAATACCACAGACAGATACAGCATCCGTACTAATGGAGGCTATTGGATACATCAAATTCCTTCAGAATCAAGTCGAGGTACTATCAGTATCATCTTCCCAAAACATTCCCCTTGAATTTCGCGATTTCTTACATTATTATATTTTAACTATTCTCTGACACGTTCTTAAACTATTATTTCTGCCTCAATGTGTTATGGGGGTACTGCAACCCCAACAAGCTAGGCTCTCTAGAAGTTTACCCTAAAATATTCGTGCAAAGTAGCTGGCTAGGGTTCTTTATAGGTTTTTATAATCCTATGCTTCTCTCCTCTTAAGGTCCTTGATTATTTTAGTCATCCCACTGCACAACTATTAAAACATATACTTATAGTGCTGTAATTGTAGGGTGTATAGCCTTTAACCTTGCCATGGGAATTGTTGTTTCTTTTGATTTTGATCAGATTTCTGAGATTCTTCAGTTCTTTTTGGCACAAAAAGAAAGACAGAAACTGTCTCTCTTTAGTTTAGAGCTCATTTCTAGACAGAAACTGAATGATTAATGTATTTGCTTTTGGCAGACATTAAGCGTCCCGTATATGAAGTCATCTCGCAGTAAAACATCCAGATCCAAACAAGGGGTAAGCGAAACATATCTACATTTGCCTGCGGAAAACAACTTGTTCATGTCGTTTTATGGAACAAAGGGTATTCCAATTAATGTTGGAATTTGTTTTAATGGTCTTTAGGGTTCAACGATGGAGGTTGGAAACGAAGAATCACAGCGAGATCTCAAAAGTCGAGGCCTATGTCTAGTGCCATTGTCTTGCATGTCTTACGTGACTAACGATAGTGGTGGCGGTATTTGGCCGCCGCCACCGCATAACTTCACCGGATGAACACGAGAACGACTGCCGCTAGCTAGTTTGGAAGCTGAGAAGAGATGTTAAAGATCTTGGGACATATATATTATGAGAAATAATACTGATCATCTTATTAGCCCATAAGTCGGCTAGGAGAATAATAAGTGCTACCTCTGGTTTCAATGGAACAACTTTGGTCATCTTGTTTAAATCACAACCTTAAAAGACGGACCAAGCTTGATCCATTAACAACATTAATCCGTTTGTATCCTTCGAAAGAGCTTCTTTCACATTGTGTTTTGATCGATAATTTGTTGCAATGGCTATCTTAATTTAGTTAGGCTGCCTAACGGCTAGCTAACATATTCCTTCAATCTATTAATTTTTTTTATCACGTAATCTATAAAACTTCAAAAACTATTTAAAAGTGAGATTGTATTTTGTAAGAACGGAGAAATATAATAATAAGGTAAAAACGTTTTCTTATGTTTCTTTCACAGGCCACTTATCAGATCATATACACTACGGTGGAACAAAATTATATATATATATATATATATTGGATTATATAATAAATACAAAATTATTCTTTCGATTTAAGTTATTCATTTATTCATGTTAAAATAAGATAGTCATTCCATTATGTATTTACCATATCTAACGTGGTTGGCTTAAATGTTATATCAAAATAAGTATTTTTTACTAATTATATTTAGTCAGCATATTCTTTACTTAATTATTTTATAAATCCAGTGTTTGTTGTGTTTATAATCGCAAAGGTTCAATGCATGTTCACATCATAGAATGCAAATTGATTCACATTAAATAATATGAACAATTAAACAATTAAATAATTTCAGTCATATTATCAATTTATCATTTACGATTGTTACCTCTCAAGATACATTTTATACATGCATGCTTATTTATAGAAAATACATATTCCGTGCAAGAAAAATAAGTAAATGATTGAATAAATCATAATTCAAATCTCAATCCTACTTAGAGGGGAGGAGAATGAGATGTTTATTGTGGGTCTAAAACCCATAACATAAAAAAATGACGGAACAAAAATAAGCAGTTTAACCAATCAGTCAAATATGCGTACTCAATAATAATGATTATTAAAAACAATAAAATAGATTAATGTCATCTTTTATTTAATAAAGACAATTTAAAAAAACATATCATATTATCGTAAAAGTAATTAATAAACTAAATGCGTCAATGTTATGTTATTAGAATTTTAATCAAATACTTTTTAATATGTATCAAATATATATATATATATATATATATTCTTAAAAATTATCTTTCCATTAGAATCATAATATGAGGGAGCGCTATACACTCTCTTATTTATTTGTTTATTTTTAATAATTTATTCAAGTACAATAAATCATATGAGTTTAATTTTAAATTTAAATAAATTTATGTACACATAAATTAAATTATTTAAATTTAAATCACTTAAATAAAATATATCACCTTGTACCAAAAGCATTTTTTCCATATACACTCCTTTAATATTTAATTAAAGTTGCACGAGAATGTTTGTGTGCTTGGGCTGATTTGAGAGTTGGATAAACTACATGTACTTGCCCAGAATGGGCCTAGAATTATATAAACCTGACTGCATTAAATTCATAATATGAACCCAATGCCTACTTTATGGCCCCATTAAATGACCTGCAACCTGATCGGTTGGTCGTTATTACAAATATGGGAATTTTTTATAAAATAATATAATTTTGTAAAAAAAAACATAACCCTGTACATGGAATACAGTCAATGTAATGTAATACACGTGTGTCTTTGCTTTGGCTACTAATTTTGTTAAATATAAATATGTTCAAACCCGATCACGGTCGAAGAAAATGCACGTTGACTCAAAGTCAAAAAAATTGTAGGCCATTACGGGTAGGGATGTCAATTGAGCGGGGTGAGTGCGAAGGATGCTCTTTCTGCACTCATCCCGTCAAAAATTTTCACTCTTATCCTTGTCCCACAATCCGCTGCGAATATAAAATTTAAGACCATCCCTGCCCCGCAACCCGCAAAGTTAAAACCATCCTCACCCCACCACTCATGTGGTTCTAAGACCCACCTAATCCCTTTTATACGCGTCCTATGTTCCACTTCATATAATATATTTATAAGTATTAATTAAATAAATTTATACCAAATTTGTTATGAAAAAAATAAGAAATATATGTCATTTAGACTCTCACCACATGTAACATTATTTCAACTATCACAATTTAACAAATAATCCTAATAAGTTTTTGAAACCTTTAATTGGTAAATTAAAATATAAATTTAATATGAATTTAAAAAATTTAAAAAACAAAATACTTACAAAATTCTAAATAAAACCAATGTCTCAAATACATCATAAATATCTTCAAATGCAAAAATTTAAAAATCAATCAATACATGTCACTCATGTAACTTAGTTGTTTCGATATCACATTCATCTTCTAATTCTTCTATCAATTTGGAGCATGATATCTTTTGAACGTCACCTGAACCTGCATATGTAAACTTCCTTATGAGTAGCTTGCACTTTTATTTAACAAATAAGTTTAATGTAAAAATATATTTTATTACTTTATAAATAAATTTGAAATAAAAAATAATAAGTTACTTTTAATATCAGCTCAAATCTAATTTTGAGTACACATTAAAGCCTTAACAGTTTCCGATAAAAGTCGACCGCAATAAGGATCAAGTACTAGACCACTAGTGCTAAAAACAGATTCTGAAGTGTAGAAACATAAATGCAACAAATGTCCCTAGCTATTTGTTGAAGAATGAGATATGTGCCTCTATTTGTCTTCCACAAGGTGACAATATCAAAATCATCACAAAGTGGTACATTAGAAGCTTCCAAATATTTCTCCAAATCTATTTTTTCATAATTGTGACTTTTATCTTTGACACGCGTCGTTTTCGCGTCAAAATAATTCCTTCTTCTCGAATAATAAATAAAGGAATTCAAACGTAGTAAAAGAGAAGTAAAGGTCGATCCCACAAGGATTAAGAGAACTTCCTGATTTATGTTTGTTCAATCGGTAAGCCAAGAAGATAGTTGAATAATATTTAAATATGTTGGAGATTTGTGGAATTGAGTAGAAATAATAAGAGATTGTAAAGAAGATTAAGAAGTGGATTCAATATGGTAAAGATTAGCCTCGAGCTCTTGCTTTGACTCAGTTTCCTCGGATCATTGGAATAAGGATTTTTCACTTTGGGATTCACGTCGGTTACTTGCCTACAAGGATCAATCCTTGTGACTGTGCCTTGTATACCGAATACCCAAGTGCCATCTTTGATATCAATTTTGGAAATTGATCTAATCAACAACAATGTTGTAGATAAAAAATGTTTAAGTAAAGCCGACTCGGACTATGTTGTTTCAATAATAACTGATTCCAATCTCTGTTTCCACTTAGCAAACAATTTTGCTGAGTGTGTTCCCAGAAAGTCGAATGTTCTTTAATAGCCGATCCTTCCTCCCACACGTTTAACCAAAACAACATCCTGACCAACGTCAATTTTTGGTTTTGAAATCATTTTGATTTTGAAATTAAGTTTAGAAAACTGAGAGAGATACCCGAAATTGTTTAAGTGTTTTTCAATCATCACGTTGAAATCGAGTCATTGCTTTAGCCCTTGGCTATGGAAAACTTAGCTAAGTATGATTATGGTAAAAATCATAATTAGCATTATAAAAGAAAAACTAAATAAAAAACTTAAAGCAAGAACTAAAGAAAAGAAAGAATTTTATAAAACTTTAAAAGTAAAAATAAAGCTAAGAATGAGATATATGAGATGATTTTTGAGTTTGCCCAAATGGGGTATTTATAGCAGCCTAAAACCCTAAAAATAACCCTAAAGAGATAAAAGATAAATTCCAAATTATTTAAATTAATTACAAAAGATAATTCCAAAGTTTGAATTTAAATTCCGGCTGATAAGTTATCAGATATGCGGCTGATAAGCTATTGCTTGCTGCTGACGTGGCATCTTCTAGAAGCTGCTGACGTGGCGTCCAGTCAGACTTTCATGCCCAGGTTCATGCCCACTAATCCAGCCATGAATCCAGAAAATCAAAAATTGCACAATTTCATCAGTTTAAGCAACACTCCTGAAATCTACTGTCATGCATTGAAAATGAACAAAAACGCCCACATTAGCAACTTAAAACAATCAATCAAGAAGTAATTAGAGATAGAATAATGCATAATTTAAGCACTAATCAATCTTGCTCCATAAATTATGCAGATTCTTACATATACGCATCTCCTCCAATGTGACCAGTATCACTAGGCGCCTGAGAACTAGTAGCTTGGATTCCACTATTTTTAGACCCATATTCATCCACCAACTGACGAAGAAAAGTATTGATTCTACTAACCTCCCTCTTAGCTTCATCATGATCAAATATCTTTTTGAAATAAAAGCGAACAAGAGCCATTTTGTATCTTAGATCAAGTATTGTTGCTACACCCATTAGACCATTAACACCATTTCAGTACTTGTTGTATTTGTCTAGCATAACTTGTGCCATTTTCCTTTATATAATCATTAGGAGACGAAAGCTAACTAGATATAGCAAGTCTAAGAGTACAAATTTTGGGAAAGTTAATATTGGCAGTAGGAAATCTTGAAGCTGAGAAATCAGGGGTGGTAGTACTAAATACTTTCAATTTTTTAAATATTTTCTCTACTTTTTCCCAATCTTCACTAATTGGTGGAATCTTATAAAGATTATCTCGGCCACTCAAAACAAAAAACACTAACCTATACTTTATAGCAATTGCAAGCATTTCAAAAATAGAATTCCATCGAGTCGTGCAATCAAGTGATAATTGTATTCAGGAACTAATTAGATTTAATATATGAGCACAATAACGCATATGAAAAAACTAACCGTGCAAAAGAAGGGAACCGTAAGGAAACTCTTCATGCAAAATAACCATCATTGCATCATTAGTTGTACAATTATCCACAGTAATAGCAGACAATCTAAGATCAAGATTCCAAGATTGAATGTATTCCTTCAAAGTGTCAGCAAGTACATCAGCGGCATGAGGGGCTGAGACATAACAAAACCTGTCATATACAATAAAGAAAAGATTACTAATCAATTAAAAAAGATATATCCTCAAAAGATTTGAAAAGAATGTAATACCTTATAATTCAGCTTTGTAGTCTCCAAACATTATCAATAAAATGTGCAGTGACAGTCATATAGCATTTTCTTTGGTTGTTGGCACTCTACATGTTCGTAGTTAAGGCAATCCGACTATTCGCTTTTTTCGACAAAGCACTAATATTCTCTTTTTCAGAAACATATCTTTGCATGATGTCTTTCTTAGTTGTATTACGGCTCGGTACTTTGAACCCCGGTTGAAGTATTTTAGAATACTTTCTAAAACCACAATGCTCAACCATGCTAATGGGGTACTCATGCAAAAGAATCATCTCTGCCAAGTCTCTTCTCCCATCCTCTTGGTGAAACTCATATGGTGTCAAGGTCAATGTGTCACTTTTGTCGATAAGATTAGCCTTTACGCCAAACAATCTAGTTTGTTGTATATCTTGACATACTCTTTTTGGACAAATTTTTATATGTTATTTCAAATGGGTTGTTTTAGCTCTTCTTCTGCTAGCAAAAATCTTGGAACAATGATTGCACTCAGCTTTTATGACATCACCGACTCTCTTTCTTGTGAAATTGGTCCAAACTGATGATGTATGTCTACTAGTTAAAGGTAGAATAGAATGATCCTTTGAAGAATTATCTAGAGGACTTTTGTCATCATCCAATAAAATCATAGTGCAATTCGTCAAAGTTGATGCTTTTGAGGGAATGAGAGCATTACCATCTACACCGGCCATTTACCTAGAATATTTGTAAACTCATAATAGTTTGTATAACTCAAAAGTTTGGACAAAAAAATACTAAAATCTATTTTAAAGGATTGAAAAACAACACAACTAACATGTCAAATAATATTTCAATTTTCATAAAAAATAAACAATATAGAAAGAACTAAAAAGAAAATCAAAAAGCTTTAGAAAATAAGAACAAACACCTACAAAATCTAAATAACATACAATATTAAAATTTTAAAATTAAAAGAAGTAAAAAAATAACATACACTAAAATATGAGGATAAAAAGACAAATCTTGCTTCACTTGAATTGTAATTTTTTTGATTTGATTGCTTCTTGATGGACGACAATTATATATATATATATAACTTTTTATAAAATTTTAAGATAAGTTAATACGAATTACCTTAAATTTCATTCTGATCCAAACTGATATTTTTAAGAATACTTATATATTTAATTGATCAATTCAAACTCAATTATATATATATAACCTTTCATAACTATGAATCACCTTAAATTTGACTTAGAAAAAAATATTTATATATTTGATATAATTAATCTCAAACTAATAATATTTTTTAAAAAATATTTTTAATAATATTTATAATAATATGTTATAAAATCCATTGGGGTGGGTGGAGATAGCGGGGCAGGTGGGGATGGGGAGGGTATAAAGTCATATCACGACTGACTTGCCACCCACGACGAATTTAAGTTTTATCTTCATCCCTTCCCAATTGAATCTGAAGTGGGATGAATGCCCGTAAAACCCACCCCACTTACATCCCTAATTACTTGTACTGCTGCTTGTGTTAGTATTGTTGAACTAGCAGCTGCTGAGGACAATACTGACAAGATTGTTGGCAGTATGACTAATGTGGAGCAGGTTTCTACCGAGGCCATTAGGGATACTGTGGAGGGGAACAGTACTGATGTTGAGCTGGTGGTTACCAAGGCCATTAGTACTACTCAGGCTGTTAGAGTTGATGTTGAAGGCACTAGTGTTGTTGTGGGTGATGTTCTTGTCCGAACTGTTGGGTTAGAGGATAATATGGAGGATGAATTTTCCCCTTTGCAAACCCTGACATAAAGAAAGGTAGGGGTAAGGGAAGAGATAAAGTAAACAACATTCACTCTAAAAACATGTTTGAAGCTCTAAAGGAAGTTGAATCAGAGATACTTGAAGGCCTTAGGAAGCCAAGGGTTGCTTCTTTAGGTGTAGCAACTTTTCTCCAAGAGATGAAGGCTAAAAAAGTGGAGAAGGTTAAAGCTAAGGTGCCGGAGGCTACTGGTCAAGGGAGAGCTGGTTAAAGCTTGTCTCAATGACTGATTTTTTTGGAATGTAAAAGGATTTAACAACCCTAGCAAGCAAAGGAAAATTCTGAAACGTATGAAAAGCTTGCAGATTAAAGTATTGTGCCTAATTGAGACTAGGGTAAGGGAGCAAAACTCCTCTGATATATTTGCTTGTTTATCAAACGATTGGACTTGCTTCCACAATTATAGTTCTATTTGTCTGGGCAAAAATTAGGTCCTCTGTAAGAAGGATCTGGATTTTACTTTGGTTCATTCTGCTTCCCAATTTGTTACTGTCAAAGGAAACTTGGATGGCAAGATGGTGATGCTCTCTGCAGTGTATGTGAGTAATGATAGCGGTATGCGCAAGGATCTTTGGCAACAAATTAGACATGTTGAAGCTCTTGTTGGTACCCTCCATTGAATTGTTGGGACATTTAGTATTGCAGAGAGTTTTGACTGTGATTTAAGGGATCAGACAATTGCAGATATGAAAGATTTGCAATGATGTCTAACTGATGTAGAACTGTGTGATCACCCTTACTTGGGACCACTGTTCACATGGTCCAACAAGCAAGATGGGAATAATTCGGCTAGGAACCTGGATCGTGTGCTTGTTAACGCCCAGTGTTTTCTTGATCTGCTTGATTCTTATGTGAAGTTTCTGGCCCCTGGAGTGTCTGATCACAACCCTGGGTTCATGAAACTGCGCACCGAAGCCCCTGTGCATAAGCCTAAACCATTTAAATTTTTTAGCTTCTGGACCCAGCACCCTGATTTTAGGAGAACTATGTCCGAATCATGGTCTAAGCCAATGAAAGGAGATCTTGTTCAGATTTTGTTTGGTAAACTAAAGAGACTGAAAGTTAAACTGAAGCTCTTAAACACTGAGCATTATGCTAATATATCCAAGAGGGTTGAGGAAAAAAGAAGGCAACTTGAGGCTCAGAAGCTTCTAAATTTGTCCAGGACCTTGGATGGCACTGGTGTTGAATTGGAAAAGCAGTTGCAGGTGGAGTTACTGAATTTAGAAAAAGCTAAAATATTATTCTATCAACAGAAAGCAAAGGTGGACTGGTTACAACAGGGAGACCGGGGTACTAATTTTTTTTATTCTACTGTTGCTATGAAGAGGAAGAAAAGCACCATTCAGTTCCTATTGAATGATATGGGGACCAAGGTTACTTCTTTTGAGGGCATAGCTACCGAGCTTACCCATTTTTTCACAAAACAGATAGGTATTGTTGATGGGGATGTGATTGGGTGTAGAGTGGAGCAACTTAGAGAATTGCTACAGACAATTATACCTCATGGAGTTAAAGAGGCCTTGGTTCAAGAAGTTACAAGGGCTGAAATTAAAGCTACCATCTTTAGTCAGGGCAAAGATAAGCCCCCTAGGCCTGATGGCTACACATCATGGTTCTTCAAAAAAGCATGGGGCACTATTGGTGAAGACTTATGCTGTAAGGTATTTCTTTGCTACTTCCACCTTGATTCCTGCTTTTAATGCAACTGCTATTACTCTAGTGCCTAAAATCTCAAATGCGTGTAAGCCAAAAGACTTTATGTAACACCCCTTCTCATATTCGGTCCTAGAGCACGAGTCGGTGATGTCACAAAGCCAAATTAAAATAATTTTATTATTGAAATTTAAACTAATAGTCTGCACTGTCCTTAAACACAATTTTTTATAACTTTTTATAGACATCAAAAATTTAATCCGTAAATTTTAAATTAAAATAGATTTAATAAGCTTTTTAACCATATAGATTAATAAATCAAATTCATTATACAAAAATTCAAAAAAATTCTCAAACTCACGGCATAGTGCAGAATTTTAAGAAATATGTTGCCCCATTTTTTGATATTTCATCGGTGAAAAATTCATACCTTTTAGTACAGACCTCAAAATCAGTCACCATTTTTTCAAAGAAACTATATAAATTAGTGAATCAAATTCATTATACAAAAATTTAAAAAAAAATTCACAAACTCACGGCACAGTTTCCAGTTTATACATATAAGGTTCACTTTCCAATTCAAATAATGTAATTTATACTTATTTTTCAAACCAACTGCATATGCATAACTTCTGGATAGATTTTAACTCTCTCTAGTATGAGCACAATAGTTACTAATAACTTAGTCTTTCATACATTAAAAACATCATGAGACTTACTATGACCAAAATCCACACCATATAAAATACTAGACCAACCATATTTTAGTTATAAGTTATTCCAAACCATAACTAATTATTAGACCGTCTAGTGTGTCAATATATTTATTTTGATATAATAATTAAAAAATAATTTTGGACTAAATTGAAAATATTTTAAAAATGATTTTAAGTCCAAACAACTTGAAAATATGTTTGATGGGTTTTATAAGGCTTTGGAAAGATTTAAAACATTTTTGAAGTAGCCAAAACCAAGTTTTTAACTTAACCGTACCGATACAGTATACCCCATATCGATACACTTTAGGGTTTCAGCTACAGTATTTTACAGTAGCCAAAACATGTACCGGTACAGGCTTAGTCGTACCGATACAGAAAGGGTTCGTACTGATACGCTTTGTAGCCTACCGATCCTTGTTTCAACTACCCCAACGGCTATTTTCCAACGGCCTTTTAAATTGTAGGCTGTATCGATACACTCCCAGCTGTATTGATACACACAAGCCAAATAATGCACAACTACTCTTTCCCAAGAAGACCGTATCGATACGGGTACCCCACGTATCGATACACCCTGCAACAGAATGGGAAAATCAGCATGGAAATCAGCCCCAACGGCTAGGAACTCATTTGGTAAGATAAAAGGGACCTCCAAGCATCTATGGAAGAATAATGATCCTTAAGTCAACAACATTATGATGCAAAAATTGTCTTAGTGCTTAAATTTCCATTCCTTGTATAGATAAACACTTGTGAGCTCAAATTGTCAATGTATGCTCAAGTGTTCTAGAATTTGGGTGAGTGTTTTAGTGTGCAAACATCAACCTTTAGAGAGAGATTTCTGTTTGCTAAGTTTTCTCTTGTTTAAGAGAGTTCCCAAAGCTCGGTTTGTGAGCATTGGATGCTAGACTTGGATTGTGAGTCTAGGTTGTAAAAGGTTGCCTCCTAAGCCTAGAAAAAGGGAAGAATTCTTAGTGAATTGGTGAAATCCTTGGTGAGGAGCTAAGGTAGTGGATGTAAGCTTTGGTTAGAAAGTTGAACCACTCTAATCTTGAGTCAATTTTGTCTATTTTTTGCTTCCACCACAAACACCCAAAATTCTACTTCTCCACCACTTGGCAAGCAAAACGGTTGAGGGATAACGGGCTCCACATATCGATAACTATTATACATGCCATCTAGTTTATCCAAGTAAAAAGGATAGATGTCATTACTGTGAATATAGTAATATACTCTCAAAATATGTAGATGATGCCCAGCTACTCTTCCCCTCGAGCTCCGTTTAACCTATGCATGAAAGTCATCACACGCTAAGAATACACTTAGTGAGGCAATAATCCATAATCAAGTACAATTTGACATAAATATTAAGGTAAATATTAACAATGCATATAATCACCTTACCAATTCCGGAGACGAAATAACATAAATATTAAGGTAAATAATTAACAATGCATATAACACAAGCAAATCTTGAGTACATGTCCAAACCTTACTAATACATGTACATATCAAATTGGAAAATTCAATATTTTCAACCAAATACTATTTCGTAATAACAAGGCTTCCTACATTTTATTCCAACCTTGAATTCCACATGGCAATCAACTTCTTTTTGATAATTTCACCTTAAATCTTAAATTATCTCTCCTAAAGTTTAGGATCCAAATTTTGAAAACTTTCACAAATTTGATAATTTTAACAACAAAACGATCATTGAACAATGACAAACAACATAACTATAACTCTTGAATATTTTCAAATTTCTCACTTGTTTCACCCTAATTGTCAAATTCACAATATAGTTCCAACATGATGTTTTCTTCATCCAAATGACATAATAAAACATGGAAAACATCATTCTAATCATTCCCATCATCAAAATAAATTTTACAAAATGTTCCCTAAACTTCCTTTTAATAGCCAAGTAGTCCTATATTTTTCCATGAAAATTTTATCATTTCATGCATAGAAACAACACCACGACAACATTTCTAATATGATTGAACCTTAAAACATGAAATTCTAACATGTTCTTTATAGACCTTAATTACCAACTTCAACTTAGAAGCAAGCAAACTATGTAAAAATTATATCAATTGAAAGAGGATTTAATGGAGAACAACTTTGCATTTCAAGTGCTAACCTTAATTCCAACTCCAAATGCTTGAAAATCAAATTTGAATTTTTCCCCTTCTTTAAACCTCAAGGCAATGTAGAGAAAGATGCGTAAATTTCTACGATTTTCTATCTTTTTTAATTATGCCAAATGGCACTAATAATCTAATATAATAAATAAAATTTTTTTTAATAGCCAAATAACTATTTTACCCTTGATATCTAATGCTCCAAAGCTTGCCACTTGTCAAAACCTATTATCTAACAACCAAGATTTTATCTTCCATTAGTAATTGACAGCTTTGCCCTTGAAACAAATCAAATTCCAATATTGTCCTTAAAGATCCAACGGTTGAGATTAAACATAGAAAAAATCACTTTAAATCTAAGGGCTCATATTTTTCCAACACATAAAAAACATCTAAGACACATAAAATGACTTATTTATCCTCAAATATACCGGTTTAAAAATTTTCCAGAATTTTTATTCGATCCGATTTATCAAAAATTACCGAGAACTTTATCGGCTTATATCTTTTAATAGAAATCCCGTACCAAAAATTTAACTCCCACAAAAATTTTTATACCGAGATAAACTATTCATTTATGGGATAAAAATTATTTTTGAGAAAATTATCATTTATGACCTCCAACTTTTCCAAACTTTTCACTTTAATAACTAAACTTTGAAAGTTTATATTTTAGTCACTGAACTAAAACGACCAACTTTTAATTTTTTGCAGTTTAGTCACTAACCAAATATTGGGTATTGCACTTTAGGCCCATTTCTTGTTGCTTAGTAGTTTATAAAACTATCACTAAAATCATTGTGGAAAGGCTGACTAGTTTGATGCCCTCTCTGATTGCTCCTAACCAATCTGCCTTCATCAAAGGGAGGAGCATAGTTAATAACCAATCTTCCTTCATCTGATGAATGCAGTGTTGTTTAGCTTGGTTAATTACTAGTGCAGGCAGATTATCTTTCATAAGGGAGTGTTTCAGAAAATATAACAGTTGTGTAAGTGTTTCTTTTGGAAGGGCAAGGATGAACCTGCAAAAAGAGTTAGAGTGGGTTGGAAGGCCATTTGTAAGCCTAGAAGTGAAAGGGAATTCGGTGTTAAAGATCTGGGTACATGAAATACAACATGCATCATTCATCTCATAAAGAACCTTTTATCTGTAGAAGGCTCATTATGGGTGGCCTAGGTCAATATGTATTTTTTAAGGAGCTGAGTTACTGGACTAGTTCTAACAGATTGAGATTGTGGTTCAGTTGGAACATTAGAAAAATGATTAAACTCAGGCCAATTGTTCAAGGCTTACTCACTGGTAATTTATCAAATATGACACACATATGGAATGGTATAAGGGATGTTGCACCCAAGGTCCCTTGGCACAAACTGGTGTGGTATGGATTACATATCCCTAAGCATGCACTAATTTTGTAGATGTCTATATTGGACCGACTCCCAACTCATGACAGGCTACAGAGAATAAAATTGACTGTGGATGCTAATTGCTTCCTATGTGGTGCTGGACAAGAGACTAGAGATCATCTTTTTGCCCAGTGTCTCTGTAATTACTCATTTTTGACCGAGTTTTAGTGTTATTAATATTATTTTGATAGTAATATTATTAATATAAAATAAATAAAAAGTCAATAATATATATAGGTAATATATATTAATATATATATATAAGTAAAAAGTAAAAAGTAAAAAAAAAAAGAATTTGCGTCACCCAAAATTTTTCCCCACCCCTTGAAACCGCCTATAAATAGGCATGACAATTCACACAATTGGGGGCATGAATTGGTCAAAGAGGGCTGGCCATAAAGAGAGCAGTGCTCTCGGCTAGCCCAGGGCCAAGGGGCAGTCCCCTCGGTCCTAACTGGTTCAATCGAGGTCTTATTTTGGATCTGATCTAGTTAATTTTTTGGAGAGGTCGTGGTAGATCTCGGTGGGGTTCATTCGGGGTTCGTCATTTGAGCTCCTAGTTAGTTATATTTTCTTTCATTTTTATTTGTATTGTAATTTTTATGATTTAATGAAATAGTAGTTAATTTAAAATTGTGTTTTTTAATTTGTATGTTTATTTATGTTTTAAATTTATGTTTTATATTAATATTTTATTTATGTTAAATTTATTTTTATTAATGCGGTAGATTAATATTTATGAATGTTAGTATTTTATTAGATTTGTTTTTGTTTATGTGTTAAATTAATAGTTATGTATGTATGTTTTAGATTAGTATTTTATTTATGTTAGATTTGTTTTTATTTATGTGTTAAATTAATAGTTATGTAGGTATGTTTTAGATTAGTATTTTATTTATGTTATATTAGTATTTTATTATGTTAGTATTTATTTATATTTTTATCGCAATGTATTTATTTATGTTTGTCATGTTTTTAAGTTTGCATAACAGATATATAAATTGTCAATGCGGTGCCCTTTTATCCGAGCGTAAACGAGGCCAGTATCAGGCGTAGTGATAGTGGTTGGGCGTTTATTCTCGAATAACAGGGCCTTTAAAATTTACCCGCACTCATAACCAAATTTTAAATTAATCGTTACTTTAATCCGGAAAGTTTAACATTAATAAAGCGGTAATTATTAAAGTACCAATTTTGGGCGGTGTGGGGGTGCTAATCTTTCCCCATCCGTAACCGACTCCCGAACCCAAAGTTTTCAAAATCTCTGGTTTTTATGGTGTCAGGCCTACCTAAGTGGCCGATGGTGACTCCAATTTCTTAAATAAAATACAGTATTTTTAAAACCCCACGTAATAAATATTTTAATACCCGAAAGACAACCAACACCTCGAAAACTCGATTTTTAGCGAGAGGGGCATCGCTACAGATGGCGACTCCGCTGGGGACATTTTTTTAACAAAATAAAGAGAGTCAAGCTTTTTCAAATAATTACCGCTTTAATAATATTAGAAGTTCCGGATTAAAGTGACTATTAAATTAATATTCGGTTGTAATTGCGCGTTTATTTTAACGCATTTAAAATTTGGCATATAAACCCGTTTTTTAAGTGGGGGGAAACGCTAATGCTTTCGTAGAGATATCGTTCTCCCGTGTAGGCCTAGCAAGTACCTTCGGAGCTCGAGTACCTTATGCTTTCGTAAGGATATCGTTCCTTCGTGCAGGCATAAGCGAATGGGTCCCCCTGAATTGAACCCGGTTGAAAGGAGCCTATAATGAGTGATGATCGGGGGCCTTGCTACTCTTAGTAGAGGACAGCGAGGACAATTCGGGTACCCCCTAGCACCAAAACTGCATGTAGAGAACATATAGAAACACACCCCTTTAGAGCCATGCGGATAACCTTAGGTGTTTTAGGCGGGATAAATATGGTTGTTTTGTTTGTTTACCTTATTTAATTTGTCCTTTTATTTATGTATTTATTATTTTTATCTAGTACTGACTCGTTTTCTTTTTGCTTTTTTTTGCATTCATTCTTGCATTTGTTGATTATTGTTATGATTTTTACATTTCGTACATTGCATCACATCAGAAGCACGTGCATGCATCTCATTTGCATAAAATCACATACCAAAAAATTCTTTCACAAATAATTTTTAAGAAAAGGTAAATCCTTTTGAGGACATTTTTTTAAGAATGAACTTTTATATTCTTTCAACCAAATTTCTAAATACATCCCTTTCATAATGGCGATTAAAGAAAAAAAGAAAAAATGAACATTTCAATTTGTTTTAACAAGTTCTTAGATCCAGTCCCTTCACAAGGACATTTTTGAGCTTTTTTCATCCTCCCACGAGAATAAATATTTTTTAGCAAAGTTTTTTTAATCATTTCATTAATACATTGTTCAATCCTTTCATAGGGACATTATTTCAAAATAATAATAAGAGTTTCTTTTTCGATCCTTTCACAATGACATCTTTTAATATGAGTATTTAATCCTTTCATAAGGACATTTTTCAAATGAAATATTTTTCAATTAAATCTTTTCATAAGGATATTGTTAAAAATGGATTTCTCAATTCTTCCCTCTCTTAAGATTTTTCTTAAAAAAACAAAACAAAACAAAACAAAAAAAGAACAAAAAAAAACAAAAATGGGGGAAAATAATTTCTCAAAAACAAAATTTTTCAATCATGTTCTTTCTGAAGGATCGTTTTTTTTTTCTCTCTCAAAAATTTCTTAAAGATATTTTAATCCTACCAGTCTTAAGAACGTTTTTCATAGTTCTTAAGAAGTTTTTTTTCTCTATTCTATCTTTTCAAGGATTATTTTTTTCCGAAAATAAGAGAATTCCTTAATTTTATCCTTTCTTAAGGATGAAAAAAGAACAAGATTTTTTAAGTTGATTAAGTTTTCATGCTCACAAAACTGGAAAGAGTTCAATAGAATTTAACAAGTCTGACAAGAAATGTTGGCATAACGTGGTTAAACACGGTAAAATTTAAGACAATGGATAATTCAAGTATCCATCGAAAAGCCATTTTTATGAATGATCAAAGGAAAATAAATCCTTTGGAAAAAATCCAATTTCATAATTGGTATAAACTGATTGTACTCGGGGGAATAGTACAACTAGCCCGGAGCAAACGGCTACCGGTAAAGGCAACTCAAAACTGTTGATCCCTGTGCATTTGGGAAAAATGCGAAAGAAATCTATAAAAAAAGCTGTAAATTAAATTTTCACCAAAAATCCATTATCGAATGGTCAAAGGAAAATAAATCCTTTGGAAAAATCCAATGTCACAATTGGTATAAACTGATTGTACTCAGGGGAATAGTACAACTAGTCTGGAGCAAACGGCTACCGGTAAAGGCAATTCAAATCCGTTGATCCCTATGCATTTGGGAAAAATGCAAAAGAAATCCATAAGCTAAGTCATATTTTTTTCAGAATGAAGTTATTTTTGTCGTAATGAAATTTTTATTTATTCAGAAAGCATATTCGCATTCTTTGTTCATTGTTATGGGATAGTTTTTTCCCCATACGCATATACACATATATTTTTAAAAAAGCATACATGTACATACCATTTTCATTATTAGGTCATTGCGAATGCAAGTATCTGCTAGTCCATTCAGGTCGATAGAAGAACAAAACAAGTGTGTAGATAATGGGCAATTCCCATTTTAGGAAATTTTCTTCTCAGGCACTTATTGTTTAAGATCCTTGAATCAAGTGTTGACCCTAAACTTCTACCCTCTGAAGACTATTTTGATATCCATGTATGGGATGATGAATGGCCTTCCTTCAATGCCCTTCGCAAATAATAGAAAATATCCATTTGTTGTCCCCCTTTGAGCCTGTTCGTTTCTTTTCATTTGAACCCAAACCAAGGATCACCCCCACACTAGGGAAAAAAAGAAGAGGATTTTGTTCAAATCGCCCACTTTTGACCGCATTACAAAGATGTCGCTCCATGAATAAGCGCAAGGAATGAGAATCAATGTCCTAAACGCGAAAACCAAGAAAATATCAGAATAAGCCAGTAAAAGAAATTTTTACTCAAAAGGACTGGCTAAACCAAATTGAAAGTGTGCCAACAAGAAGTTTGAAACAATGAAGATTAAAAGCACTATCAGAAAGTGCAATAAACGATAACAAGAGAAGATTTGATTACATGTGAATAAGAAACGCATCAACATTCATTCAAGATGCAAGATACAGATTCCAAAGCTACAAAGAAAGAAATAAACTCCAGGGTGAAAACCCAGAAGTAGGCAGTCTAGAGCGATCCAAGAAATAAATCAAAGAAGTTTTTATTTGAGCACATTCTGATCAACAAACACATAGAAGATATTTTAACCAGAAGAAATGATCATTGGTTTCATCACCCTTAAATACTCATTTTGGGCCTATATATAATTTCTTTCATAACCATGAACCATAGCCTATATTATAAGGCTACAAAGACCATTCAGATCATATGTGGATATCTAAGTTTGATAAGTTTGTCTTCAGATTACATTCCACCTATAAGGGTTAACCTTTCTTCAAGGAACATCAAACCTCGAAGTGCCTGATCGACACCCATCTAAAGTTTACACAGTCTGTGTATTAAAATTTTTCCCTTTTAAATAAATCAGCAAATAAAATAGCAAATAAAAGTAAGGGTATTATTTTATTTTGGGTAAAACTTCTAAAAAACTAAACCCTAAACCCTAAACATTATACCCTAAATTCTAAACACTAACCTTAAATTTTAAACTCTACAACCTAACCCCTAAACTTTAAACCCTAAACTAAAACCCTAACCCCTAAAACTAAAAGGCACATATATCAAAGATTATACCCTAAATTCTAAACACTAACCTTAAATTCTAAACTCTACAACCTAAACCCGTAAACTTTAAACCTTAAACTAAAGTTTACATGTATCAAAGTTTTTCCCTTAAAAAAATTTCTCAAAATTTAAAACTATGAATGTTACAAGCTACTGAAATTTAT
Organism: Hibiscus mutabilis; assembly: GCA_019671005.1. Classification (NCBI taxonomy): domain Eukaryota; kingdom Viridiplantae; phylum Streptophyta; class Magnoliopsida; order Malvales; family Malvaceae; genus Hibiscus; species Hibiscus mutabilis. The sequence goes on along the minus strand of CM033730.1, from coordinate 50,472,340 downwards.
CTAATTATCTACCTACATGTACAAAATATATAACTAAATATGAACCTAGTATATAATATATTTAATTTTTAATTTTTAAAAATATTATTTAAATAAAAAATTAAAATGATATAAGTGGAACTTTATTTACTTAAAAAACAATAATCTCTATCATATCTTATTTTAAAATTTAAAAAAGTAGATGAAAATATATTTTAAAAGTTTTTATTAAAGAAAATTTTCTCAAAATTTAAAACTATTAATGCTTACAAGTTATGAAAAATTATCTATCTAGTTTCTATCTACGTGTCTAAAATAATTTTTATCATGTAATATCATTCATTATACTATAAGAATCTAGCTTCGAAATGTTTGAAACAATTTTAGATCTCTAATAACTTAAAAGACTTAATTGAGTTAGTGTTATGTATCGCTTTCGTATCCTATCAAAAATAGTAAATCTATTGTTTAAATCCTTTAAATTTTAATTAGTTGATTTATTTACATAAATATTAATATTTTTAAATTAAATTTTTTTATTATTATTTGAGTAAATTAATTGATTTATTTAAACAAAATAATGTTTAATTTTACACAATATTGTTTAATATAAAAGTTAAAAAGATATATGTGAAATCTTATTTACTTATAAAAAATTAATTTCTATCATATCTTATTTTTATATTTTAAAAAGTTAGATAATAATGTTAAATTTTAAATATATTTACAAATATTTATAAGTACAAGAAGTTTTCATTTTTATTGATGTCAATATATTTTTTCTGATTTATCCTTAGTAGGTCTAAAATTGCAATCAAATTTTTATTTTGAAATCATTACCTTTATCTATTAGAAAATAATATAGTAATATGATTCGTGGAATTTATTTTTTCCCCAAAAGTGATTATCATTTTAAATTGTAAATATAATCGCCCTAACAAACTATATAACAAAATATGAACCTAATCTATAATAAAAATAATGTTTAATTTTCATAATTCATTTAATATAAAAGATTCAATGATATATCTAATTATAAAAATATTATCTATCAAATTACAAAAAGAAAATTTATCTTTCCAATTATCTATTTAATTAAAAAATGATCGTTCTAATATTTAAAACTATCGATGCCTACAAGTTACAAACAAATTATCTCTCTAATCATCAATTTATATGTGCAAAATCTGAATAAATAGCTAAAAAACTTGACTTTAAAGAAAACTAACCTCAAATTGCGTCTTCTTTTGATCGATTAATACTACAAATACTTTTCTAATTGGTTTTAGTAACAAGTCGAAGCGTGGTCGAGTTGAAAGCAAATGCAAGCCAATTCCCTTTGTTGACAATACGTACAAATTTGTTTAGTTTAAGAGAAGTGATATTACCAATTACCTCTCTCTCTCTATATATATATTTGTTGGAAGAGATTTTAGTAGGATCATCATAATAACAATTTTTATAATATCACAACAAATAATACTCTTTATATATATAAACACATTCAATTATTTGAAATTTTAATGGAGATTTTATACCGTTGTTGTTAGTTTCAGGTTGTGTGATTTATATTGCCGGATGTATTGCTTCCATGTTTGATTGCAAATTGATTTTGGTTGCCGTGGATCATGGCAGATTTTCGTTAGAGTTTTTTTAGGCGGTTTTGTGGTCTGTGTTTCCTATTATAACAAATTGATTAAATCAAGTTGTTATTGTTTTATAATAAATATTATTGTTTATAAACACAATCACGTTCAATTATTTGAAAATTTAAATTGAGTAGTATAATTTCATTAATACGAAAATCATACAAAATATTCGCGGGAGCCTTCAATTATTTAATTTTTAATTTTACATTATATAAATTTAATCCATTTTTAAATTAATTAATTTATGACTTTGAAATTTTCTTTTGCACATTGCACGATCCAAGTGGTGTGCATGTGCTTCAGCTTGGGGCTGATGTTGCTATGCCATGAGGTGGAGGACTTTTTTTAATATTTTTGTTGTCGTGTTGGTTTTACTTAATAATTTTGTTGTAATTCTCTGTACGTAATGTTTTTTTATATACTTGTTTATATGATTTTGTATTTGTTTGTATTTATGTCTTTCACAGACTCTTGTTTCACTTCCTGCTTGTGTGATGATAGGAAAAAAAAACTGGACTTACCTTAGTTCTTAGTTTCCAAGGAAACAAGCCAAACATAATTACTACAAATACAAAGTTTATGAAAAAAAGACAAAAGTTCAAGATCTCGATATTCAATTTCCGCCTCCGTACAATAAGGTATGTGGTAAGCATGCCAACCTTTTCAAAGCCGAAGTAACAAATTGTGTTCGGCAGCATGCACCATTTCATGTCGCCAGTTGGAAAGAAATTCCAAAAAATGACGTCAAGACATTATGGCTCGTTTTAAAAGTATGATTTTCACGTGCATTGTTTTTCATAAATACGCACGAGCATATGTATGATCCTTACAACATAGGTGATGCACATTTATTTTAAAAATTATTAGTATTTATAATTTTTTATTTAATTTTTAAGATAAATTTAATTTTTCCGATAATGTATATCCTTATGTGATGAAACAAGTGCAAGCTCAATATAAAAATCGTCAATATTATTTATATTGGCGTTATCTGAAGAGCAATGAATGTCCAAATGATGCCGACTCAAATGATTGGGAATGGTTGATTGCCAATAAAAGGACTACAAATAAATTTCAGGTATTTTTATTTAATAAATTTTATTTTTTATTCATGTTATATAAACTAACTTTTTAATTATATTGCAGACTCAGAGTGAACGAAACAAAGTGAATAGAGGACGCCAACAAATTGGATCCATTGTTGGTACAAGGTCAATTGTTCAAAAAGCACATGAGATGGTAAATTTAAATTAAATATTCAATTCATGTGCATCCACCATATTTATTCACGTTTGAATTTTGTTATTTCAGAAAGATAAAGATTCTGATGAATGGCCTGATGCTGTAACACTTTGGAAGGCTACACATATGAAACCTAACGGCACTTGGTCTGTGCCAAATGGAGAAGAAATAATGGTTAGTTTATTTTTTATTTCATACTAAATTTATTTTTTAATTAAAAATGTAGAATAAGCTTTGAGAAAATTTCATCTGCACCTATACCCCTAGTGAAAAACTTTGCCTTTTTTTTTTTTGAAACAACGTTAAATTACTCACGTGGTATCGGCGTTGGAGGAATAACATCTAATTCTCAAGTAAAAAGTCACATTTTAATAGAAACTGAGGCTGCAAAAAGACGTACAGAAAGTGAAGTTGCAAGACTTAATGAAATTACAAAAAAATAAGAAGAAACCAACATTCAACTCTAAAATGATATAGAAGCTCAACGTAAAGAACTTACAGCTCAAAGAAAGACTATTGAGAAATAAACTATGGAGCTACAACAATTAGTTTCAAATCTGTTTCCAATGCATCTCAGACAAATTCTGCAACTAGCGATGTAAGTACAATATTTAAATTAAATAAATAATTTATTTTTAACAAGTACTTTTTTATTATGAATTAATTAATTTTTATACTAATTAACTTATTTTTTATTGTCTGTTTTGTAGGAAAATGTCCAAAAATAAACTTGGGTGTGGATGGCATGGACTTCAATTTGATATATTGATAGCTTACTATTGCATTTATGCATTATGAATTATTTAGTTTTTGAAGTTTACTTTGAATATTTTTTAATTTCAATATTATTTATATTTTAGTTGACTTGTTTACTTTTAAATATAATAATTATCTTTTTTTGAAAAAAATAATAATTGTCTTCGTATTGTAAAAATGACGAATTAATAATTAAAAATATTTTTTTGGTAATTAGATATTTCATCCGCTTGTAATATCTTTAATAATTTAAAATATTAAAATGTGAAAATATTAATTGATTAGTGGCGAGATAATACTAATTATTAATTATTATGATGATTTTTTGTCACAATTTTAATTTTTAGTGTTGAATAATTATTCTTAATTTAAAAAGTAATTGTGACTATTTATTTATCACAAATTCTAAATAATTACTGCGTCGAACATCTAGTCACAAAATTTTATTATTTTGATGTAATTTTATTGTCACAGAATATATTCGTAGTGACAAAAATTATTATCACACTTGCTAATGATTATAGTGTCCAAACATTTGGTCACAAAAAAATACTTTTCGTGACAATTTTGTTGGGCACAAAAGATTTTGTAGTGGCACACAAAGTCGTCACAATTGTTATTACTTACAGTGTCTAATATTTTGTCACAAAAAATATTGTGACGACTTTTTCTATCACAATATTTGTTTTTAGTGTAAAAAAATTTAACACAATAAATAGAGTTATTATGACCATTTGTTTTATCACAAATAGTAATAATAATAGTGTCGAATATATGGACACAAAAAATGAGCAATTGTGACAATTTTATGAACAATTATTACAAATATAAGTGACGGAGTTATCAATAACAACAGATGACGATCTGAAAATTTGTCATTATACACTTTAGTGTCGAAATTTAATGTTTTTAGTGACTGTTTACAAGGTGTTTTTTCTTGTAGTGTGATACTACCGGTACAATTAACTGACAGTGAATAAAACAATTCAAGGCACCGACAGAAACTCGTTAACCGTCGGCAAAATTCCCGCGAAAAGTTTATACGCACAGCAGCGGATTATGGACGCCACCACCTGCTCACTTTTCAAACGTAGAGAAAGTCGGACCCACTGGCCGGCCCCTTTCCTGTTTGTCGTTTGCTCCGCTGATAGTGTAATAAATAAATAAATAAATAAGCTCACCTTTTAGTTTTCCACGATGTATTTATTAATTAATTTATTCTTACTTTTGTCTGTTTGTCCGTCTAAACTTGAGCAGCCACGTCATTTCCGAAGATCGTTTTCTTTGAACTACCATTTCTTTTCAGATCCCAATAGTAAATCTTTAGTGTTCTTTGTTACTCTCTCATTCATTGTCGGTTTCGTTTTTCAAATATAATCGCATCCACACGTTCTTGATCGTGGTTTACAGTTTTGACGACTGTATACTAATCCTTCACAGATGTCTGGTCCTCTCGATCGTTTCGCAAGGCCCTGTAAGTGAATTTCACTGCTTTTCTTTTTAAACCTTTTGCTCTATCACTTGCCAATTCGGTGATTCATACTTATAGTTTCTTGCTGTATCATCTCTGAACTTATATTTCTGAATATCCTATTGAAATTCAGTTTTTAAGTAATCGTCGATGAACTTCTTGTTAATTATGTAGGTTTTGAAGGTATTATTAGTAATGATGAAAGAAAAGATAGGAAATCGGATTTCGAAGTCTCTGAAGATGATAGGAAGACTAGAATTGGGAATCTTAAGAAGAAAGCGATAAAGGCATCGAGTAAATTTAAACGTTCTCTTAAGAAGAAAAGTAGTAGGAGGAAAAGCGGTCTCTCTCTTTCGATTAAGGACTTTCGAGACATCGAGGAGTTGCAAACGGTTGATGCTTTCCGGCAGGCATTAATCGCCGAGCAGTTGCTTCCTGCTAGACATGACGATTATCATATGCTTCTCAGGTAGGTTGCAAATTGGAATCCTCTCTACTTTTTTGCAATAGAAACATAACCGACGAAAGATTGGTTTGTTTGCACTGTGCTTATGGAAATAGGTGTTTTCTTGCAGATTCTTGAAAGCGAGGAAGTTTGACATCGAAAAAGCGAAGCACATGTGGGATAATATGATCCAATGGAGGAAAGACTTTGGTACTGATAATATTTTGGAGGTGATCCTATCTTACTGCAAGAATTCCCCACATTATCTTTGGGATCTTAGTTACTGCATTAGATATTTGCCTCTATCCTAAATTTTAAGGACTTATATAACTTCTTTATTTCCAGGTTGTTTATTTACTAGTTGCCTTGTTTTATATAGAGCAATGCTGACTTTTTTTCTTTTAATGTTATTATGATTTAATCAGGATTTTGAGTTCAGTGAGTTGAATGAGGTGTTGAAGCATTACCCTCAAGGTTATCATGGAGTGGATAAGGAAGGAAGGCCTGTTTACATTGAATTGCTAGGAAAAGTTGAACCTGACAAGCTCATGCGAGTCACAACTTTGGATCGATATGTGAGATACCATGTGCAGGAATTTGAAAAGTGTTTTGCAATTAAGTTTCCGGCTTGCTCCATTGCTGCAAAGAGACGCATAGATTCAAGCACAACTATTTTGGATGTTCAAGGCATGGTAAGTTTTATGCTGGTTGTTATAATTTTATGTCTTCCCTGCCATAATTTTTATGTTGGTCTAATTAGAGGTTTTTACGTTTACATTGCTCACTCTCAGTCATTTTTTCCATAGGGTTACAAAAATTTTAGCAAGTCTGCACAAGATCTTGTGAAGCGGCTGCAGAAAATTGATGGTGATAACTATCCTGAGGTAGATGTTGTTCTAGTTGCGAACGTGCTCATATATTTTGTGAATATTGCTTCTATTTTCAATATTGAAAAGAAAAGTCTATGGCATGTTTATCATTATCAATCCCCCTCTGCAGACTCTTTACCGAATGTTCATCATTAATGCTGGTCCGGGTTTTAAGATGGGACTGAAAGCCGTCAAATCTTTTCTTGATTCTAAAACAGCTAGTAAGATTAATGTAAGTTAAAAATCTTTGTATGACTTGGCTTTCTACTAAAGTAACTACTCTTCTCAGTAGGTAGAAGTTACCTCTTTTTTGAAATTTTTTTCAGGTTCTGGGTAGCAACTACCAGAATAAGTTGCTTGAAATTATTGATGCAAGGTAATTAAATGTTTTTTGGCTGCTTATATGTTGATTAATTCATATTTAATTGTACTGGAAACTAAAAGTTTTTAATATATTTATCATGGTTAGTGAGTTGCCGCAATTTCTTGGAGGTAATTGCAGTTGTGCTGATCAGGGAGGTTGTATGAGATCAGACAAAGGTCCCTGGAAAGACCCCAACATATTAAAGGTCTGATATGCACCCTGAATAAATTTTCCTTATTTTTCTATCCCCTTTCTTTTTCTGTACAATCTCTTACATGTTTTAAGCAATATGAGTGGCTGTCTTCATGCAGATGATTGCCAGTGTTGAAGCACTATTTCCTAGACAGATTCTGACAGTTTCAAACAGCGAAGGAAGGGTACTTGCCTATGATAAGCCATGTTATCCTGTGGTATGGTTCACTAATTGTCTTTCACAATGCATATCATACCTTCTCAGCTTTGAGTTTTGCATTGTTAGAGTTCAGTCAAATATTCTGTAATTTTATTTCTGCATTTATTTATTTTTATCCCATGTCAGATGAAGAGTAGTGACACATCTGCAGCTGAGTCGGGATCGGAAGCGGAAGACATTAGTTCCCCTAAGAAAACTAGGAGCTATTTGCATCCAATATTGGCTCCTGTTAGCGAAGAGGTAGATACTTGCAATTAAGATTACTTATTAAGTGGCATAAAAGGATTTCATTCACATGCTAGATTCACAGTTTTAAACACCACCTAATGCAGGATAGTCTTTCTTCTATCCAACAGTGTGTATGTGGATGGTTTGCTGACTGTATTAAATAACATGGTAACATCCTAAGAAGTAGGAGTACACTTTCAGTCTCACACTATAGATTTTTTGATCTTGAAGTTATAACAACATACTGTGATGTTTGTGTAGGCTAGAATGGCTGGCAAGGCAATCTCTGCTGGTGGTTCCTCTGAGCATGGTCAATATGTTCCCATGATCGACAAGGTTGTAGATTCTGAATGTGAGATACAAGTGTCACGTCAGAGTCCACACATTTCTAAAGGTCAGTAAAATGAACTACGTTTAAAAGCTGCGTTCTCCCTTTTTACTCGGTTAATATAACGGGAGAAATTATTGTGTATAGTGCATGCATCTTAACTATAAATAGTTATTGTTTGTATTGCAACTTCTAACGCTGGATCATTCTGCATACAGTGGCTATATTCAAAATTTAATGCCTTCTAATCAGTGTCAACCATTTAGTATCTGCACATGGTGTATTAAATTCAAGGTTTCTAGTAATAATCTATGCCCAAAATAAACAGAATATTGTCAGGCTTCGGACATCTATTTTTTTCCTTCTCTGCTGATCTTATCAAAGGTTTTTAGCTTGTTGTCAAAGATTTAATCAACTCATGAATAATGATAACAGTGTAACCAAAACCAGAGATGGATTATTATTTTTGTAAATTTTCAATATGTTTAACTTTGATGAAGTCTACTGTCTTTAATTGTGCAGGGACTCATCTGCTTTTGGAAAGGCAAACTCCAAAAGGAATCTATGGTCATATCACTGCCCTAGTAGTTGCCTTTTTGACATTCTTAACTCTTATCCGAACAATGGTATTGAATCTGATGAAAAAGCGGAGTACAACTGAGTTAACATGTAGCATTCCCGAGGAGCATGTTGAACCAACATACAAGGAAGAAACTCGTCCCCCTTCACCTGTTCCAGTGTTTACTGAGGCAGACCTCCTGTCATCTGTTGTAAGAAGGCTGGGTGATCTTGAGGATAAGGTTGAGATGCTGCAATCAAAAAGGTTTGAGATGCCTCATGAGAAAGAGGAGTTGTTGAATGTGGCTGTATATCGTGTGGATGCGCTAGAAGCAGAACTAATTGCAACAAAGAAGGTAATTGTTCTTTGATGTAAGAGAGTGAACTAGGGTGATGCATTACAGCTTGTTTATATGATATATAAGTTTCTATAATATGATGAAATGTTTCCGGTATCGATATGAGTGTTATTTACCGTGCTTGTATGTGGTGAGCAGGCACTTCATGAAGCTTTAATTCGGCAGGAAGAACTCCTTGCATATATAGATAGTCAAGAAGAAGCCAAATATGAGGTAAGTAAAAAACATTCATCCCATTCAACCTTCAATACATGCTATATGACTGTGTATGTCATCAATTAAATAAGTGACTGTGTATGTTTGCGTGGATAATGCAGAAAAAGAAGTTATTGTGCTGGTGAAAATGAGAACGAGATTTATGTGTGCCGAAAAGACTTCGACCAAGTGTTCAATAATATTTTATATTCTATGTATATATTGTAAGATGGATAGAAAACTTTCTGCCGGTGGTTATTAGATTCAGCAAACGGAAATTGATTTGTATATAGAAAATACCATACGGTTGCGTTGGCAGTGGTGACTGGTAATTGTTTGCTTTTTCTTTACATTTTAAAAATACGTAAAACTAATTTTACACATGCTTGTGTATTTACACTATAAAAACCCAAATCCTAAATTCTTAATCTAACCCTAAAAAATTGAACCCTAAACCTTATATCCTAAATTTTAAACACTAACATTAAATTGTAAACCCTATAACTTAAACCCATAAACTTTAAACTCTAAATTAAAATCTTAACCCTTAAAACTAAAATGGAGGTGTAAGCTAAAGTTTACGCGGCTTATTATTAAATTTTTTCCGTTTTAAAAATAGTAGATAAAATGCCGTTTTGTTTTGTGTCCACCGTATCTTATATGGCCAAAATTGAATCTGGGCAATCGTCGGCCTTGGCCCGTTAAGGTTAACCCCAAACCTCTACAAGCAGCCTGGACCCGTATCCGTGTAGGTACCCGAACCCAAAATTAAATCTGGGTCAAGTTCTTCAATTAATCTTTTTTTTTTTAACATAAATTCATTTAATCTTTATAGTATATTATAGGTTGTGAATTTAATAGGCAAAATTTGGAGAATAATCTAAATAAAAATTAATATTTAGAATATAGAGAATGTTGAGAGATATTTAGATATATACGATATTTTTACAGTGCAGTGAACACTTTAAGTTAGAAAATTATTTATTTTACCGCAGTTTTCAAAATAAAACTTAAACATCTCCATTTTCCTAAAATTAATTTTAAGGGAAAATATTCCCTCAATTTCCCCCAATTTAATCGGTATATTTCGAATTTTCTATTATTTCAAGTCTCATTTAAACATGTTATCTTTATATTATTTGAGTAAATTTTAAAATATATAAATTAAAATCAACTAGGTAGAGTATGAGGATTGTTTTTTTAAGAGTATAGAGGGACTAAACTTGTAATTTATATAAAACAGAATACTAATGATAAAGTTTGAACTCTTTTGAGGCAAAAGGAATTCGCTCGACGCTCGTCGCGCACATATCTTGTGCGAAGTAGTAATGGCTCTTTTGATCGCTTGTTCCAAATTCAAAGACCTTGGCTCTCGTTTCTTCTCAATGTTGACGCGTCCTCAGAATAACATACTTTTATCCAAGGTTTGTGTAATCGTATGGGTTTTACATTTTGTATCTTCCCTTGCCTTGTTGTTCTCAATTATCAGACTTATTCTTTGAACTGTAGTAAATGGGTTTTACATTTTGCATCTTCCATTTTCAGATTCTTCTAGGTTGTTACGTAAATGGGTTTCCCAATCTTATTTCTGGGTCTCAAATTTTAAGAGGTTTCAATGAGGCTGCAAAGCTTGATTTTTCTGCAATGTCGGGTGATCTTCTAAGGAGCCAACCTAGGAGTCCCCTGAGGAATTACCAAGTTGTGGTGGCAGCAACTCGTGAAATGGGGATTGGGAAAGATGGTAAGTTGCCATGGAGATTGCCTTCTGACCTCAAGTTCTTCAAGGAACTTACAGTGACAACGTCAGATCCTCAGAAGAAGAATGTCGTGGTAATGGGTAGAAAAACCTGGGAGAGCATTCCACTTGAAAATAGACCTTTACCTGGTCGCCTTAATGTTGTCCTCACTCGTTCCCAGAGTTCTGGTATTACAACCGGAGAAAATGTTGTAATATGTGGGAGCATTCCATCAGCTTTGGAACTATTAGCTGAGGTTCCTTACTGTTTTTCAACAGAGAAGGTGTTTGTCATCGGCGGTGGCCAGATATTTTGGTAAGATTTTAGTAAGAATTGTTGAATTTCATTGCATATTGTTGGGGCAATATATATTTGATGTTTTAAAAAAATACAGGGAAACACTTAATGCTCCAGGCTGTGAAGCCATTCACATTACTGAGATTGAGACAAGGTTTGAATGCGATACCTTCATTCCTTCCATTGACTTGTCTTGTTTCCAGCCGTGGTACTCATCTAAACCGTTAGTAGAAAATGATGTTCGGTTTTCATTTGCGACTTATGTTCGTGTGAGATCTGGGGTAACTGGTTGTCCTTCAAATACTAAAGCTAAGTCTACTGGCAGGCCAAATTGCAATCATTTTGAGTTGAAAGACTTCACTTTCTTGCCCAGGATAATTCTTGAGAGACGCAATGAGTTGATCACGAAATAAACTGAAACTTGTTCATGAAATTATCTCGAGTGGCAATCACGATTCTGATCGACTTGATACAAAATTCAATTGCCACTTGCCAAGGTAGTCTTCAACTTAGTTTCTCTATGCTACTGCCCTTTAGTATTTAAATGTGAATATGGGCATTTCCATGTGATTTTGTAGAATGCAATTCAATAATTTTCAGATCTTTTCAGCTTCTTATAACTAAGGTACTTTCCTTGTTGCAACATCATGTGTTCTTCTTTGTTGAACTCATTTTTTTGGTACAAAGATTCTCTTGTCCTTGGGGGTGCAGATTTTAATGATCAATGAGCAGAAGAAAGACGTTCTATGTTTGATCCATCGGATTCAGAATGGTTTGTAAACAGAAATAGAGATTCACTGCCCTGTTTCTAAGCTTTCAATTTCTCCCCTCTACTATCTTGTCATTTAGCCCCTCTACTATTAAATGGCCAAATTTGGCCTTGTTTGATACTTTTTACCAGTACAAGAACTTAATCGATTCATTTGAATTAGTCTCTACAATAGAGGGACTAAATTGATCCAAATCTAAAAGTAAAAGGACTAAATTCGATACAATCTCTATAATAGAGGAACCTGGTATGTGCTTCACTTCTCTTTTCTTTTTTGGAAGAATGGTTTTCCAGGGAGGTTTTTGCTTTGCCTGGAATAGACTTGCCAAAAGAAGAACTAAACTAAACAACTAGGTTAAATTGAAAATTTTTGGTGGGACTTGGGAAAGGGCAATTAAATTATTAATAGCCACCAAAAATGTGACAATCTCTTTCTATAGTCTTTTTCTTACTCAAATGAAATGGATCAAACGAACTTCATCAAATAAAATAGACAGCTTCCCATGGATCAATGTTTATTTATTAGATAGTTTCATCAAAATCAACATCTCAATTTGTATGGAAAAAGTGATCCCTCCATTGTCGGCATTGAGAGGATGCATTTGTGCTTTGCCCAACCTTAATTATCTTACTTCCAACTAAACAAACCAACAGTAATAAACAATGAAGCAAATGTCAACTTTAAATATACTAAAATTTGCCCATGATATTGAAACATTGACAGTTTCATGATATAATAAGGGGAAGCAATTCATGCTTAATCCATAACTACTGGAAAGAAATGAGTTCCTATGCCTCTTACCAGATGGAATCTGTGAAAACTAGAAACCTAAATTTACAACAAGTGATTACATTAGGAATATGGGGATCTTAGTTTTACAGAATGGAACAAGAATGGTAAAAGTCGTCAATCACAACATACCAAACATCACATTTCTGGCATGTCCTTGGAGTGTATATTATAACATCTTTCCTGTCATTCTTCTTCTCTTCCTTCTTCTCATCCTTCTTCTCGTCTTTCTTCTCGTCTTCTTCTCATCTTTCGCAGCCCCGATACTTACTACTGATGCATGTTTTCTGAATTTCCTTACTCTCTTAATGATCTTAAACGGATCGGCTTCACCGGTCACCGTTACTGTATTTTTTGATACATCAAGGGCAATAGACGTTATCCCTACAACGTCTGAAATTACCTTCATTACATTCTGCCTGCATTTTGGACAAAACAGCTCCACTGACAGGACTGTTTTCTGCAACAGGAAAAGAAAGGGATCAGATTCTATAGTACTTTGTCTTACCTGAGAACAATATCCTATGACCAGTAAATGTACTGTAGGATGTCAGTGCAGGTTGCAGGGAGAGAATGGCAGAGAAAATTGATGAGTTCAAAAATTAAATGCATTAACAGAAGAAGCATCAAGTAACATAAAAAGCAAATATGGAAGCTAAATAGAGTTTGAAGGGAAAAGAACCTTTGACATGGTTCTGAATAAAGCACACACTAACCAAAGTTGTAATTGAATAGGAATGTGAATAACTATCCTTTATATAAAATTATTACCATGTCTCTCAATTTGATTAGATGTATTCTTTTTGTCTAGTGAGTATGGTAATGGTGCTTTTTTCTTATGCATTATGGATAGAAGTTTGGTTGGGAACTAAATGGACTGACAGGGTTAGTTGAGTAGTAAATGCCAGTCCGAAGATGTTTGACTGGTTACCAATGGCATCTCGCTCATTAAATGTTTCATTGAAAAAAATTACAGGGACAGCCAAACACAGCACACTCATAAAGGGAAGAAAAAACACTTTTAGAGTTGGATGTCATAATGAACTTGAATCAGTTTTGAATGAAACACAGACAATCTGATGCTTTATCCGAGGATGTTGTCAGAGTAACCAGATAGAACATTTTCTTCTGGTTGCAGAACACTGTCAGACCTGTGACCTTGGAACTTTTCAGTACAAATCTAGCAGGGTTTCTATGTACTCTCTTGCTCTGATGGTCCAATCATTTTACAACTTCCTAGCTCGCCTCCAACTCCAAGATCTTAAATATTCAAAGCAAATTCTTGGTTAAGTGACAGGCTAATGGCTGAGAATTGGGATCATTGGGGTCCAACCTAATACCAAACAGGAGATTGACTAAAAGAACCAGACCTTTAAGAAGTTTATTATGTTAAATTACCTAACCGGCACAGGCAAAACATTACATTAACTGGTCAAAGGAAACAGATAACAGAATCCATTAGTTGAGCTTTCAAAGAGAATTTGTGCTCTCAGTGGCTTGAAAGCAAGCAAGAGTACAATTTTCATCCGTCAAGGTTTCCAACAAAAAAAGCAGTAAATTCAACATCCAGCTGTATGAATTAATTTGCGATGAGGGCTGAAGATGTAATGGCAGTGAGTAGTTGATACATCACTTTCGCTGTTACCCCAAAGTCCAAACCCGTGTGTTCAGTCATTTTCCCATTCCTCCCACCTCCCCTTTCTCCTGTTAAGCAGTAAGCACCCACTAGAAATGAAACGTTAAGCAGTCATTTTTAATAACTTGCGGTATATTAAAAATGCATTACCTCGTTCAAGCAAAGGAAAAGTGTTAAGTCCAATGTGGCAAGAATGGACAATTATTGACAACTTGCAATACTTGGAAAGCAGGGGTCGAGATATATTATAGCTTCACCAAAACACGAAAGAAATCATTTATTTATAAAAGAACAAAGTATAGGAATAGGGTTAACATTTCTGGTAATTTACCAGAGTAAAACAAACCGGATGCACATGTTTTTTTTATCTGATATCAAGGCGGTCCACGTTACATGGACATGGTACAGCAAATGGGAAAAGGCTTAAATTCTTTCCAACCTAGTAAAGGACCATTCAGTTTACAATCAAGAAGGAAAACAAAAATGAAATGAACTAGAATAAAATCTTTAAGCAAAAGATTATTTTCTCCAAGGGAAATCCAAAAGCCCCCAAAAGAGGAGAAAGGAACAAATTGAACCACTTGCATTTACCAGTAAAATCTTCATTTTAACAGTTTAGGAAACTGTCTTCCAATGCATATTGATCTCGTAAACTTACATTGGAGTTCATTCTAACGGCTTTATCGGTTTCATGCTTAGTTTTAACCATATGAGAAGAGCAGCTAACAATTTTCTTATCCAATTCGTAAGAGGTTTCCATTTTATTCAAAGGTTTTAGATCCAAATCAATGAAATACACCTAGAAATTCAACACAATAAGATATGCATGTAACATGAGAAAGGAAATTATAGGTTTGGATCCATTAACAAAGGACTGTGTAATGATCTTCATAGGTTTCTTTCAAGGACTCTGATTTCAACCCAAAAGAACTTCCTTATTAACAAAGAGCTGAGCAATGATCTTTATAGGTTTCTTTCAAGGATTGAGGAATTTGTTATGGCCCCAAAGGAAGTTATATGTGCAAAAAATTGACTTCAAATAATTTTGGGCTACAAAATCAGCTCATGAATCAAAACAATACTCCAAGGGATCACTTTCGAATACTATGGCAATACTAAATACAACACTAATCATTTTCCTTTGGTCCAAAACTTTTATTGCGAGAAGGGAGTCTACCGTCTTCCTTTGGTCTAAAACTAATCATCAAACTACAGTCCTTTTGCAGTTGCAGCTATCAAATAGTCCTTTACAATCTTCAAGCTTTCATACAAATGGAATGGAGTGCAAAGAGGTATAGCGGCATGATAGTTTGCCGTTACTCAATTCTCTACAAACCACACAAGGTTGAAAAATTGTGTTGTAATAAGCATGAATTTCCCCTTCAATATCATGAGTATCAAGCTTCTGAACTTCAAGAAGTTGATCTAAAGCACCAGAAGTATAAGTTTTCTCTGCAACAAGCAGTATAAAACTAGTTTTGCGCTGGCCATTATCTGCCTGAATGACATTCTTAAGTACATCTTGAAAGGTCTCACCAACCAGAGGCCCAGAGCAGTGGTTCTGTCTGTGCCAGTGCCACCACCCAAACTCCCAAATACAATAGAACCATTCAAAATACAAGGAAATTGTTCTGAGGGGTGGAATACAGAGCTTTTTCTATCCCTTTTCTGGATCCAGAGTAAATCCAGTGGATTGTATTCACTATATTCGATTGGTTATCTTTTTTTCGAAAGGTCACATAAAGATAATATAACAAAAAGGACATATTAGCTGATACATGGTAAGAAAGTTCCTATAAAGAGACACCTTCTCTTTAAAAACCTAACGGGACCTTTGCTATATTTAAACTAATTTCAATATCTACTTAGATTTAACCAATATTCTGACACCTGAGCTAAGTTCTAGTAAATGAAAATGGAGAAGACTGCATGCATGTCTTTAAGTCTCCCCAAACAGTTGGATTTTTCCCACATAAATACATCAATGAGAGCTAACTCCTAGTCCTTCCCAAACTTCCAGTCTGCACAAAGTAATTTAAGATATAAAAAATCGAAAACATATTACATATGGAGAGCCATTTCCTAATCGTTTCCGTACTTCTAAACCTGTAAGAGGAGAACATTTTTTCATCTGCATTCTAGTAAAAGTAAGTCCTCTGGTAGTACTTCTGTTCTCATAAGGATAAGGTGGAAGGAAGCTATAAACCTCTCTAATTAAGCTCAGCTGAATATGATCACATAATCATATTTTCCTCAATCTATAAGTGTGACAAATAAGTTATCAACCCTTCACATTTTATAGTAGAAGAAGAGATCAGCAGATGGTGAAATTGCCGTTCGGAAAGACTGAATGATCCGACTGACTCACGATTTACGCCAACCTAGGATGAATCAACACTCCAGGTAGGCCAGTGACAAGTCACATTATTGTTCCTTCAAATACGGATACTAATAACATGACTTATTTAAACCCAAAACTGCATATCTACTAATACAGTACAAACTACCTAAGCCAAAGTCAAGAGCTCAAGGAAATTACAAGTAGCTCGATTTTTTTAAACCCTAACCGTTGCTCCTTCAATTTGCCTTTTAAGAGTTATATATTTACATATGTTTATTTCATTCAGTGAGTGATATACAGTACTCGATGGAGAAAAGAGGTAAAGTAATACTCATGGCTATTAAAAAATTTATCTCCTTTATTCATGTTTAGTGATCCAGATTTAAACAACATAATTTGTAAGTGCATGAAAATTTATTTGGATTTAAAACCAGACAGAAAAAAAGCTCACAATTTTCATATCGCTTGCCGAGATTGAATGACATTTGTAGCTTTTCTTCAAATGTCAAGGCCCATGTCAAAGGGCTTCCAAGATTGATCCACTTATACATGAGAAACATATAAATTTGGGCTATAGAAGCCCTTTAACGTTGTCATTAATTATAGAAAAATAATATGGATAATCATACCATGCATTAGCGGTGGAAACATTTTATTTTTACAAGTGCCCTAATTATAGGAGTTAGAGATTCAATTTAAGGTTTATAGTTTAGGGATTAGGTTTATGTGCTTAGAATTTAGGGACCGTTGTTTGAATTTAGAGTTTAGAGTTAGATTTAGGGGTTATAGGTAAAAACCTAATTCTCTACCATATTATCTTAAAACCTAAACCATAATCTCTAAACCATAAATTCTAACCACAAACTATAAATTCTAAACCCCTAAAAATTAGGACATTTATAGAAACAAAATATTTCCACCGCCAGTGCATCATATATTTTCCTAAATAATATTTATCATCCTCAAACATAAGAAAAAGATGAACACATAAAAGTATAGGTTAAATTCATTAATTATAGAAAAATCATTTGTGCATTGTTTCGTGGAGACATTTATTTGCATACAAAGAAAATAAACGTGTTTTTGTGTAGCATGTGCTGCCTACCTACAACAAAGCCCAGGACATCCTGAATCACAAGGGAAACTGCATACAGCAAACCCTAGGACATCCTGAACCACAAGGCAGCACATGTACTATGTCAAACGTGCAAGCATTGTGTCGAGAAATCGACAGTGCTCTTTCAACGTGTGGGAAAATGGTTTAATTTCAACGCATGCCAAACGTGCAAGCATTGTGTTGTTAATGTAAAAATATTGAGCGCGTTTCAAAATGGTTGGATTCTTTTGTCAATGCCCTGCTTTTGGAATCATGCGTACATGCATGCCAAACACATGTACTATGTCGGTTTAAAACCGTTTTTATTATGTTTTTATAATTCTTTCCTACAAAGGACAATAATTTAGAAATAAATAAAAATATTCATACTAAAATTTCGTCTTGGCGAATTGAATTTTAATTTTCTATTTTTAAAAAGAAGAGTTTATTGAAGGAGAACTGAATGTATATGACAGAGATACGGCTCCCCGCGAGAATTGGAGTCTAAACACGTTAAGGCATTCAAACCCAGATTCGTTAACATCTAGCAGCCTAGCTAGTTTTGCCGCATCCTATTTACACCTACCAAAACATCGAAATTAATCTCCCAAAAGATTCCATATCCAAGCATCCAATTTCTTGTCCATACAATTACAAAGGTAGACATAATGCTGACAAGGGTCACTACGACTTTATTTTAGAACATTTTTCGGAAATAATCTATCTGCGGTGGAATTTAACTCATAATAAAATTTAAAACATACACATAATTTACATATGATGATAGTTGAATCTGAATACTCAAAAACCCAAAACTTTATTGACCACTAATCATATTAGAAAAAAAAATCCTATATCTACTTGAAAATTTAGTTATCACGTTCATTCTCGTTTCCTATCCCACCCTATGCATCGAAATTTGTATACAAATGTGATGTGTAGTGTTTTCTTTTCTTTCTAATTAATTAGATTTGTATTTGTTTCAAGGTTAATGCGGTGGTCCTAAGTCGGTAAGAGAAAATAAAGAAAAACTGAACAGACATATGTTAGGTAGTGGGAACATAGATAGTGTTGGCAGCTTTGTACATCATACACATGGACGAATCTATTTTTATACCTCCTAAGTAAAGTGACCTACTATTTTTTTGAGGTTGAGACAGCTTCTAGATAATTCACAGAACAAAATGTCAACTTTTAAATCTGAAAAACGACAGCCAGGCAAGAAAGACGAGTGAAAAGGGTAGGGAGAGAGTAGGTTGCAGGCGATTATTAGACTTATGTTTATGTTAGCTGAAAAGTTATCTCAATGGGTAAATTGCAAAGTGAGTCACTAAATTTATTAGGAATTTTCAGAAATGGTACTAGACTTCTAAAGTTACTGTTTTCCCTTGAAACTCTGAAATATTATAAAATGACTTCCAAATCTTTGCAAACAATTAAATTTAGTTCTAATTTTATAATTCATCCCTATAAGCTCGAAACTTCCAATCCCCAATTCGGGGTGTGAAAATTATTCTATTTTTTGTTTTTTTTTAAATTAAGTTTACTTGCAATCATTTTTATGTACTAGTAATTTATAATTTAAATTTTCTATGACTTTTAAATGTGACTTTTGATGACTTGTTTAATTTACTTTTGACTTATGTTGATTGTATTTATTGTTGATCAGTGAACTACCAAATTAAAATTTCTAGATCCGCCCCTGATCATACAATTCAATACGTGTGTTACAAACGAAAGAAAAAATCTTTCATATAATCTTATTTTGAATCATTATATTATTATATTTAAATATAATGAATTTTTTTTTGAACCGGAATATAATGAAAATTTAAACATCAAATTTAAAAGATATTGGATGCTGATTTGTTGAGTAACGGCAGTGAATGGATTAGAATCAGGCGCGGTGGATAAACCTATGGGCTGGATGTAAGTCCTCATCTTGCTATTTTGCTCTTTCTTAATGAAATTTATATGTTTTAATCTAAAAAACATAACGTGAATTATTTTTCTGTAATTTTATTTGCATATAAAATGATATATGTGTTCGACTTTAGATATAAAGTCAATTCGCATGCTTAACATTGAGCATGTACGGTTTAATTTTTTTCAACACAAAAAAGAATGAGTGGTTTAAATTTGCAGCAATTTCGACTCGTGGTCCTCTCCCTACGACCCTCTGCATAGCATGAGTGGTTTAAAATTTGCCGGACGTTACAGCTCTGTCCTCGCCCCTCTATCGACCATCATTAATCTTCTCAATGGGCTGAGGTTCGGGGACATGATTAGTTAAATTTGCAGGAAGTTAAGAGTCGCGGTCCTCACCCGCTACCCTCTTCGTAGCCTGGGGCTTGGTGATCGAGGAATCAACTCGTCACTTCGCTTTCAAAGTTTTATCGTCAGGATAAATGCAGCAATATTATTGTTAGATATTTTTATTTTAAGGTTTAGAGTATTTTTCTTTATAATTACAATGGTTATTACTTATAATAATATTAGAAGTAGTCGTTAAAATAAAGGTATTTAAAATTGATCCAGTGACTCAATAAATTTATAATGCAAGTTAAAAAGTGAAAAGAAAGATGAAACATAATAATAATATAGTGGTGATATTAGACTTATTGAGCTACTGAGTACCCATTGAACTAATTTTGAACATGCCTAATTAAAACTGCATGTGATTTCAAAGAAAATCGCAAAAATTACATGTCGACTTCAACTAAATAAAGAAAAAGTCGCCATGAAAGTATGTTGTCACATACAGTAATTATTGCATGTCTCTTCAGCAAAAATTATTGATTACTCTATTGATTTAATAAAAATTACTATAAATCATACAATAAAAAATACATGAAACCTTAAAATAAAAACTAAACAATAATAGTGATATAACTTACCCTTTTAGTTTTATTTGTATTACGTTTTATAAATAAAGAAAAAAATAAAATAAAAGCGTAATAAATATATGTAGTGTCGCAAATAAAGTCAGAGTCAGATATTAAAGGAACACCATGAGTAACCGCTCAGAGTCCCCAACTAGACTAAACCCCTAAAATTTATTATTTTTATTTTTAAATTTATTAAATGAATAAATTAATTTTATGGTAAATTTTATTTTTTCCCTTATTCCTCTCTACTTTAACGGTAAATAAATAAATGATACAATATTCTTTAAATTTTTGTATTTATTGTTCAAAATCAAGCTTTATATCATATACACAATTCAATCCATTCAAATTTTATTAACAAAACAATAGAAATAATGTGTTTGAACAAGATTAATTATATTTTTATGATTTATTGATGAAATATTAAATCAATTTTTAAAGCGATGAGATATGTTTTTGTTCTATAGAATGATTTTTTTTTAGTTTTCGCTCAGAGCTTCGAAAATAGTCAAAATAACTCTGGACAAAGCTAAATAATTTTAATTTTTAATAATATATAATTATTTTATTTATTAATAGTACATAAAATAAAACACAATTCATACGAGTGAATATATATATTTAATAGGTGAATATTTAATTTTTTAAATAGGTGAATATATATTCTTAAATACGATAAGCTCTACTTTGGGTAGATAAAAATTAAACAAAAATAGTTAAATAATTTTTTTGGATATACAAAAAAGTTAAATAATTAGATCTTAGACAAGTGTTTTTTCCCCTTTACTACTCATATCGTATTGAAAATAACAACGCAACATGGATAAGAATACTAAGCACATGAAAACATCAATACTTTTTTTTCGCCCAATTAAATTGATATATTTTGAAATGTTATCGGTTTATTCTTTTAATTAATGTTAATGGTTAAATTTAACATTTTTTATGAATTGGAGTCACCTGTTACACTATAATGTTTTTATATGCCAATTTTACAAATTTAATAATTTTTTTTAAAATTTTAATGATAATTTTAGAATTGTTCTTTAAGAAAATAGAAATATAACATAACAGAATCACAATATGACACGTAAAATTAATATCTCAGAAAATAAAATTCGTTAAGACTTGATGATTAAAATTGATCAAATAACATAGTTAATTTATTTTCTAGTTTGAAGGTTTACTTGACTTAGTTTTTTAATTTAAGAGTTCATTGAAAGCAAGAAAATAAATAAAGTCTTGGTTGATTTTTAAAAAAATTAAGAGAGTTTTTAGACACCACCAAAACATTTTTAATTATTAAATCAAAATGATTGTACAGGATCGGTTACCTACGAAAAACAAGATGTTATCTTGAAGTTTTTATGTTGATGATGCTTGTTTGCTTTGTGGAAATAACCTGAAAAATCGTAATCGCTTATTTTAGGGATGTGGCTTTACAACTCTAATTTGGGACTCTAATTTTTTAGCGTGCAGAATTAATGTCTCTTTTAGTGGATGGATGAAATTTTTGGCATGGATCCAGCAATATGATAAAGGGAAATCTCTGCTCACTACCATTCTTCGTTTGGCTTGGGGAGGCTTGGTGTATTATGTGTGGCAAGAACGTAACGAGCGAGTGCATGGTAAAAGACCTAGGCAAGCTATAGAGATTTTTTCTTTGATTAAATAGGATGTTCGAAAAAGACTTAGTGGATATACTAAGTTAACTGATTTGAACCCGTCTTTGTTTTTTGAATGGGATTTCTAGTTTTGTTGCTATAGTTTTAGGGATTTTTGTATAGATATATTTCCTTATTGGTTTGTATAGGGGTATGTTGTTGTTGGTTTGTATAGAGGTTCTTTTGGGTAAATAAAACAAACATTTGTCTAAAAAAATATATCAATATAAATAAATGTGTAACCTTAATATAAAGAGAAAAAACACTATTAAATTTACTGTAGATATATTACATTCTTATGTTTTCAGAATCTTTTTTTGTTCTTTCATTTGTTCATGTGGTCGAAAAAATTAGGATTTTTTTGATAAATATAATGCTAGATAAGATTTAACGAATCAAAGTGCGCAGTATATCGGTGGATGTACTAAGTTAACTGATTTGAACCCCTCTTTATTTTTTGAATGGAGTTTCTAGTTTTGTTGCTATAGTTTTAGGGATTTTTGTATATGTATATTTCTTTATTGGTTTGTATAGGGGTATGTTGTTGGTTTGTATGGAAATTCTTTTGAATAAATAAAACAAACATTTCTCTAAAAAAATATATCGGTATAAATCAATATGTGTAACCTTAATATAAAGAGAAAAAACATTGTTGAATTTACTGTAGATATATTACATTCCTATGTTTTCAGGAATTTTTTTGTTCTTTCATTTGTTTGTGTGGTCTGAAAAGAATGAGATTTTTTTATAAATATAATGCTAGATAAGATTTAACGAATCAAAGCGCGCAATATATGGGAATCGAACAAGGAATGAGAAATTAAACATTGAAGGAAAGGGATAATTCTATAGTAAATGACATGTACCGTACAGTGTACCACTATTCATATGTATTGCAATGTACTATCAATTGTTTTAATTAGTTTTGAAATCTTAAGAGTCGAAAGTGTTATTATCTTTTTTTAGAATAAAATATTATAAAATAATTTTTATATTATTTTTGTAGATTTTCTTTTATTTTTTAATTCAAAAAATAATTAAACTTTTATTATTATAATATTTCTTACATTCACTTTAATTTAAGGGTAAAGTTTACAAATGATCACTAAACTTTGATCATTTATTCAATTTGATAACTAACTTCCAATTGCTTCAATGTTCCATTAAACTTTTAGTTTTGTTTTAATTTGGCCACCGACCCGTTAACAAATGTTAAAAAGGTGAGTGGCTATTAAAATATTTTGTATAATAACACATTTAGTCCTCCACGTTTACACATTCAAACAACTTAATCCTAATTCGAAAGAAATAATAAATTTAACCATCATTATTTCAATTTGACCCTATTTTTAATTAGAGATAATTTAATATTTTATTTTGATCTCTCAATTATAACTAGGACTTATGTAAGTTACTTTCGAAGCATTTCTTACATTAATGTAATAATTGAATTCTAGGTTCATTACATGTACTGATTTGAATTTTTTTTCCCTCTAATGAATGTTCAAGATTTTGAAAACCAATCAATTAGTTGCCCAATCCCCTCAACTCTGTCACAAATTCCGAATTTAAAAGTTCTGTAAGTTATTTCATATAGTCTCTTAACATCCTTGTTATAATTCGCGCGGACGAGTGGATGAAGTTTTCGTTCTTGCCTTGACTAATGATATTGATTCCAAGGACCTGACACAAAATAGACTGAGTGGAGAAATTCCGAGGCTCGTCTATTGGAATGAAGTGTTAAAATATCTGTGAGTGCAAAACTTTGCTTCACTCGTTCTTTCTAATTAAAAGTAAGGTCAAATAAAAATAATGAGGGTTAAATTTATTATTTCGTTCGAATTATGATTAAATTGTTTGAATGTGTAAATATGAAGGACAAAATGTGTTATTATACAAAATATTTTAACAGCCACATCAGCCTTTTAACAGTTGTTAACGGGTCAGTGGCCAAATTAAAACAAAACTAAAAGTTTAATGGCAACATTGAAGCAATTGGAAGTTTGGTTGCCAAATTGAATAATTGATCAAAGTTTAGTGAGCATTTGTGAACTTTACCTTTAAATTAAAGTGAATGTAGGAATTATTATAGTAATAAAAGTTTAATCATGTTTTTAAATTAAAAAATAAAAGAAAATCTGAAAATAGTATAAAAATTGTTTTTTTAAGAATTTATTCTAAAAGGGGATAATAACACTTTCAGTCCTTAGGATTTCAAAACTAATTAAAACAATTAATGGTACATTGCAGTACATATGAATAGTAGTACATTGCGATATATGCCATTTACTGTAGAATTATCCGAAGGAAAGAATATATTTTTGTTTTAAAATTATTATATATTTGTTAATATATATGAAGATAGAAATTACTTTAGTATTTTATTCATAAAATAATATATTTAAAGTGGTTAGTTTATATATTAAACTCACTAATTAAGGGAAAATAATATATTCTAAAAGGTGAATTTGTTTCAGCCGGTAATGACATTACATGGTACGAACCTCCTGCTCACTTGAACTTAATAGATTATGATGCCATGAAAGCACCAAAATTTTCGATCATGCCACAATTAAGTTCGGGTTCCTTGATGAATTATTGGTTAGGATGCAATTTAAAGACAAGGAAGAACCTACATTGGCAATTAAAGAGTATTTCATCAGAAAGCATGTAGACTTTACTGTTAAAGAATCTAGTTCGAGAACTATGTTTGCCAAATGTGTTAAATATGGAGAAGATTGTAACTGGAAGATTCGAGTGTCTAAACTTAGAGGAGAACTACTTGGGAGATTACAAAGTACAATGATGGACACGCTTGTTTACGAAATTCAACCAACCTAGACCTCTATCTACTCGCATCCATAACAGTATGGATCTTCATTACAAGGAGGCAGGAGAATCAAAGTGATGTACAACATGCAGGGGTACATGACATTCCAAAAACAAATGTCCAAATCGACCGAATTACATGGCAATGCCTTGGTGATTTCATTCACTATTCGTGGTAGAACTAGTTTCATTTCTTTGTATTTGTATTCGAATGAACATTTTCTACTTGATTATGAGTACGTTACTTGATGCATATGGTTTACTTGTTAGTTAATGCATGTTGGGTGTTTATTTTGATAATGAATTATATTCAATTTTTTTGAGATGTTTTTACACTAAATTCAATTATTGCAAAAAAATTCAAATAACATTCAAAAAATATTTCTAAAACAAAATTTAAATAACTAATAATAATAGGTTTTGCACGTATTAAGTTCTTCGTTATTGGTGCAAGTGTACACGTCGCAAGTTATAGTATAGTATAGATATCGTCTCCACAGGGATTGGTGCTACTTCAGGAATCTAACTTCTCGCACTGAAAGTAAAAACACAAGTAGATGATTATAATCAACAACTAAAACAAAAGAGCAATTAAATAAAAGGAAGATGTAGTCAAATAAGAGAGAGTAGGTCGGGTTATCGTGAGTCGTGGTGTGATAATCGAATGGACCGTCGTGGTAATTGAGTGCTAGAGTAGCTCAATTACTTTAACAATTGAATCCCGTTGGATTGCTTTGGCAAATCTACGATTTCTGGGCAATTGGGAATGGAGCGATTGCCTGGGCAATTGGGAAACAACCTTCAAAGTTCGGCAAAGCATTCTTCAATAGTTTCTCGTTATCCCTAACTCGAAACACTGTAATTGTGCATGCCTTAATAATACATCCATGCGTGAACCAAGAGTAGACAGCAACCGATCTTGCGCCCCCTTTATCCGTTGAAATTCGCAACTTATCCCTAAGTCGAATTAGTCTTCACCATCAATTGATTGAATAAAGACTATGCTCATCCGTTTCTTGAATATAACTCTCCTGATATTAGATAAATAGATGAATTCACGAGATTCTCTCCCAATTCACTCGCAAAATTTAAGAACCAAGAATGAACAAACTTTAAAGTAAAATTGCAAACTCAAATACCTAAATAGATCCAATAGTTTTCACAACCATAAAAACACAATAACCCAAGCCAAATAAAATCAGTTCGTGGTCGGGTGCAAAAGAAACACAAGATAAAAATTCCCTAACATGAATCTAATCGAAATAAGAAGAAAGAAGATGTCGAACAACCCTTTGGCTTTTTTCTCTCTCTAATCACACATGCCCTAGGTAGGCGGCTAGGTCTTCTATTTATAGGAGATGGCTAGGTCAAAGTCTTTCTTGAGGAGGAAGTTAAGTTGGAATTAAATAGAATAAAAGAAATTGTTCTCTTTTATTATATATTTATTCCTCCAAAAACTCCTCCTAAAACTTCTTGAAATTTAATCTTCTTTTGATCTCCATTAAATGTTGCTTGGAATTCCAAAACTTTAGGATTTATCTCTTGCTTTTCGTGCTTATCCCTAATGAGATGGATTTATCTCGACATGCCTCGGCAATCTGCTCAGCATGGCATTTAGAAAACAACTTCGATTGCCTTGGCAGACCTTTCAGTTTCCTTCCATAGTTGCTACGGTAATCTCCTACTTGCTTGGGAAATTAGATCATGTACACACAAAAACACACACCAGCAGTACCTTTTTTCACAAAATCAATTAAATTATGAAATCAAGCATGACGGTGAAGAAAATCATGAAAACATGCATGAATGCCTAATAATGCAACTAAAATGAGCTTAAGTCTAACAATAATATGAGTAAAAAGGGTTATAAAAATAGTACTTTTGAACACTTAACAATAGGCATCCACAAATTATTTGTATTACATAGAAGAGTTACATGAAATCATTTTCTATGCAATTTTTGTTCATGTAGGGATGTGGTCGAATGGTAACGCCGCAATGGTCGCCGATCTCGTTGCGGTCTTTGGGGTGCATCATCATCGTCATCATCTTCATCATAATCATCATCGTCATCATCTTCATCATAATCATCATCGTCATCATCATCATCTTCATCTTCATCATCATCAGGATTATCATAATCATCATCATCATCATCATCATCAATAAACGGAGGCATAGGAGGCGACGTTGTAAACACATAGTCACTACTATGTGGTGAAAATATGAGACTGCTAATCATCGTAACCGCCATGAAATCTGTGATCCTCTGATAGTCCATGTTCCCACCAAAGCTCGAGTACATAGATGACTGTGAATGATAAAAATCTGGTACATATGCTTCAGAATCATTCGCACCCAAGCTCCCGCCTATTGATGGATGATAAGTGGGTGGCTGATGATGATAGAATCTGTCATCCACTGGATTGGAAACAGAGCTCCCGCCCATTGATGGATGATAAATCGGTGGCTGATGATGATAAAATCTATCATCCAATGGATTGGAAACCGAGCTCTCGCCCATTGATGGATGATAAATGGGTGCTTGCGGGTGATAAAAGCTGTCATCCAATGGATTCGCAAACGAGCTCCTTACCATTGCTGGATGTTCAATGGGTGGCTGCGGATGATAAAAGCTGTCATCTACTAGATTGGCAAACGAACTCCCTGTTATTGCTCGATGTTTATACATGGTTGGAGAAGTACCAATACACATATATGGTGTACCAGATTCACTATAATATTCATCCGCTTTATTCTAGCCCGCTGCAGTCTTAGATAATTGACCACGACCACCAAATTTTTTTAGAAATACTCGGCATTGTTCCCGTTTGTCCGCAGTAGTCAAGTACGATTTCCATTATTGCAATAAAATAACATGTACTCCGAATTATCTGATTCCAAATCATCGGCTTGAACTCGAGAGGAAGGTGGCAACTGTTCACGTCTGTTGTTCCACCTTTCAACGTACTTTCGATGCTTTATTTCTCATCTATGATGCACCTTGCCGCGAAAGTCCACAAGGTGTAGGGTGTCATGATTGGTGTCATGATACAATAGATCTCTCGGAATGGGCTGGTGGAAGCCAAACTACCTTAGGAACCTATCTCCGAACTGGTACTCCACAAAAGCAAAGTGGATCAACGGTGTAACAGCACACCAAAGATAAGAATCAATCATCAATTCTTCTGGTACATTTACGCGTCCACTGGTATATGGCCTCCAAATAAACTGTAAAAAATATAAATATAAATAAGAGAATAAATTAATTACATAATTAATAACATGTAAAAGTAACTTAATTTCGATGCCTCATCTTTGCAAGATAAACCAATAAAAGCTCTAAACACTTTTAAATTATTGTGTGCTAACCTCGTGTGAGCTTTTTTTGCATTCCATCTATATACACATCTAAATAACAGTCGTTTAATTATCTTTCAGATAAAATGAAAATATTTCAAAACTGAGTAAACTTAAACTTTCAAATCAAAGTAAAGAAATTACCTACTGACAAGAGGAAATTTTCTCAAACTTCGAGTAACCGGTGTAAAAAATGGAAGTCGTTCCCATGCCCAAGCTTGCAATAGCAACAAATATCCACCAACACCCCTTGCCTTCAAACCATTATTATCTAATAGAGCGACCTTGCACAACTCACAGTACAAGAACACTAATATTGTTGATCCCCAACTATAATTAGCAGCTTATGAAGACGATGATAAATATGATAGATACCATGTGTGAACAAGATTGTCAGATTTATCCGACATCAGTATCCCCCAATGAGCAGTAAAATATAGGCTCAACTCGCACAACTAATATCTTAATGTGTGTTATTGCGCCCGAGCTTGAATTCTCTCTACAACCAGCTCAATTTAATACGAGATCCTCTCACATCGGTTTTAGTTAGAACCTTCTTGAGGTAATCATAGCAAATCTTTACAGGTGAATCCTTCGTCTCCTTAACCAACGGACTCCCGTTTACCAGCACCCCGATTAGCATTACCACGTATTCCAGCGTAATGGTACATTCTCCACACAGCATGTGAAAAGTATGAGTCTTCGGTCTCCAGAGCTAAATTAGTACGGTAATTAAATTGGGAATCAGCTTGTAGCCACGAATAAATGTGGTATGATAGAATTCTGCTTCTTGCAACCATTCAATCATATCGGGGTGTGG
The DNA here is from genome assembly GCA_019671005.1 of Hibiscus mutabilis. Taxonomy (NCBI): domain Eukaryota; kingdom Viridiplantae; phylum Streptophyta; class Magnoliopsida; order Malvales; family Malvaceae; genus Hibiscus; species Hibiscus mutabilis. The sequence goes on along the minus strand of CM033730.1, from coordinate 50,443,259 downwards.
GTTATTACTCCATATGCTTAGATGATGTTTGAAAGTTTCCTCGGTTGCCTTCATTAAATTAAAATTTTTCTTAATAATAATAAATAAGAGAATAAAATATTACTAATCCCAAATTAAATTCTTTAAAAAAATTACCATATCATCAACCGCAACACTAGAGATGTGTCGATTTTGTAATCTCAATAGAGAATTTTAATCGGCCATTTTTCTAACAAAACTACATACATGACAAGTAAAAAAATATTAAGAAAAACAATTACCACTAAATTTAATCGTAACTACTACTTTTAAATTTTATAAGGAAACAACAAACAAAATATTCGAACTATATTTAAAAATAAAATATAAAAACTTAAAATCTTACAATATTTTCTCCAAATCTTCTTCTTTCTTCTACTTTTTCACCCAATTTCTTCACAAACGTTTTTCTACAATTCTCTACCTTCAACCCCTATTTAACAATTAAAATTTCGAATCTCAATTATTCAACCCACCACCCTACCATCCAATCAGTATAAATCAACACCCTATTCCCCCAAAAAAAGAATCTCAATTATTCAACCCATATTTACCAGGCTATGACCGGTCATTTTGGGTGCCTCCAAACATATGAGTTTTCAGTGTATGATGCCCATTTTCAGTGTATGTGAGTATATTATTACCACTGCCACAAGCCTGCACCCGTTTCCAGGTTATGACCGGTCATTTTGGGTTCCTCCAAACATGTGAGTTTTCAGTGTATTTTACATGTGTTTCAGTGCATGTGAGTGTATTATTACCATTTTCACAAAGTCAGCAATGCCATGAGGTCGGAAGGAATTCAATCTGACCTCAAATTTTTTTTTATTATTTTTGGACCCATGAGGTCGGAAGGAATGCAACATGACCTCAATATTTTTTTAATGTTTTTTATTTTTGATGAAGTCGGATAGCTTTCAATCCGCCCTTAAAATTATAAATCACAATAAATTCGAAAATAATTTGATGGGTGCTCTAGATTTTAAAATATTTTTTAGGTGCAATATTGCCTCAATTTTGCCAATTAACTACACCCTCGTTGATTAATGTTTATGTGCAAGTTTCAATTTCAAAACTTTACTTTCAGGGCTTAATTATTTTTTTTAAAAGTTTAAAAATTTTGTAGACTTTTAAGTTTTTTTTCTAAAGAATAATTTACGAAAAATGCCTGTTTAAATAAATTTGAGTAATTAAAAATATACATTTTAAAAAAAGGAACTTCAGAAAATAAGAAACTCTTGTTTACATGATTTTAAGTAACTAGAAAAATATTTTATTTAGAAACTCTTGTTTTCATTTTCTTTTAATGTTTCATTCATGAACATTTTTTTTAAAACGACTTGTATTTGTAGAACAAGGCTGTCAAACTAAGTAATTACTGCGTTCATTGTCTCGAGTCTATAAATAGGGCTTCAGTTTCCTCTCTGCGCTCATCGTTCTGCCTTCTTTATCTGCAATCTACACAAATACAATATAGTAGAGTAAATTAAGATACAAATAGATCATGGAAGTGATGCAAGTACTTCACATGAACAAAGGGAATGGCGAGACCAGTTATGCAAAGAACTCCACTGTTCAGGTTTTTTTTTCTCCTTCTTTCTGATTGATTAATTTTCCCTTTTGTTCTTCCCTTAACTCGGTGTCTTTGCATCTGTCTATTTGTTAGAGGGAAATCATATCTTTCGGGAAAGCAATCATTGAGGAGGCATTGCTACAACTCTCGGGAAACAATGACATAGAGAGCATGGGAATTGCAGACTTGGGCTGCTCTTCCGGACCCAACACCTTATCCGTGATCTCCGAGATTATGGACGTGGTACGAGCAGCGTACGGTCGTCTCGGCCGCCCGGTGCCAGAGTTCAGGCTGTTCTTGAACGATCTTTATAGCAACGATTTCAATTGCTTGTTCATGTCGTTGCCGCCGTTTTACAAGACCATGAAAGAAGAGAAGGGTATTGGAGTAGCATCCCACTGTTTCATATCGGGTGTCCCGGGATCCTTCTACGGCAGATTGTTCCCTACCAACCTCCTCCACTTCGTCTACTCTTTTTCCAGTCTTCACTGGCTGAACCAGGTTAGTGCCAGGATAATAGTAAAACGATGTTAACAGGTTCAAGCTTAGGTTGGATTTTTTTTTTTTGAAATGTTAATGATAATTTGGTTGGTTTATTTTTAGGGCTTAACCGTCAAAAAGGGTTCAACTTATATTTTTTTTTTAGTTGTGTCTAACATTTTTTTCGGGCCACACTGGTACTTAATTTTTCATTCCATAACTTAAATCAGGTTTTTTGTGACTTGCGTTAAAAATTCTTCGTTATCAAATCAAGACACGACACGTGACATATTTCTAGTATTTTATTTATTTTTTATTTTTTAAAAATTAGAAAATCTTTAGTTTTATAAAAAAAAACCTAAAATCTTTAATTTCTCAAAATCCCAAACCCAAATCCTAAATCTCCAAATTCTTCCCTTCCCACCACCGATTCAACCATCACCGACCATCTTTGCCTTCGTCGGGTCCCCATGATTGAAAACCTCATCACTCCGTCGTCAAAAATTGACGAATAAATCGTCGATTGCTCCGTCGAGGAACATCCAACAATGAAGAAAAAAAAGATTGATTGGGTTTCTAACCGACAGCTAAAGGGTGGGGATGTTGAACAATGAGGTACACGACAATTGGGTGGTGAACAATGAACCGTCGACGTGTGGAGATGTCGGACGGTGAGGGATATGTAATTTGAGGGCTTGATCGAAAGAAATTAAAACTTTGAGGTTATTTAAGAAGTTTATATTTTTAAATAAATTCATATATTAAATAAAAAATCAAGCCACGTGTCATGTTATAATTGGATGACGGTATTTTTTTCAACGGCTGTTGACGAAAAAACTTATTTGAGTTACGGAATGAAATTTTAGGCGCAAAAATGGTCCGAAAAAACTTTAGGCACTAAACTGAGAAAAAAATATCGGTTGGACACATTTTTAACTATTAAGCCTTTCAGTTATTTATATGTTGTTTTATGGTTTATAATGTTTTTTTTATAATTTTTAAAAGTATTTTTTAAGAAATAATTTAATAAAAAATAGCAATTAACAATTCTATAATATATACTATTTGTGGCAGATGCAGTAAGTCCCATTTTTAGAAAATATGTGGAGTTCAATTTTTATTTTTTCTAAACAAAATTAGTTTAATGCGTAATGGGAAAAATGAAATATTCATACTCATTTTGAAAAAAAAGGACTTTATTCTTAATTTTTAGATTTGCCGCCGTATATTATATTATTTGATGTAAAAAATAAAAATAATTTTTTGTTAGAGTAACTTACGAACAGAAAAACATAAACATCCCGACTAAAATTAATTTTTCGATTTTCCAATTCTTTTGCCCAATAGTGAAAATTTAATGTTGACTATGTTAACAAAACTGTTGAAATATATTATAATTCGAGAATGAATGATCGGTTAAAAATGATGATGAAATTAGGTCTAAATATTGATAGCTTTCTGACGATGATAGTGGAAATAATATACATCACATGATAAAATAAGAAAACTTTGAGGTGAACAATGCAAATGATATCTAGGGAGAGACTTGGCGAAGTAACAACATCCCTATAAAAATAAGGAAAACTACTTAAATAGTACCCCAACTATTGCTGAAATATTGTTTTAGTATCTTAGCTATTTTTCTGGTAAAATAGTACCTAACGTTATGTTTCATTTTTAAAATAGTACCCCGCTGTTAAAAATCAACAGCATGCTGACTAGGAGAGAGAAAAATCACACATGACAGCTTGCCATGTCATTTTCTCTCTCCTAGTCAGCATGTCATATGTGTTTTTTTATGATTTTAGTCGACGTGACATGTTGACTAGGAGAGAGAAAATGACGTGGTAGGCTGTCACATGTGATTTTCTCTCTTCTAGTTAACATACGGTTAATTTTTTAACGACGGGGTACTAAAATAAAAACGAAACGTAACGTTAAGTACCAACTTGTCAAAACAAATAATTAGAATATTAAAATGATATTTCGATAATAATTGAAGTATTATTTAAGTAGTTTTCTCTTAAAAGTCGGTGGTGAAGATTGTCCGATTGTGAGGGAAATCATACGTAGATACAAGTTGTTAAAAAAATCCAAAATTACTGCTAACGTTGTTTGTACAATTGTGGGGCCGCAAAAACTAGGAACCATTTTGTTTTCTAGGACTCCTATTCCTATCCTTATTTTTTCCCCCGAAAATAAAACTGATATTAATATATATTTTTTCAATATGAAATTTGTTTTTCACTTGTAGGGTGTGTCATAATATAGCCAGTAACAACCCAAACATGTAACTCTTGCTCCTTCAATAAATTTAAGAAATTATATATTAGACGATGATATATATGTATAAAATATTTTTGACCAAAATAGTTGTCTGATTTTTTATTTTATTATGAGATTTTTTATTAATAGACATTAAAATTTTTTGTCATCCAATATAAGGTCTTTCAGGTAAACATATTAGAGATCAATTTCATGCAATTAGGGAGGGATTAAGGTGTGCTAAGGGGCGGTCACATCTGCTAAAAATTTTAAATTTTTTTATAATTTAAATATTTTTTGTATTTTTTTACTATTAATCTAATTTCGTACTCCTAAAATTTTATAAATCCATACCACTTACATTTTTACTGTAACTGTCTAATAGTTCAAGTCCTCTAACCTAGAATCATGTGTCCGTGCCTGCATGCAGTCCTTAATTCTGGTGAACATAAACAAGTTTACTGGGGTTATTTGCCGTGGCAAGAGAATTAAATGCTGAATTTTTACAGGTTCCGGTTGGCCTGGAGAGTTATGCTGTCGAGCCTTTAAACAAAGGAAAGGTCTATATATCAAAGGGCAGCCCGCAAAGCGTGCTGAATGCGTACTCATCGCAGTTCCAGGCAGATTTTTCAGCCTTCATAGAGTCACGTTCCCAGGAGTTGGTTCCGGGTGGCCGCATGGTTCTTTCGTTCTTGGGCAGGACATCCATTGATCCCGCAGCAGATGAAGCCTGCTACCAGTGGGAGCTGTTAGCCCAGGCATTAATGAGCCTCGTGAAAGAGGTATACATTAGAGTAGTTTAAATCCTGAGTTATTGGTGAAGGTTGAAATTCAGCTTTAAACCCCTTTTTTTTTTGGGCAGGGTTTAATTGAAGAGGAAAAAGTGGATTCATTCAATACACCTTACTATGCTCCTAGTGCTGAGGAAATAAAGGCGGAGATTCAAAAGGAAGGCTCATTCCTAATTGATCGCCTCGAAGCTTTTGAAGTCGACTGGGATGGGGGTGCCGTCACAGACATCCACACCGAGCAAGGGAAAGCATTAATCGGAGAGCGAGTGGCTAAAACGATCAGAGCCGTGGTAGAATCCATGCTGGAATCTCACTTTGAAATCGGACAAGATGTCATAGATGTTTTGTTCGTCAAGTTTGCAGAGATTGTCGGCAACTACCTGTCAAAGACTAGAACAAAGTACATCAATTTCGTGATTTCGCTGGTTAAAAAGGGCTAATCAAACCAACTTGGAAGCGGTTGTTCTTTATTTTACCTTGCAATAAATAATTATCTTACTTTGACTGAAACTCAGCCGAAGAACGGTGGAAGTTTATGATTTAGAATTTAAGGTTAAAGTTTATAGTTAGGTATAAGGAATTGGGGTCTAGTGTATTTTTTATGGTGTAGTTTAGGATTTAGAATTAGAGTTAGGCTTAGAATTTAATTTTTGTAGTAATTATTAGTGTTAGAGCATAGAAATGAATACCAAAAAGGAGAAGAGGATTGTTGTCCGGTAAATATAAGTGAAATTTGGAAACAAAATTTAAGAAACTAGAATGTGAAATATTGTTTTCTTTATAAAAAAAGATAAATTTTTAAAATTGCTATGATCAATTTTAGAAAGATAATATTAAAGATTTTTTTTAACAAGAATAAGAAATTGGATTTCATCAAATATAAAGAAATGTACTACAAATACAACACACCCTGTCACCTCCCGAAAACCGGCCTAGTCGGAAGTAGGTTCCGGTGATCGGAAATTTTGAATCTGATGTGTCACACGTTTGTAATAGTTGACTTTTTTTACCTCTCTTTTGTAATGAAATCGCAATATGGTCCTATTTGAGTAAGTGGACTTTCTTGTATGAAATTTGAAGTCCAAAATGCAAATTCCAAGCAAGGCGTATCGATACGGTCAAGGCAGTATCGATACGGTTCCCCTGTTTTGAATATGTTTGAAGTCAAAATTGGAAGGAAAGTAAGCTAGGTGCTTACTCACCTCTATGCTTGTCTATTCCCACATGGAGTCCATCAGAAAACATGACCAAATGAGGTAATTAGCCAACTTGAAAGGAATTGCCAATCCTCGGGTTTAGAAAACCCTTTGTTGGGGGAAAGGTTCTTATTGGTCCATGTATAGGTGGGATATCATTAAGGTTGTAAGACTTTTTTGTATCAAAAGAAAAGAAAGCCCTTCTTCATTTTGTTCAATCCCCCAAAAGCAAATATCAACCTTGTCTTCTATCAATCTAACACCTCCATTGTTATCTCCTACCTCGAGCTTAAGCGCACACTTCCATTTTTGTTCATCTTAAGCTCAACTTCTCTTCAATTTGAAGGCGCCATAGCAAAGCCATCACTTGGGTAAAGCAAAGCCCTCTATCTATTGTCAAATTCCATGTAAGATTGGAGTTTAATTTCGAATTGAAATCTTAAGCCATTCTTGGAACCATGTTGTTATGTTGTTGTGATGATTCCTTGTGTTTTTCTTTCCTAGCTCGAAACACGAAAGAAAACAATCCACCATCTCCAATTGAGCCTAGGAACAAAGGAATCGAAATTCGAGAATCCTAAAAGCTTTCGTGCTCTAAGGTGAGTGTAGTCATGTCAAGGGATAGGCTCGGTGCCATCACATTGCATCATTGTGGTTTGCTATGCATTGTGTCAAAGCTCAAGTAGAGCAATCGGCTATAAATTCGAATGGTAAGGTTGGGTAAGCCTTGTGTCATTTTGATATGATTATGGATGTACATGTGACATATGATCCGATATAAATGAACTATGAAAATGGTATGTTGAAATATGAACAAACTATGTTATATTATGTGAAATTGATATGGCTATGTGATGATTCAATGTACACATGTACGATGTTATGCTATGGAGCTACGGCTCACTTTCGTTTCCGATATGCTATGGTATACGGGCACCAAGGTAAGAAAATACAATGATATATGTGAACCCTAGACATTTGTGAGTTTTAGATACAATTGGCATGCCATGGGGTTATTTGAGCTCGTGTAAGTAAGGGTGGACTACGGTCCGAGGCTACATCCTATATGTGGGGAAGATAAGGATGAATTGTGTTATCCGGAGCTACGGCTCAAGGCTATGACCTATTTTTTGATATATGTATAGGAGTAAAGGGGAATCCATGTATCCATTTGTTACATTGTCTAAGGGAATTGATATGTGTTGAATTCTGCTATGGTTATATGAAAGAATGGTAAATGACTTAAGCATGAGACTCATGTAATTAATAGTGTGATTATGTTAATTAAGTATGATGATATGTTGTTCATGATCATAGTATGCCATTCATGTCACTTGATTAATTTACGCTTGTTATGACTACCTCACTAGGCTAAATAAGCCTAACATATGTGTGTGTCTCATGCATTTCAGAACCTTGAAGCCTTTCGAGCTCCAATCGTGTAATCTACAGTTGCAAGTCACCTCCGTTACCATATGTATGTTTACTTTCGTTTCCAAACTCCTAGTAAGGTGGCATAAGGTCTAGACGTGTTGAAACGACTTATTTTGATATGTTTGTATAAGCCTAAAAAAGCCTAAGTGATGTATGTGTAAAATGGTATATTTTGGGGTTGGTAACCTAGTTAAAATGAGTTTAAATGCACTAATTGGTAAAATCTTAGCAAATGGATTTGAAATGCTCTAAAATTTGACATACGATTAGAAATATTGTTTTTAAGATTGCTGCTAAAGTTTGGTAAAATTTGAATAACGTTTGGTTGGGTAATTCTAATGAAAACCAGTAAAATTCTATCATTACAGGTCTAAGTGTATCGATACGGGTGATGGCGTATCGATACGGTCAAGCATAATTTGGCTAAAAGAAAACAGGGCATATCGATACGACTAGGGCGTATCGGTACAGATTTTGGTCACTAGAATCTGGATGCGAAAAAGGTATCGATACGGTCTTAGAGCGTATCGGTACGAGGTTAACGCGTATTGATACTGAATTAGCTGTATCGGTACGGGTTTAACGTCCTTCGAATTTAGAAATCTGAAATTAGGCTTAGCATATCGATACGTCTCTTAGACTATCGATACGATGTTGGTTAATTCTGTTATAAAGAATAAAAAGGGAAGTTTTAGGCAGTTTGCAATTTGGTCACTAATAACTATACGATCTAATTAATAGGGCTAACGATATCCGATAATAATGAAACTTCACAGATTGATAATTGGTAAGTTTAAGTACAATTTGGTAATAAAGAATTCTAATTAGGATCGCTAATTTGCAAAATTTATGATTTAGTCCCCTAAGTTTGAAAAGTTTCAAATTAGCCTTAATTCTGATAAGATTAGTAATGGCAGGTCCACTAAGCTTTCTAATCGACTATTAAGACATTCTGAATAAAGATCTGAACTCTGATTTCGTTTCTGAATTCCCAATATGTTTTCCGACAACACTTTCCGACTTGGTTTCCTATCAGACCGGGGAGGGGGGTTACAGACCCCGTCCTAAAAAGAATTTTAAGAACCAAGTCTACCAAAAAATTAAAACATATAATCAAATGGCATGAAGAAAAAATGAACATTTCCTTAAATACACGATACTAAAAACCCACAACCATCATGAAAATTTATATCTCCTTCAACTAGATGTTTTATTGATGTATGAGAGGATATCGAAAATTATATCTTTAGAGTAGGTGGTTAAAGCTCTCAGTTGACACTTTCCCTGTTGGGATGATCAATCAATGATAAATGACCAAGAGGGGGTGAATAGGCAAATAAAAAATTTGGTGGAAGCACTAGGAAAGATATAAAAACTAGGACACAAAAATTTATAGTGTTTCAACCTTTTAACAAAATTTACATCCACTATCTTAGCTATCCACACTAAGGATTTTCTCAAATCCACTAAATTTACTTTCCTTTTGAGGCCAAAGGAAATAACCTTACACTCCCTTAAGACTTATACCCCAAAGTCTTAAGAATTCCTCACAAATGGAATTACAAATTAAAGCAAACTGAAAAATTCTCTCAAAGGTAATATGTTTTCACAATTCTAAGTTCACTCAACCTCAAAACTTGAATAAAATGGATACAATAAAGTTCACTCAAGTGGGTTACAAGATATGACAATGAAAAGCTCAAAGATTGTTGGATGTATGCTTGAATGCTTTTGACTTGATGATTAGTTGTTGTTGGAGCTTTGGAGACTTGTTTATGTACCCCTCATTGATTTCTAGCCGTTTCGGTAGTTGAGATATTGAATAGAGCCGTTGGGCTGCATTTTTCTCGCAATAAATGTTGTTTGGTGGCCATGCGTATCGGTACTCGAGCAAGCGTATCGTTACCTGTCATAAGAGGAAAAAAACCATTGTACACAAGGGTATGGATATGCGATACAGAGAGTTCATTTTACAAAGGCGTACCAGTATAGTCCGTACCGTATCGGTACCAATTTTGCTCACTAGAATCCTGATAACTTGTGCAATAAAAATTGTATTGATATGCCTGTAAGGTATCAGTACGTGTTAACTAAAATTAAAAGTTGTGATTCCAATAAACTGACAAGGCAAAGGTCAAATATTTATTTTAAAAGATTTAGAAAATCTTAACACCCCGTACTGGTATGCACAAAGGCCATACCGATACTCGAAGGCAAATTGGTTCATAGGTTTGAATGGCGTACTGATACGGCTACACGCGTATCAGTCCCTATAGCCATTAAGTCTAAAAAGAAATCCCAATAGCTAAAAACTGTATTGATACACCGTATGAATACAGTTACGGGCGTATTGATACTCCTGGACCAATTTGGCTATTTCGAGCACCAAAATACTTAGAAAATATTTGGGGTTTAAGGTTTTGATTTAGAAATAATTTTAAGTTCGAGTCCTTGTCAATTTGTGAGTCTTTTTGAGTTTTTAAAAATGTATCTCTTTTTATAAAATAGTCATTGAATTTATTTGTCATATCAAAATCAAATATATGTTTTACACTCCCCTTCTCCTAGGTCATGGGTTCAAGACCCAGTAGAAGCAAAATTCCTCTTTCCTCTTCCCTAGGTAGAAATTATAAAAAAAACCCTTTTTTGATTGCATCAACAAACTACCATAAAAGGTGATCTAACCATATTAAATTGTCAACCTTCCTTGATCAAAGATGCACAGTGATGATTGCTACACAAACCCCAAGCTACCATAAAAATAGATGAAAGCCGTGTCACAAGACAGATAAAAATCGTATCACAAAAGCAGACAAACAAACACAACAAGATATACATAAAAGATAGAATTTAAAACAGAGCGGATTTTTACTTGATATAAAACAAAATAAAGTAACAAATAAAAGAAATAAAAGGTCAAACGGCAACATTATTGAAGAAAAACTAATGAAAAATATTAGAGGAAAAAAATCTAGGGACTTGTTATGTGCTTCATTAATATTTTTAATAAAAATTAAACGTTAATTTTAAAAGGAAATTAAATTTGAACTTTCAAAATCATAATCTATTACAATTTGAAAAAATCGAAACATATACTATAATTTCAATTATCTCGTTTTTCATATCAAGTCGTGTGAAGACAAGAGTTGTTCACGTTATTATAACTAAAAAAGAAAATTGTTCACATTATGGATGCTTATTAAGTCATTGATTGTTGAACAAAGGATCATCGTAGGACTATGAACCATAAATTGATTAGGGTGACAACCGCACTTCCAAATTTTCGTTTGGATATGATTGATCCAAACGTTCTGTCAATCCTCGGCTCCTCGTTTGACAAAAAAAAAAACATGTTCTCTCAATCCTCGCGTCTCAAGATCCATGTCTTCGTCGGTTACTCGTAGATTGTATTTCATGCACATTGTGAAAAACGGGCACAATACAAAGTCCATGGACAGATTTAAAACTCTGTAAAACGTGGATATGGATGCCTAATATGGATAGGACGTGTGAATTAATATGAGGCGAGAGGTCTCCCAACACACTGGGACAGACACATAATTTTATGTTAAGGGGCGAGTTTATAAAATTATAAATTTATAAAATTTTAAGAGAGCGAAAATACATTTTTAATAAAAAATATATTAATTTTTTTTAATTATATACAATTTAAAAAAAATCGGGGAAATCGCCACCCCAAACCTCCTGGTCCATGCCAACACAATAATTGATTTCGAATTGAGGTGTAACACCAATTCAATCAATTATTATTCTTAACGAGTTTAGTCAATGCATCTAAACTTAAATCATTAAGAAGAATCAACATTATCCGAATGATTTTGTATCATTAACTATAACCAAAATATTTTGAAATTAACTTCTCAATTAAATCGGTCTGCTTGAAATAATGTCATTCTAATAAATCAATGAATCACCTTATTCCAATCAAACCAAAATAAATACGTTGGAAAAGCATCAAGCATCCATCAATGGAGGATTGGCAACAAAATCACCCCAGAAGAAATTTGCAAAAGCAAGACAAAAATTTATATACAAGACAAGATAAAAACTCCACTATTTTCGTAAGAAAATATAATTTATTAAAGAAAGAAAAAGCAAAATTCAGATTTGTAAAGTAAATCATATATTCGTAAACTATATATATATATATATATGTGTGCAAAATAGAGGTTGATTTTAGCCGAATCATCTATTAATGTCGAGTAGATCAACTAAGACAATGAATGAACGTGAAAAAAAAAAAAGAATGGATCGAAAAAAAAAGAAAAAGAAAAAAACCCTAGAGATTTGATGATGACAAACAACATATCCCATATATGAGATATGATTCACTTACACAGTGTAAGACTTGCACAGTATAATAGGATCTTCTTATACTATGTAAAACTTGAAAATTTTACGTTTTTTAACCATTGAATAAAGATAAATGGATGGTTGAGATTAACAATCGAAAATGGAAAGATTATCACATGAACAAAAGAGATAAGGAAATGATCTTAATCGTTTATTACTCACATCTAACGGTCCAGAAAAAATATAAAAGTAATTGAGTTTTAAACTATGTAAATGGGACCTAACCTTGTATATATATTGACAAGAGAATGAGAAAGATTATTTAAATTTAATATGAGGATCTAATATTAATTAAAATTAAAATGGTATTTCATATCAATATATTATTGATTTAGTTGACATGATATAATTTTTTTTGGACACTATACAATTAGTTGACATGATATAATTGATTTGTAAATTAATTACTATGATGGGTGGCACATTTAGCCCATGATGGCCCAGTAGATTTTATTGTATTTTAAATCGGGTTTTCTACCAGGCCTGAACTGCCCGAATGCTTGATAGCTCCTTTACAATGTAAGCCCCAATACTTTGATTTTTGAATTCGAAGTTGAATGTTGAAATATCAATATGTGTTTCAAGAACAAAAATTATCGGCCCGTAAGTATATTCCTTTTTATGTTTCACACTAAAAAAATATTAAAAAAATAAATTTTAAACCTTAATCTTAAATTCTACATCATAAACCTTACACCCTAAAAGATATACCTTACTCCTAATTCCCTAAACCCTAACTACAAACCTTAACTTTAAACTCTAAATCATAAACCCTAAAACCATTATTTTAAAATGAAGACACCAAAAGGGACATAATTAGGTGCAGACGATTTTCATCCGTATTTAAAGTGGATGTTTTTATTCAAAAATCCCAATATATAGAAATTGTATCAAATGTTTATTTTAAAAAAATTAAAAGCCACATATAATTGTAGAACTGGCAATTTTTTATAGATAAAAAGAAATAAAATTAAGGTTTTGTTTGGCAAATAGTTTTTTTGAGCAAAATTAGAGGTTTGAAGTATTTTTAGAGGTTTGACCAGTCAAATCCGCTAATTTGGATGTTTGGTAAATAGATGATTGTAATAATTGAGGTGAAACCTCTGTAAAACCAAAGTTTGTTTTTTATATAACAAATTGTTTAAGGACATATTTCTAAAAGAAAATAAATTTTTAAGTATCTCAAAGACTCACAATTGACAAGAATTTTTCAAGTACAAAATCATTCAAAGTCAAAAACTTAAACCCCATAAAATTTTCTAAGTGTCTTTGACAAGCATCGTATTTTGTCAATTAATTTAAGCCTTAATCTCAAATTAAATAAATAAAGACGTAGTATAGAGAAGAAGGCGTCGGTCCACAGGGACTAGGGAGCTTCTGATATACGGTTGTTCTGATTCTGACTGTTGCAAGGTAATTCAGTGAATGTGGGGTTTTGATCGAGAAAACTAGAGAATAAATGTAAAATGACTGCGAGAATAAATGGAGTAAAAATAAATTGATTAAATTAATTAGCCTCAAGCTTTTGCTCCGCTTCAATTCAAAATGATCATTAAAAAAGAATTTTCACTTCGGATACATGCCAGTTACAGTCTGCAAGGCCCAACCCTTGTAACTTGTTTTTCTCTCCGGCAAACCGATAATCTAAAATCAATTTTTAGATTCCAGTTTTCTGGTTAGACTAACCACGACTATCGCCGTTAGAATAAAACAATTTTTAAAATTTAGAAAAATCTGACTCAGACTATGTTGTCTCGATGAAAATCGAATCCGATCTCAATTTCCCTTAGCGAATCTGTCGCTAAGTGTGTTCATAGGAAGTTGAAACAACGACTATTGTCGATCCTTCCTCCCAACTGTAAATCTCAACAACAATCAAGTCAACGCTAGCTTTTTGAAGTGAAAGCGAAAAGATTTTAATAGAAAGGCCAGTTGTCGATCTAGGTTTTTAGAAAATTGAGAATGTAAAATGAAGTTGTTAAATGTTTTTAATTCTCACAAGGTGAATTGAAGCTTTGCTTTTAGCCTTTGACTAATCGAAAAATTTAGCTAAGCATGATTACGGTAAAAATCATACTTAGCATTTTAAAGAAAGTAAATAAAAGCTTTTAAAAAAATAAGAATGAAAGAAAATGAAATATATAGAACTTTTAAAAGCTAGAACAAACTAAGAATGGATAATGATCTTTCTAGCTTATCCCAAGGGGGTATTTATCGCATTCTAAAAACCATAAAATAATCCTAAAATAATAAAAGATAAATCTTAAAAATATTTAAATTAAATACAAAAGATAATCCAAAGTTTAAATTTTAAATCCTTCTGATAAGCTATCAAAATGCGGCTGATAAGCTATTACCACTATTGATGTCATTTTCTAGAATTGCTAACGTGGCGTCCAGTAAGCCTTTCAAGCCCAGATTCATGCCCACTAGCCCAGGCTTGACTATAGATAAAATTTGCAGAATTTTGCTTATTTTCAGTGTGTTTTCCAGAATTAAAGACCTGCACGAAAAACACATAATAAAGTCTAAATCAGCATCATATTCTAACCATTAGAGGCATAATTAAAGATGAAATAGTGACCACTTTAGCTACTTATCAAATTCCCCCTCACTTATTTGATGCTTGTCCTCAAGTATCTCTCAACTAACATATCAAAGCTCAAATCCTTATCCTTTATCTCACAACATATCTAATATATCTGTATGATCCAAGATCGAGACAAATACCGAGATTAAGGAACAATCAAAAAATAGGCAAGATTGGGAACAGTTTTTAGCAAAATTAGACATTCCAATATCCTGTCAATATCAATGAAACAAAACATAGTACCCTCACAAGGATTCACACATTTCGCTCAAAGTGTTTTGGGTTAAATGATCACTCAAGCCAAAACTAATCAAAGCATTACTATAAGCTTGTAACTAAATCTAATCTCCACTACTAAAAATTGAATATGATGCAAAAATCAAATGGTCTTTAATCAATGTTGTATTGGGGCTTAGGTTAGGGTAGGGAAAAAGGTTGTGTATGTAAGCTAAAGTCCAGACAAGAGATGCACAAAGAAATATATGAGCTCAAACCACAAATTAAGAAACGTAAGGAAATACAAAGAGTCATATCAAAAATCAAGCAGTCAAATTTTTTTTGAATCTATTTTTTTCTCTACAATTTATTCTTGCCGTCTTTTTTTATTGCAGTTTTTTTCTGCTGCAGTTTTTTTACTACAATTTTTGCATTTTTTTTTGTTGTTGCTGCAGTTTTTTTTCTGTAGCAAAATTTTTTTCTTTTTCAAACTTCCTATTGCTTCTTCTTTCTTTTTTAAACTTTTTCGTAGAACAAATTGATTTAAGTCTTGACATGGGTATCAAAAGAGGATAAAATAAAAAAAATAGTTTAATAAAGGGGTAAAAGCAAAGAAAAAGGTTAAAGGAACAAAAGTGGCTCACTAGTGGAAATAAATGGGAAGACAATTTGGGTAGAGAAATGGGTAATCTTAAGTTCCCCTATCACTTTAAAACATTATATTCAAGCATGTAGTCTCGAAAAGCATTACATCACAAGTTCTAGAATGCTAAGAATTAGTTCGGCACACTCAATGAAACAAAGAGCAAGAATGAAAATATATGCTCATTAGGCTCAAAACTCACATGAGGTGTTATGTGTACTAAGTAAAGCAACATGTCAACCAACAATTCATGGAATGTCATAAAAGAATTTATTTGAATTTAGTAGTCAAGTCATTATCATGCATCTTAAACTCCAATACAAGCAAGATCTCAAGTCATAGGAAAATCATAGAGACAAGGTGAAATATAGGACACGCAACAAGAAACTCCAACGAAGTACAATCAAGAGAACTCAATGTCAACCAATCGAATAAGCAGAAAAAGAATTTGACACAAATTCTACTTCCTCTCATTTAAATTATATTGTCCTAATATATAAATGAAAAATACAAGAGAGAAAAGAGATACTCCCTGTATTTAGTTATGGCTACGATTGAGTGACGTACTCTTCCATTGTTGGTTGTTCGGGATTCGGTTCATGGGTATCTTCTACAGTAGATTTGCGCGGAAGAAAAATTGTCGACTGGTGGCGGTTGCTGCGTAGAACGAAGGGCGCGATGTTGCGTTCGTGCGATTATTAATTTGGGGAAGGTGAGAAGGTTTTGAAGATGAGGATGAAAAATGAGGGAAGAAAGGACTGTGCTGCTGGTGAGAAAAAAATAAAGGGAAAAAAGTCTAGGTTTAATTTGGCATGTGATGAATTATTAATAAAATAATAATAGAATAATAATAAAAGAAAGAAGAGTTTATCTAGAAAAGAGAAAATATAGCTTACGAATCAAAAGTGAGGGGAAAATTGCAAAGAATTAGAGTTTGTGTTTAGGAAAAAGTGTTAGTCAAAGGCGTGGGGGCCACAGGGTGTTTGAAAATTGAAAAGGGATAAAAGATTGCGGCTAATGTTGGGTTCGGCTAATGTGCACCTATGGATTGATAAGGGTTTTGCTAAAATGAGCCGCAATGTCCACTTTGGTTTTCCTTCATCTCTTAACCGCTTACTGTCCTGCAAATATCGTCCCCCTGTCGATATAGTTAGTTACTTGGAAAAACAAAAACAAAAAATACAAATAAGAAAAAAACAAAAATACAAAAAAGAATAAAATTAAAACGAATAAAAATTTAGCAAACGAAAAATAAAATGGGTTGACTCCCACTTAGCGCTTTATTTATCGTCATTTAGCTTGACGACCTGATTCAGACTACAGGTTCCGAGATATATGTTCCCTCCACTTCATACGCTTTTTCCATCGAAGAAATTTTTTACGAGAAATTCTACGATCATAAAATTCCTTCATTTTATCCTTGTAGCTTCGAACATCTTCATAGATTTTTCTTTGGATATTTTTTAGTTTGTCTACATGTTCCAACGGTAATTTCAACTTCAATTTTGGTAAATGAAGTAAGACTTGAACCAGAATCAATTAAATTTTTTTCTCAAACTTCCTGATTTTTTCTTCAAAGTCCTCCAATTCCCTGCACAGATCATCAACTAAGTTAGACTCAAAAGACTCTTTAACAGCAGGTTCAATAACATCAATAAAATTAATACTAGCGACATTATCAGGATATCGCATTGCTTTATAAACGTCAAACTTAACAACCTCACCGTCCAACTCCATTGTAAGAATTTTGCATCTTACATCGATTTTTGTATTCGTCGTACTAAGGAACGGATGGCCAAGAAGGATTTACGAAGAAGTGTTCGATCGGTCGTTTTCCGTGTCGATGACATAGAAATCCGCCAGAAAAATAAAAGTTCATTTACCTCTACTAAGACGTTCTCAAGGAGTCCTTCCGAGTATATCACAGACCGGTCAACCAGCTGTATCGTCACTTTAGTTTCCTTCACTGGCTCAGCAGAAAGTGAGTTGTAAACAGAAAGAGGCATAACGTTTATGGAAGCGCCTAAATCACACATTGCACGTTTAATACCAATCTTACCGATTTTGCAGGGAATGGCAAACATACCTTGGTCCTTCAATTTTGGTGGAAGCTTCCGTTGGAAAACGGATGAGACATGTTCCCCCAAATTCACCTTCTCAATTTCGGTAAGCCTTCGCTTGTTTGTGCAAAGGTCCTTCAAGAATCTGACATATCGTGGAACTTTTTCATCACGTCGAGGAGAGGTATGTTTACCTCCACTTTACGGAACATATCGAGAATTTCTTGTTCTTTGGCTTGCTTATCGCGTTTAACTAATCTCGACGGAAAGGGAGGTGGTGTTGCATAGGGAGATGGATCAGGAAGATTTTGTGACTCGTCTTTTTTCTTCTTTTGGGTTTCTGCGTCAACATCTACTTTTCTTTTCTGAAACTCCGATTCATCTTTCTTCTGAGGTTCTGCAGCAACATCTTTAGGGACTGGCGTTGTGACAACAGTGCAACTTCGAAGGGTAATTGCACTAATATTTTCTTATGGCTTCGCCCCAGTTTGCGATGACAGCTTCCCTCTGGATTCTAAACGACTCACCGCTAAAGTCAATTGACTCATTTGTTTGTCAATTTCTTGAAAGTGCGCTTCAGTCTTTAGTTGAAATTTTTCTTGGGATAGCGTCAACCTTTCAACAATCGACTCCAACGATGGTTTTTGCGGTTGATATTGCTGTGGTGCAGGTGGTTGATAAGCTTGATTTGGTCTCTGGTTTTGCGCATAATTAAAGTTCGGATAAACCTTCCATCCCGGGTTGTTTGTGTTAGAATTGGGATTGTATGGTCTTTGGGGAGGTCCAGGAAAATTACCCATGGCATTTACTTGCGTAGCATCCTCCTCTTGTATCATCGGACAACAATTCGTTGGATGTTATGGACTCGTGCATATCCCTCAAAGTCTAGTTGCGCTTCTTTTGTCTACAACAAGGGATTTAACTATGTCAACTAGTTTGTCAATTTTATTCTGTAGGGAAACTATGCTTACCTCGTGAACTTATCGAAAGGGTTCACTTGAAGGGGAAATTGTTGCGAGTTAGCGGTCATCATAGAGATTAAAGTTTTTGCCGCTGTTGGGATCATGTTCACAAGTGCCCCTCCACTCGCTGCATCGATCATCTTCATTTCTATCGGAGATAGGCCTTCGTAAAAATATTGAAGAAATGTTTGTTCAGATAGCCTGTGTTGTGGGTAATTTGCGCACAACTTCTTGAATCACTCCTAGTAGTCGTATAACGACTAGGTATCCTTTTGTCAGATACTCAAGCTACTCCGCCTTAGTTCGCTCACCTTGGCCGCAGGGAAGAACCTGTCAAGAAAAAGTCGAGCCATGTCAGTCCAAGTTGTAACCAATTTAGAAGGTAAGTCAAATAACCAATCTTTGGCAACATCGGCTAAAAAAAGAAAAGCACGAAGTTTTATTTGGTCTTCAAACACTCTTTGTGGTTTTGCACTCAAACAAACCATATGGAATTCTTTGAGGTGTTTATGAGGATTTTCACTGGGCAAACCATGATAAGTTGGTAGAAGATATATCAAGCCCGTCTTGAGTGCGAATGATGTTGTGCCATTCGGGAATGTTATGCACAAAGGTTGTTGATCGTCTGGTGCCACGACAAGTTGGCGAATGGTTTGGTCGTCATTCGCCATTGAAGTATGTTCGTCGTTGGTGTGCTCGAAATGTGTTTCAGCTTCAGAGGATAATTCTAGATCACGTTCGAGTTGTTGTTGTTGTATTCTACGTTTCCTTTCCCGAAGTGTTTTTTTCGTGTAGTCTTCGGGCTAATGCTTCAATTTTTGATTCAAAATATGCTAATTCGCCCAGATTCTTCCTGGTCATAAATCAAAAACAACTATATTAGTAACTTTGCCGAAGTCCC
Organism: Hibiscus mutabilis; assembly: GCA_019671005.1. NCBI lineage: Eukaryota > Viridiplantae > Streptophyta > Magnoliopsida > Malvales > Malvaceae > Hibiscus > Hibiscus mutabilis. Next base: position 50,423,756 of record CM033730.1, on the reverse strand, counting down.
CGGCAACGGTTCCAATTTGACAAGCGCGTATTTTGTCAAATAGTTTAAGCCTTAATATCAAATTAAATAAATAAAGATGTAGTATAGAGAAGAAGGTGTCGATCTACAGGGACTATGGAGTTTCTAATATACGGTTGTTCTGATTCTAACTGTTGAAGGTAATTTAGTAAGTGAGGGGGTTTTGATCGAGAAAACTAGAGAATAAGTGTAAAATAATTGCGATAATAAATGAAGTAAAAATAAATTGATTAAATTAATTAGCCTCAAGCTTTTGCTCCGCTTCAATTCAAAATGATCATGGAAAAAGAATTGTCACTCCAGATACATGTCGGTTGCAGTCTAAAAGGCCCAACCCTTGTAACTTGTTTTTCTCTCTGGTAAACCGATAATCTAAAATCAATTTTTAGATTCCAGTATTCTAGTTAGACTAACCACGACTATTGCCGTTAGAACAAATCAATTTTAAAAATTTGGAAAAACCCGACTCGAACTATGTTGTCTCGATGAGAATCGAATCCGATCTCAATTTCCCTTAGCGAATCCATCGCTAAGTGTGTTCATAGGAAGTTGAAACCACGACTATCGTCGATCCTTCCTCCCAACTGTAAATCTCAACAACAATCAAGTCAACGCTAGCTTTTTGAAGTGAAAGCAAAAAGATTTTAATAGAAAAGCCGATTGCGATCTAGGTTTTTAGAAAATTGAGAATGTAAAATGAAGTAGTTAAATGCTTTTAATTCTCATAAGGTGAATTGAAGCTTTGCTTTTAGCCTTTGGCTAATCGAAAAATTTAGCTAAGCATGATTATGATAAAAATCATACTTAGCATTTTAAAGAAAGTAAATAAAACCTTTTAAAATAATAAGAACAAAAGAAAATGAAATATATAGAACTTTTAAAAGCTAGAACAAACTAAGAATAGAGGATGATCTTTCTAGCTTACCCCAAGAGGGTATTTATCGCATTCTAAAAACCATAAAATAATCATAAAATGATAAAAGATAAATCCTAAAAATATTTAAATTAAATACAAAAGATAATCCAAAGTTTAAATTTTAAATCTGTTTGAAAAGCTATCAAAATGAGGCTGATAAGCTATCGCCACTGCTAATGTCATCTTCTAGAATTGCTGACGTGGTGTCCAGTCAGCCTTTCATGCCCAGATTCATGCCCACTAGCCAAGCCTTGACTCCAGATAAAATTTGCAGAATTTTGCCTCTTTTTAGTGTGTTTTCCAAAATTAAAGACCTGCAAGAAAAACACATAATAAAGTCCAAATCAACATCATATTCTAACCATTAGAGGCATAATTAAAGATGAAATAATGACCATATTAGCTACTTATCAATTTTTAAAGCCAAACTCAATTTTGATGCCCAGGCGTATCGATACGCCCTCGAGCGTTTCGATACGGGCTTAACTTAAAAAACTATTGTAGGAAAATGTTTCGATATGGTTACTTCCGTACCGATACGGCCTTCATATGGGCTAAGGTTTTTACTTAGGCGTTTTGATACGGTGCCATCCATTTCGATACGACATTCATACTGGGTTTAAGATTTAAGAACAACATACCGATACAGCTACTTGCGTATCGATACGGTTGTTGAGATTTTTCAAATATTTTCATTTATGATTCGAATGCTGCCTTGTCAGTTATTGGGAACATGCAATTTTGAAAGTCAGTTAACCCGTATCGATACACCTTCAAGGTGTACCGGTACAGGTTCAAACAGTATCCCAAGTGAGCAAAATTGTATCGATACGGCCTTGTCCATTTCGATATGCCCCTTATTTTACATTGAGGTCGTACTGATATGCTTCCCCGTGTATCGATATGCTCCGTCATTACTATGCACAACAACTCTTTCTATTTTGAGACAGGTATCGGAACATGTGTTCGTGTATCGATATGGGTAGTTGCATAAGTGCATTTATAGTGGGAAGAAGAGGGCCCAACGACTATATTTATGATGGAACCCACCCAAATGGATAGAAATCAATGAGAATGTATAAAAGCAAGCCTCCAAAGCCTCATCAATAACTATTGAACTTATTTGCAACATCCAAACATATATCCAAACCATTGAGCTTAAAGAGTCAAATTATTGTACCCCACTTGTTGTAATTTTCATTGTATACATTTCTTTCAAGTTTAGGGAGAGTTTGTTTGTAATTTAGGCAACAAATCAATCTTGTGAGAGATACTTTTAAGTTTGCCATTTCTTCTTTGTAAGAGACATAAGTTTTTTTTGTGTCTGGAAATGAAAAACCTAAATATACTAAAAATCTGTTCCCAACTCAGCAGGACATTAATAGGAGCTCTGTTGTCCGTGGCTGCGTCTGCTAAAAATAATATCCTTTCATAATTAGAATGCACTTCCATTTTTTTTTGCCAACAACAGAATATACCCAAAATTGCACATATATATGATTCAGAGTCATACAGCTGCACATAGATCCAGAGAGGATATAATTCGTAGATACAGGGGGGAGGCAATAAATGGACAAAAAACAATAAAAAGAGCACAGTATTCCATAAAACTGCATTTTCTTAAATTTACTCCCACAAAACCTGGGGAATTTTATCGCTGTACATCCCATGATAAGCCTACTAATGCTAATATCGAGATAGATTATGTTTTAACTCACTGGTTTTTTCCTAATAATCTCTGTAACTGTATCACAGCCACCGGTCGTAGGTTGCAGCTTTGCTGGAGAAACTAGAGCAACTGTATTTTCTACCAGGATGATTTCTTTGTCCACCATGGTCTCTTCCATGACAGGGGCAAGGATGATGCTGTTTACGAGGATGAAAGTGAAGAGTGGTTTGTTAAAAGTAGAAACCAAATATCCACCAAAATCTCCAGCAGCCTCGACCGTGTGAGGAATTAAAGCGGGGAACAAGGACCACGACAACAAAAACAAAACCGACAGAACCCCGATGAAGCTAAGACCAATCTTCAAATGCCACTCCATGTTAAACTTCCACAAAGCATCTTCTTTCTCGGCCATAACATTATCAAATTCAAAAGAAGCCATGATTGTTTAAAGACAAAGAAGGAACTGAAGGAGGAGAAGGTTTAATTTAAGGTTGTTTTCAAGAGTGTATTAAAAGAGAAAAAACAATGAAGAAAAATGAGTTCTAAACGGGTAGCAGTGAGTAATATTTTTGTTTTAGGTACTTGGAAACTGAATGATTTGAATAGGTTGGAAGGCCATTATATACAAGTGAATTGTCTGCTTTTGCATTAAAAATAAAAATAAAAATAAAAAAGGTGATTGGAAACATCTGATTATTTAATAATACAAGAGTGTTGAAGAGCTAGTGAACCAGAGACCGAGAAACAGAACTGGGGCCGAACCATGGCAGACCCACGCGTGGAGACTGAGAAACACTTGTTGGTCAAAGTATTATCGATTTATTTGTAGTATAGCTCCCTTTTCAATAACATTATCTTGAATATTCGAATCGGATTTTTTTCAGAGTACCTCGTTTATTAACTAAAAATGTAAAGGACGTCCATTAAAACACCATGAACACAAAGGGGCCAATATTTGATTATTAATGATGCCTGATCTTTCCTTCTTTAACAACGCTCCTTTTTTAGAGTTGGAAAAAAGGATGTAAATTTTTAGAGTAAACACCATGTATTAATATGTACCACTGATTATATATGTTGATATATATTATTAATTATTTTAACAATTTTTAAAATTATGAGACTAGAAATATGATTATTTCTTTTTAGAATAAAATATGTTAAAACAATTTTTTGCCATTTTTTCAATTTTTAAATTTTTGTCCACGTTTATTTTAATAACTTTATTATTTTTGAATTAAAAAATATGAAAATGACACAAAAAGTATTTTAACATATCTTATTCTAAACAAAACAATCACGTTTTAAGTCTCCACGATTTTAGAAGTTATTAAAATAATTAATTGTGCATATCAATAATATGTTTAATGGTAGATATCGCACATGACAGACTCATCCACAAGGGGATATATATGCCCACTTGTTTGATAATCATATATGCATTTGCATTGAATCAAAATATAAGTTTCAAACTATAATGCAAGTACGATGAATTATTCTATTGCCTTTTGAATTTGTCGCCAAGTAATTTACATTCAACTAGCTCCAATTTCAAAAACAGTATCCAAAAATAGCAAAATCAACAACATATTAAGTAATTGGTATGAGTTACTGCCAAATATGGAGCCAAGTAGAAAAAGAAGCCTCTCCTATATTTAAACTTAAGAAACCAAGAACTTACGAGGAACCCACCAAATTGTCTTGCTATGTTATTTCAACAAGACAGATTATATATGAACGTCATAAAAATTGATTGACAACGACCAGATGATGAATCTGTGGTGGACGTTTGATTAGCTTAATCGTAGTCCCTGTGAGTATCAATCATCATAACAATTGAGATATTTTGTTTGAATTAAATATGATTAATTAGGTTCATTAATATAATAATCACGCCTAGACCTATGCTCCATGGAATAAGTCACCTTTTTGTATATGGGTGAAAAAAGAAGCAAACGTTAAGTCATCACATGGGCTATTATTCCTTTTTCTTTTTTTCAATTGGAAATGTGTGATTCATTTCAATTCTCATCCTTTGGCCTTACATTGGCCACGTACGCCCCATCAGTATTAAACCAATCTTATTTGCCCAAAGCCACTGTCTCCAGAAAAAGGAAAGTGAAATTAAATGAGAGAAGTCTGAAAGGAAAATGAAAAGCAGATAAAAAAAAGATCCAAGTAGGCCTGAAAATTTTCTAATTCTATTTAGCTTTTTTTTCCTGCATGGAAAAGTCATGAGTTTGTGGAGCAGGACAATGGGAATTCGAGGTTTTGTCCGTGGGAAGGTTATGAAATCCATGAAACATTGATTGGCTCAACCTGTCACTTTCTCACAAGTCACAAAAAGTGAAAACAAGGTCTGGTTTGGACATCACGCGCGGTTCTCTCCGATGAAAAAACGGAAGAAAGAAAAAGGTATATATGAAAAATCACGTGAGGCCTGAACTAACAGTGTACCCAAAAGTAACAGTTGCAGTTTTTCCTTTGTAAGAATTAAGAAATGATCGCCACTCCTGGTTCAGCTTGTGTTCATTGCAGACAATACCATCCGTGAGATATAGAGCAGGCCGTCAGACGCGCATTGTTCGACCTCAACCTGTCAACCACATTCCAATACTTGGTCCAGCGATAAATAGTTCCTACTCCGTGAACTTATAATATTTTTAAATTTGGTTCTTAATTTTATTTAGATTTTTAGAGCTTCTGACTATGTGGTGCGTACTGTCATTTCATCAACAACAAAAAAATCTTCAGTTCAACCTAATATTATCAGAAGAATTCAGACCATGTGATTTTTTCATTGCTAGTTTCAATTCAACGAGTGAGCAAGCGAGGACAAAGAGTACTGAAAAGCCAAAGAGAGAGAGAGAGAACAATGTCAAATAATTGGCGGAGATAACTTTTTTGTCATTGAAGAGATGTGTTGATTAAGGAGGGTAATTTGATGACTATGGTACTGAACTACTGTCTTAGTTGACTGACAAAAGCAATAATGTCGCTTTTTAATGATTTTATTTAATGAATTTCAACTTAAGTAATCAATAATTTAAACTATTGGTTTAGCCTAGTTTCGTGGGCGATTCCATTAGACCTTTTAGCTTAATTAATAGATGTATATGTGGCATCACATGGGTACATCATTCTATTTATGTTACAACTTAAAAATGGATAGTTTCCATATACAAATTTGGTTCATCAAATGCAATCTTATCCGAAACGTGTTTAGGCAATTTGAGTCAGTTCCAAGGGTTGCACCCCTATACAAGAAAAAGCTATCCATTCTTCGAAGATGAAATCATTTATCCACATCAGTGAAAATTTTAAACTCTTTGAACATAAACCAATTGGGTTTTTGACAAAAGATCTTAAGGATTGAATAAGAAAAGGGTTGTCATCAACTTTTCCCCAATGCCAAATATTAACCTAAATGCTGACTCTGATGCAAACTATGTGATCTTTAGTTTCCCTTATTTACTAAGGAAACCCCTCCTTTGGACAAAACTACTAGGATACAGTTTCACATTTCTCTTACTTATAGATCGATTGTTTCCTTGCAAGACAAGAGATGTAATGAAAGGACATCTGTAAAAAGAAAGCATGGATAAGTTCAGACTTCAAAAGCAATCTCACTTTTAACTTTCAATTTTCAGGGCAATGCTGCTTTACACGTCTTAGGTACGTTCTTTGGCACATGCAATAAGTTGGTATATCAAAAGGAATAATATTTTGTAAATTGAGCGAGTCTTCCATACACAATGTAGTATTACATGTCTTAATGTATATACGTGCGTGCGCGTGTGGGTATTTTCTTATCAAATCATGAAGAATCAATGGTTTGGTTTCCTCATGAAATTTGGCATTTTATTTACTAAAAAATAAGCAAAATGTATCAGATTTTAAACATTTGTGTATGAATGGGTAAACAAAAATTGAGATGGAATGGAGGACTCAAGGGTCATTGTATTTGTATCCACTAAGGAGACAATCCGAGTCAAGATTCGGCGGTGGGGATTTTGTTTTTTGCCTTTTGCCCTTGTTTTATGCCGTCTTCATTTGGCTTTTTATGAGTATAATGTTGTGTAATATCAATTTTATCCAGCAAAACAAATCCAATTTTATCGCACAAATTTAAACATAAATATATTATAAGCTTATCCTAAAAGCCGAAAACAAACGGAAACGAAAGGACCAAAGCGACTTTAGTGTTGGAAATACTGATTCAGAAAAGGGGGAGAGTGACCGACGGACCATAGCAACAAGTAAAATGTCTTCCTCTTTCACAATTATATCCCATACACGTCCTTCATAAAAAGACATTACAGAGAAATAAAAAAGATTCAAATTTTTGTCATATTTAAGAAATTTAACGTCTCATCTACTAGATTAATTTATTGTTAATAAAATATTCAATCTCTTTTTGATATAATTATTGGTATTCAATCTATTAATTCACTAATTTAGATCGAATACTGTAGAAGCTCATTATAATAATGAAACTCTCAACCTAATTATTTCATTCACCATATCAGAACTCAAACCTTTATTTAGTATATTATATTACTAAAATAACTCATTGTCCGTAAAACATTGAATAACTCAATCATACACTCTAACAAAGAATTTAACATCTTCCTAACTTTATAGCAAAGCTCATATTATATAATGTACCAAACTCACCGACCTACACAAGAGATAACATATTATATTTAACTAGCAAAGCTAAGTTTTAATAATTAATTCAGAAACGAGTCAAATAGTCTTCTTATTTATTCATATTTGGATTCAAACAATGACTTTTCTAATTACCCAAATTTTGTAAACGTGAAAACAAAATTCAACTACTTCATTTCATAACTCATATCGAGATTTTTTACTTGTTAGAATTCTATACAAATTTAATTGATAATATTATATCTTTTTCTCGAGTGAGTATTTAAACTTTTTTATTCATGACAAGTGATATTTAAATTTTATGTTCAATATTTTTATCAATCAATCGTTAGTTAATAATAACTAATAACGATGTGATTTCATAATTAAATGACACATGACATATTTACGTGGTTTCTATTCCATATAACAAGTCTACATTTCAAATAATGTAGGATGAACATCTAATCAAACATATTAAATATTAAGATGGAAAAAATAGTAGGGTAAAATTTTAATATGCGAACTATATAAAATACAAACTTACATATTTATATTATAAAACTCTAACGACTAAAACTAGGAGGCATAAACTAAAATTTACATAGTATATGTATTGAAGTTTTTTTTTCTAAATTAGTCAGATATCAAATTGGGTAAAGGCTTTGGGCTCATTTCACTTAAAGCATGCCCTCGAGATCAGAGACGGGAGTTGTTTCTATTCGACTACTGTTTTTCTTAAACGCTTAATTCAAGCCCAGCCTCGGTGACGATCCCGACTTTCTTTCTTCAAAAAGAAGCATACCCAGATGGGTGGATCTGGAAATTAATCCACCTGTCCCAGATGAATAACAAGGATAAATGTCGTAGCTCTATAAATAACAGTCCCCGCTGTACTGCCAGTTTCATATATATATATATCAGACTTTGGAAACTTGAATTTTAGACACAACTTTCAACTTTATTTGGAATGTTAAAGTTCAGAATTTGAGTTGTATAAATGATAATAAAAGAAATTAAAGATGTCACCGGCCTTTTCTTAGCCAATGTATCTATTGTCTATAGTATTGACTAATCTTTTTGTTGTGAATATTCTCACTAAAAGATAAACGTCTGATTATGAAATGTACTCAATTTTTATTGATAAAAATCAAACTTTTGAATTTATATTTCATGATTAAGAGATAAGGTGATCAACCACTATACCACGTCTCATTTTCTTTAAATTTATATATTTTAAGATTTCATTTTCATTTTAGTCAAAATTGATTACTAAATCTAACTATTTTTAATTAATTAGTATCATATATTGCATCTTGATGTTCTCACGTGATATTTCCATACATTATTTTCTAATATTTTTTATATTTTAAATTTCAGTAACTGTTTAAAAACTTTCTTTGAAAAATATACAAATGCCACATGCCAATAATACTTTAAAAAAATTCGTTAATTAATGGTTAAAATTGAACAAGCAAACAAAAAAATAAATAATTCGTTTTCTTCGTTCGAAGGCTTAGATGATTCAATGCCTCGGTTTAAAAGTTCAATTGAAATAATCAAGGACTTAACTGTTTTTTTTTCGACACACCAAAGCCTAAATACATTATGAATATATACTTAAAGAATTAAGATTCAATAGAAAATATGGTTGAAAAGCATAAAAACGTAATCATGTCCAAATTTATATTAAAATTCTCAAAATTACCGGTAAATATGCATCTAACAAATTCACGCATTTAAAAAATATTATTTTCCAGTAAAAAGGCAAATGATGTTTATCTTGAGGGACTTAAGTTCAATCACTTTGTCTATAAAAATTATGTGCATTTTCAAAAGAATAAAAATATCTATGAACAGTTTCCCTCGTTCTTTTATACGGGTGCAAAGTGCAAAATCTATAACTCGTCATAAAATACCTGGGGTCTGTCCTACAATCTCATTTGGAACCCTAAAAACTCAGCCTTTTGGCAAAAATGAAACCAGCAAGATTTCAAGTGAGGAACCAAAGTGCAGCAGGAGATTCAGCAATCCTATTTGTGATGTTAGACCGGCCTATGGGCTTGATATTCTGAGCTCTATGACATACAATAATGAGATGATTTTTTTTTTGCACATGAATACAAGAATGAGATGATTGTTTACTAACAAAATTGGCTTGATATTCTGAGCTCTATGACATACAAGAATGAGATGATTTTTTTTTGCACATGAATTTAACAATGAGATGATTGTTTACTAACAAAATTGGCTTGATATTCTGAGGATGCATTTATCATTTTAGATCCCAAAACAATGACATTGACCATCCTAAGTCCTAACCAAGAAAAAAATAGTTCCCTAAATTCTGTTCTACATCTTTGTTAACTAATTACCATGAAGCAATGTCCTATCTGCCACAAGATTAGACAACATTTTTTTTTATCAATTAAGCATAATATCAAACACAAACCAAGCATTTCAATACCGTATCGTTAACAAGTTTGAGCAAGGAAGAAAAAACAAATAAGATTACTAGCAATTAATCTACTTCTTCTTGCCTTTACCAGCTGACTTCTTCCTAGAGGGCAAAACAATCTCGCCCTTGAGCACGGGAATTTCCATAATCTCAGACAACCCTTCAAACTTCTTACGGAACTTCTCGACCTGGTCCGCATCCACCAGAACAGCCGACCTGTTTCCGAGGTAGAAAGGATGGTTCCCCGACCAAACATCCACCACGTACTCCTTCTGTGTCCCACCTGTTGTCAACACTAGTTCCCCGTTGCAATAAACTTTAGCATCCTCGTAGAATTCCGGGTGGATGTCTTTTTTCCGGCAAGTAATCTGTGGCCTGTAGCCCCCTCCAGTTGCAGTCACCGCCTATGAACAAAGCAAAGAAAGGAAGTGGTTAAGTTGGATGATTAAGGATTAAATGAGGTTTGGGCTTTGGGTGTATTTACCTTTCTGGTGGCGAATGAAGGGGGAAGAGAAGGCTTGATTTGGAGAAATGTGTTGGGGAGATTTAGCGCCATTACTTCTCTGGCTTTACCTTGTTCCAAAAGGTATAGATAAGAGGATGAATGAGATTGGCTGTCCCGAGTTCTGAATTTACAAGACAGCCCCAATGGTTCTTCTTCTTTAATGGGCCAAGGTCGATGCACAAACTTATTGGGCTTCAGAATTTCAGAAAAAACAAGTCGGTGGTACATGAAAAAAAATTATGGATAGATTACATATGAGGTCACTTAATAACAAACAAAATATTTTTAAAAAAATATATAAATATGTTATTCAATTAAAATATTATTACAAATAGATTAATTTATAGTTAAAATTAAAATGAGTGTCTAATGTGACATAATAAAATAACATTTTTAGTCCCAAAAAATTATAATACTACATCCTATTAATTTTGTCTTTACTCAAAACAATTCAATGGTTTAACTTTTTTATTTAAAAATTCTATTAAATTATTTTTTTACGATTTCCCGTCATATTAAATCAATAGTTGAGTAACTGCATTATGTCATTGAACAACAATAAATTATTGTTAAATTGTTATTATTATATCAAAAAAATAATACAATATTCATAGGAGAAAAATAAACAATTTAAGAAAAGAACAAAGACTAAAACGATGAATATTTTAAATATGAAAAGTTAATTCTTTTTAATTATTTTGAATTGAGAGCAAATTAATAAATTATATAAATTTTAAAGATTAAAATTACTATTATACTAGGTCACGTCACTATTCTCATATAATATTTAGTGACCAATGATTTATTTGTAATAATATTTTAATGGAGCGGTATATTTATATATATATATTAAAAAAAAATTATTATAAAAAATCATAATTAAATAGACTTAGAATATAGCAGACTCGATCAATCGTGTTATAACCATTCACATGCTTGAGGCGTAATGGTTAAAAATGAAATTATTCCCCCCATTGTTTATTTTTATATCAATGGCAAATAAAAGTCGGTAAGATCAGACACTGACTTCACTATTCATGATTTCTTCATTAAAAATAATTATGAAGGCGGCAGAATCACAAGTCAATTTCATACTTCACTATTCATGATTTAATTGCATGCACAACACAAAATACGATTTTTATAATTTTTAATAAAAAAATTATGATTAATGAAGTCAGTAGCCTGCTTCATGGCATGGGTTTAGAGTAGTGTTGTTGATGGGAATAACTTTTTGAAGAATGAGTTGTTGCGGCATTTAATGAATGGTGGTGTTAAAAACAGTACGAATACTACAATTAAATTATATTAACAAATTACACTTTTCAACTTTCACCCTACAAGTCTCATAAATTTCTTTTAGTATCTGACTACTTATAGAAATCCTTAAAAAATGATACAAATTTTAATATATACACAAATGTTTACTAATTTTTATGTATTTACAAAAATACTTACCAATTGACACATAAATTTTTACCATTATTATAAATATTTTATATAACCTCATTTTTAACTTCATTTTAATTGTCTTACGTTGTCAACAAGTTACCAAAGAACAAAGAAAACGTGATTATACTTTCATTAAACGCAGTGTTAAAAAAGGAATAGAAAAGGTTTGGTAAAAAAAGAGAATAGAAAAAGACCCAGTTTTCGTGCCTCTCGTGACGACTCACGCCAATACTCATCAAACCAAGAGAGATCTTTCCCATTTTTTTTTTTGCTTAGTGAAAACTATATATTTAGTATCTAATTATGCTTGTGTTATTATTTTAGTACCTCAACTATTATTTTGAATAAAATAATATTTAATATTATGTTTTTGCTTTGTTTTAGTACTTGAGTCGTTAAAGAACTAATATAAATAGTAGCATGGTTTGAGTTAATAACAATTTTAGTTCAAAAACTTATACAACCTATTAATTTACTCTAAAATTCTATCAATTTAAATATTATTTTAGTTTTTAGATTAAAATTATAATTTTTTTCATTTTTCTTATTCCAGTCAAACGTAATTTGCAATTTTACCCTAAAATGAAAATGGTATTTTAAATTGATGGATTTTAGACTAAATTGATTATATATATAAGTGTTTTGGACTAAAATTGTGATTATACTAAGCTGGAATACTAAATTTAACGGCCGGTACTAAAACAGAACAAAAACATAACGTTAGATATCATTTTGCCAAAAGTAATAATTGGGTACCAAAATAATAACACAAGCATAGCTGAGGTACTAAATATGTAGTTTCCCCTTTTGCTTATCGGCTTTTAAGCTTTTCCCACTTATTCCCTCTTTCAGTTCAACCAAAAGAGGTTTCTTTATTCACTAAAAAAAAAACTCTATTCTCCACAAATTTTAGTTATCCGACCGACCTGCTTCAGCCTTCAGGTAGTGAATTAGAACTTTCAGGGTTTAGAGTTTTTCTCGGATCTGGGTGCCTCAGACTTTGGATTTCTTTTACTTGGATGAAGTCTAAACTGGTCTCAGCTAATTAATCTGTCACTCTTTGATCATTGTTCTTACTAGTTTTTTTTTTGACAAAGCATTGTTCTTACTAGTTAGTAGTTACAGTTTGTGGCCATGAAATCTTGGGACCACTAGCAAAAGTTCTTTGCTTTTTGTCTGAATTTTCTTCCTTTGCCTGCTAAGATTCCAAATTTGCTGAGGGTTGGTCTTTCAATATTTACTATTTCTTTTCTTCTGTTAGAATTTCCGGAGAATCTTATGGTTATTGGTCAATAAACTCAGCAATGGAATCATTCTGCATGTCACTTAAGGCTAATGCCAGTCCGATTAATGTCAGCAAAGTTCGTAGTAATGGAGGCACAGTTTTCTGGGGTGAGAGTATCAGAGGAGGTCTTAAAAGCAGGGACTTTGGAACACAGTTAAGGAAGAGTTTGCGAGCTGAAAATGGTGTCAAAAAAGCTAAGCTTGGCGTTGTTCACTCTATTCTCACCCCAGAAATTAATAAGGAGACTATGGTAAGTAAAAGAAAGCTTTTTTTTTTTAATATCGTGCGTGATCCAAGGATTAAACAACTAGTGCCAGATTTCTCACCGTAAGAGTGATTTCCTTTTCTGATTTTCAGATCTTTTAATGTTGGCTTTTGAATCTTTTGATTGTCAGAATTTTGAGGCACCAAAATTTGAGACTCCAGAAGCAGACCCGAAGAAGGAGGCTTCCATCATATTGGGTGGCGGTGCTGGGACACCCCTCTTTCCTCTTACTCGCAAAAGAGCCAAGCCAGCAGTAAGAAACCAGTGTCTGGAGAAATTTATTTATTTATATGTTTTGAGTTGAAAGTAAACAATTTTCTTTTTGAAAATGAAACCCAATTATCAACTTTGAATTCTCACATTGGTGGGATTAAAATATTCTATTATTTTGTTTGGTTTACAGTTTCCCATTTGAGGTTGTTACAGGCTGATTGATATTTCAATGAGCAACTGTATCAACAGTGGGATAAACAAGATATTTATCTTAACTCAGTTTAACTCCTTTTCCCTCAATCGTCACTTAGCTCGGACATACAACTTCGGAAATGGTGTAAATTTTGGAGATGGTTTTGTGGAGGTAAGGCCATATTGATTTAGGCATTTAGCAATACTGCGAGAGTTGTTCGAAATTATGCATATTATTTAGAAATCCATGTCCTTGCTTAACACAGGTTCTGGCGGCCACTCAAACACCAGGAGAAGCAGGAAAGAAGTGGTTCCAAGGCACAGCTGATGCTGTGAGGCAATTTGTGTGGGTCTTTGAGGTTAGTCGCTAGGATTTGTGTTTGAGCTGAGATCACCCACCTTACCCCTGAAGTTCACCAAATATGATTTGTTTAACTATCAGGATGCCAGAGCCAAAGATGTGGAGCATGTATTGATATTACCGTGCAGACTATATGGATTTTGTGCAGGTACATAGTTCAACCGCTAACAGCTGAAGTATAGCATTCAAAGCCTCATCTTTTCTTTTTAATGAATGAAGATTGTACCTTGAAAAATCATCTGGTTAATCCATAGTTATTGTTATTGCAGAGGCACATTGACTCAAATGCTGATACCACAGTCTCTTCTTTACCAATGGATGACAGGTATTTATCATGTTTTCTAATGTCATGTCGAATATTCCAAGAAAAAAAAGTATAATGACTATATTCTTTATATATGATTCTCTTAGTGTAACGCTCTGCTATATTTCAATATTGGTCTCTATCTGGCTTTTAGATGCTTATAATTGCTTTTAAGTTTATGTTGCTGAGGGCATGAAATATGTACAATGGTTGCTTTATTTCAGAATTGGGAATTAACTTCACTTCATTTTGCAGCCGTGCATCAGATTATGGATTGATGAAGATAGACGGAGCAGGACGGATCATCCAGTTTGCTGAGAAACCAAAGGGCCCCAATCTTAAAGCTATGGTACATGTGTGTTATTATAAGCCGCATTTTCATATTTTTCTGTTCACAGACATTAGTTTGCTGATAATCAAAGCTAAAACTGTGTGTTTACTGGCATCGGCAATTTCCTCTAGTTTGTGATCTTGCTTGTTTCACATTTGTACTACAGCAAGTTGATACCTCCATATTAGGCCTATCAGCTCAAGATGCTGCAAGATATCCATGCATTGTATCAATGGGTGTGTATGTGTTTAAAACTAATGTCTTGTTAAAGCTTCTGACTCGGAGCTATCCATCATGCAATGACTTTGGCTCCGAGATTATTCCATCAGCCGTAAAGGAACACAATGTCCAGGCAAGTTGACTTTCAAACGAACCGTCACCTTTAGTTTTCGCTGTGTATTTTCAGTAGTAACCAGTTACTATTTGCAATAATGAGGACTTCTAATCTAGTGATTGAACTGCTGAGTTTATTTGAAATAATGAGGACTTCTAATCTAGTGATTGAACTGCTAAGTTTCTGGCTGTTTGAATGTTTGCAGGCATATTTGTTCAATGACTATTGGGAAGACATCGGAACAATAAAGTCCTTCTTTGATGCCAATTTAGCCCTCACAGAACAGGTTGCTTTCACTTGTTCTGTACAAGTTTTAACATTTTATGTCATCTACCGATCAACAAAGATATTAAATCCCCATTTATCTGCTTGCAATAACCCAACATAAGTTGGCTGCAATAACAAACACTCATGTATTTTTTGTTTTACTTCTGCCAAATAAACAAATATAGATCCTACCAGTAACATGCTGCCATGTCATCATGTTTGCGTATAGATATGGAAATCATTTGCCTTGTTATTTCATTTGGTATGTTTCACTATGAGCCACCTCACTCATTCCACCCATGTACCTCTCATAAGCCTAAACATGACATTTGGTATCTATTCCCTGAAAACTGATTGTCCATGTTATACATGCAGCCACCAAAGTTTCAGTTTTATGATCCGAAGACACCTTTCTATACATCTCCAAGATTCTTGCCTCCTACCAAAGTTGATAAATGCAGGGTATGACGTCGAACTTTAGTTCATGTCATGAATCATAATTTGTTTGTCTTATCTCATGTTTAATTTGTCACTGCAGATTGTTGACTCCATAATTTCACATGGGTGTTTCTTGCGAGAATGCAGTGTACAGCACTCTATAGTTGGTGTGCGCTCACGGTTGGAGTCCGGCGTTGAGTTTGAGGTGATCCATCATCTTCTCTTTCCCATAGAAAAGCATCTATTAGAAGTACCTTTTTTTGTTTTTTTTTAATAATAAGAATACCTGTTTCTTTCTCAATTTCTTTTAAAGGTGTTTACATTTAGTTATATGTGAAAAACATTCACATATGTTTTCTTTGCAGGATACCATGATGATGGGTGCAGACTATTACCAAACCGAGTCCGAAATAGCATCTCTGCTGGCGGATGGAAAGGTGCCTATTGGTGTTGGACAAAATACCAAGATCAAGTAAGATTTAGATCGAAAAACCATCTATCGACCTTTCATGTAAAACATTTGGCCTGATAATCTCCACATGAATCTTTAAAACAATTCCTTACCATGTTAACTAAAAACTTCTTGCATTGTGTTTCCAAAGGAATTGCATAATTGACAAGAACGCCAAGATAGGAAAAGATGTGATCATATCAAATGCTGATGTAAGTATTGCTTTCCTTGCTTCTATGAATTTAGAATACTTGTGCCCTTTAATAATTTTAATTTACTTTGATCCGCTCAGGCTGTTGAAGAAGCTGAGAGACCAGAAGACGGGTTTTACATTAGATCTGGGATCAGTCATACTGAAGAACAACAATCAGAGATGGGACTACCATAAAAAATTTTGAATCCTTTCGAGTTGAGAACTGTAGCCTGTTCCATGGTCATAAAAAAATCTAGGACCGATGCTTTGTACATGTAAATTCTAAAGTTCCTATGCAATTTTCAAATAGTCGAACTCCATTTGCTTTATTTATAATCATCACTTCTCGGATTCATTAAGCAACACAAACTCAAGCTTACAGCACAAAATAAGCTGGTTCATCATATTAGTACATGATCACAGAATGTATTAAACTTCAGCAAACAATTCATTTCTAGAGCATTCACCTCGTTATAAACCCTATATAGAAAAAACTAGCAGTACATCAACTTGTTACTTTTTCTTCAACACTTAAATTACTATAACACCATAGATTTTATTTCTTAATTTCCTCCTGTGTTACTGTCACCATTTCCAGACCACCATTGTGCTTTTCTGATGTCCCTTGCTTTGTTCCATTTCTCCAAGTCCCTCAACCTCACATACATCTTCCGAATATGATTAAGTTTCTGAGATTCTTGAGTAATGAGGTTTACAGTTGAGGTGCTTTGGCTCAGGATCACCTCGTACCCGTCTCCATAAGAGTCCATCCCTTCAGCTAAAAGTTGCCAGAATAGCCCACCAACAGCTGCACCTCCGCCCCTGGCAGACGAGTAAATCGCTGTGTACACAGTGTTGAACAGCTCGTCTCTTTGGTTAGGACCAGCAATCTTGAGAGACTTTCCAAACTCTGCAAAAAGCAATGGTTTCTGAAGGATGTTCTGCGCATCTTGGATGTGATTGTACAACCAATTATTCAAGAAGGCAATCTGGCTCTCATCATTTGAGCTTTGCAACCTGCTCAACAAGCAAATGATTCAGATTCATGGAAGGATTTCATACATTGTCTTTTTACTGTTTTCGCTGAGCATATAAATTACCATTGATCAGGATAAGAATGAACTGTTGCAAAATCAATGCCCGGGATCTGATTGTTTGCAATGAAATCAGTTCCCACTTGAAAGTTAGGATTATATTGCTGTTTTTGAGACGATGATGGCCCATAAAACCCTTCCAAACCAGCTTCTAGCAAGTGATTTCCATCAATGGACTTCACATGAGAAGCCATCTCTGTAATCCAGGCCTGTTCGGCAGACACAATCAAAGCAAAATCTATTGGCCATTGGGTGGATCCGCAAAAATATATCTAACTTCACCTAACTCAAATAACGGAGTAGGTTATATGTTCCCACTACACCACCACCGCATATTTGAACATTGGAGGCAGGTAAAGGTTAAATCCATTGAAAAAAATGGGTTGATACTAAAGTTGTACAGTTACAACTGCCAACACAACTTTAATGGATCATGCATGGGTCGGCAGAAAGCACTAACTGAAACCATTGGGCATTAAATTCAACAGAAAGTAAAAAAAAAAAAAAAACAAGCAAGTTTTTGAAAAATGAAACCAAAAGAGTGAAGCAAAAGAGGTTGAAGATGACCTGCATGGTCTTTCCCGATGGATCCAAGAGGCACCTGGGCTCATTCATAAGCTCCCACGCCATTATAGTCGGTTCATCTTTGTAAGCAACTCCAGTCAGGGTGTTGCGTCTCGTAAGAACAGTCTATATTACACTCAAAAAGAGGAAAGAGTCAAATAACATATCTACTGCAATAAATTAATTATTCAACGCAAAATCTTACTGCTGTCATTTCTATAACTGTCGAAGGGGAGGCGTTTTAATTGTTAAAGGAAAGGGGGAGAATCAGAAAACAGAGACTGACCTTGATATGGTTCTTGTAGTATCCTTTAACAACAGAGTTGGTAAAGAAATCATCATCAGAGCCAATGGCTTGCCCTTGATTTCTTGCCCAGTTCACATACTGTTTCTTCCCTCCAAATTGATCATAGTTATTCGCAAAGCTTAGAACTAGCTTAATCCCATATCTCTTAGCCTCAGATACTACAAAATCCAATCCCTTCAAGAAAAGAAAAGCAATCAGAACCAGATAATGGACCAGATTTTTTAACCTGAAAAACGTTTTGATTTGAACCTGGAACATTTGTTCGTTGTAGGAACCGGGTGAGTACTGAAGAGGTCTGTCTCCACCATCACTGAAACCCCAAGTTCTGGCTATGGTGAGGCCGTGCTGTTTAGCTTGTTCAAATGCAGATGAGACTTTGCTTCTCTGAGATGAATCGGCGGCCATGTACATGAGCCAATACGCATTGAACCCGTTTGCATAGAAAGGACTTCCGTTCAACATTAGTTGCACTCCTTTGGTTTTCACAAATCCATTATCAGCTTTGACATGCATAAAAATTCCTTCTTGAAACAAAAGAAAAACAAACAAAACCAGATCCCAATGCTTCATCTCTCACTCCTTAGTCTCTCTGGAAAAGCAGCAAAGAATCGAAAAAAGAGAAAATAAAATCAGAAAAAGATTTTGGAGGTTTATATAGGGATAGAAGTCATTTCCCTGCTTCTATGTCCTGTATTAAAAGTTAAATTTAACATTTAAGATTTAAGGTTTAAAGTTAAGTTTTGTAGTTAGAATTTAAAGAATTTAAGGTAAGGTGTATTTTTAGGATATAGGGTGTAAAGTTTAAGATTTAAAACTTAGAGCTAAGGCTTGAAATTTAATATTTTATTATCTTTTAGTGTTGGGATATAGAAAGAGGTACCGAAAAGAAACATATAATTTTTATCATTTATGGATAAAAATCAATTGTCCTTTTTCGGTGTCTTTATTTATGTCTTACATTAAAAATTAAGTTTAGCATTTAAGGTTTAGGGTTAAAATTAGTGTTTGTAGTTAGAGTTTAGGGAATATAGAGTATGTTGTATTTTTAGGGTATAGTGTGTGAGGTTTAGGGTTTAAAATTTAGGGTTAAGGCTTGAAATTTAATTTTTTAGTGTAGTTTTTAGGGTTTAAAATTAAGGTTTGTAGTTAGAGTTTAGAGAATTTAGGGTAGGTATAATTTTAGGGTATAAAGCGTAAGGTTTAGGATTTAAAATTTAAGGTTAAAGCTTAAAATTTAATTATTTTAGTATTTTTAGTGTTAAGGCATAAAAAGGGTCCTTTGCCACTTTTCGATACCCTACTTATTTTCTACATTAAAAATTAAGTTTAAAGTTTAGGATTTAAAGATAATGGCGGAAGCCGCGGTCACTATATTTTGCTGCTGCTTAGAAAAAATAAAAGGTAACGCCTATAATATACGGTTGAGTTAATTTCTTAATTGTACCATACTTGTTTTCGTTATTTTTTTTACCAAAATTGTTTTTTTCATTTATTAATTTACCAATGGAGGTTTCTTTATTTATTAATTTACCAATAGAATTGATTTAAGTAATAAATAATTTAATATTATTTAAGTAATTTTTGAGTTTAAAATCTTGTATACGTAAAAAAATTATAATTAGAAAATTTAATTTCTAAAATTATGTGTGCATGCGAGTTGATCTAAATTAATTATGATAAAATCATAAAAATTGGAAAAACAATTAAAAAACTGAAAACCTTTAATGCCCTTGAAGATGGATTTGAAAGGCTTGAGAGGGGGCACCCAAATGTTAAAAGTTATGGCCGTGTCCCATTACCTTCTAGATCTCGAGAAACCAACGCTGAGAAAGCCGGGGGCTATACCTATACTGTTGTACTTCAATTCAAGGAAACCAAACATCCGTGAAATTTACCCCGGATTTTGTTTCAGTGTTCACCGGGACTGAACTAATTTGTCTTGGCCTGAACCCTGACAGGTCACGGTTTTAGGGTTTAGTTCCACGATTAAAAAATGTGAGTGCGACCTAAATTATGAAAGAAAGAGAGCGATAGTCTGATAGATAAACATCACCCACTTGTTGTGAACAAGGAGTTCAGTTATGTAGGGATGTTATCGAGCAAGTTGATCGCTGTTTAAGTATTGTTCGACTCGTGCTCGTTAAAAATTTTTGTTGCTCAACTCAACTCTTTGCTCGTTAAGTTTGCCAAAATTTTTACTTTGTAAAATCTAATGATACTATTGGAGCTTAATCTAAACATATAAATCCAAGAAAAAAATGTGAGGTCTGAGGAGATAAATAAACAAATTTGTCGTGACCGAGTTAGAGATGAGTCAATATTCAAGTGTGAGACTCTTTTTAGTTTCTCAACAATTTTCGATGAACAACAAATGAGAAAATGTCTTAAGAATATCAAGTTTTAACTTTCAATCGTATTTTTTTTACGAGAAATAAAAACTTAAGACTTTCCTCCATTCTCTACTTCTGTACATAAAATAATAATAATAAAAGATTTTAATAAAAAAGTAAATACTAATTATTCTAATTTAATTTTTTTATTAATACAAATTAAATTTTTTAATTCTCGAAAAATACAAAATGTTTTAAAATTTTGAAATTAAAATTTTCTGAGTTAATTACTTAGTAATTCTCTGAACTTTTCTAGAGTTTTCACCTGATATTTAAACTTTTTGGAACATATTTTTTAAGCTAACATCATAAAAGAATTTATTAAAAAAATTACGAGCTGCTCACGAACTTATCGAGTCGAGTTAGGCCTTGCTCGATTAAACTCACTAATATTTCAAGTCAAGCTAAATTTTGAAACGAATCAACCTGAGTCGAGCTTAATCAAATTTTGACCGAATCAAATCAAATTATTTGTGAGCTGCTCAACTCAATAAGCAACCATACAATTATGCATTGTGTTGTTCATATTTTTCAGTATAGAATTAAAAATGTTTGTTTATCACATGTTTGGTAAGTTGAAAATGTATCGGTATAAATCAAATACAGGATTTTGAGACAAAATTCTCAGTTTGCAAACTTGAAGCGCGTAAAATCATCACTATTTAGCGTACATCACGGCAGCATTTGGATTTGATTAGGTTTGTTTTATGTGAAATGACTTTTGTTTTAGGATAATGGTATGAATGGTCCCTAAATTGTAGTAAACCTTTTTAATATGACACTTGTACTTTAAATATCTTTTATTTTGGTACTTAAATGTTCCTTTCACCCACTACTTGGGAATTTCTTGTGCCGACACTTGTTAACTTAATGTCATGTGGTACAATTATGTGGTGCCATATGTAAAAAAAAAAAAAAACTCATTTTAATGTTAGCTTTATGTATCAAAATTATTGGGAGAAAAAATGATTCTAATGGGTACTTTGTTTGGATAGGATGATTGAAAAAATGATTTCATGGAGTAGGAATGCTTTAAAATTATTTTATGATCTAGAGATATTTGAACCATGGATGTTTACGTCGCCACAAAGTGTAGGCAATATTGGAACAAAACTTGTTTTATTTGTTTGAAGTCGTCGAAAAAAAACGACATTTTTTTCAAATAAATATATAATAGATGTTTTTCGAAAGTTTTTACCTTGAAATCGTCGAGAATTTGTAGCACATCAAAATCACTGTTTAAACATTTTTATTATGTCAAATAAAAAATCAACCACTCCATTTCATAAAACAAAAAAAAAACCTCACAACACTACCTAGAAAAACTGAATTTTAATAGAGCGAATAAATTTTTATAATTTAAAATAAATATTTTTATTATAGAGTCGGCCTTGGGGCGGGTCAAACCGGTCGACTGCCTACGGCTCCATTTTTTCTAATTTTTACTATTTAAAAGTTATAATAGAAAAGGCCTCAAAATTTAATTATAATATTAGATAGAGGCTTCCACTTTGGTCATAAATAACGAGTAAACGAAATAATAATTTGGTTATAATATTAGATAGAGACTCTTTTTTTAATTTTTACTACTTAAATAGTTATAGTTTAATTGTTTTTAATAGTTAGTATTAAGGGTTTATTTATTTTCAATACTTGTTATTTGCGGCTCAAATTTTTTTAATACTTGTTATTAGAGGCTCAACCCCCCCCCCAATATTTGTTATTGTGGCTTTACTCTTAAAATTCTTTTTTTTTTTCAATATTTGTTATTAGGGGTCCAATTTTTTCTTCAATATTTATTATTTGAGACCCATTTTTCTTGATATTTATTAATATGGACATACTCTTCAAATTCATTTTTTTTCAATACTTGTTATTAGAGGCTCAATTTTCTCAATATTTTGTTATTATGAGTTACTCTTAAAAATTATTTTTTTTAATATTTGTTATTAAGGGACCAATTTTTCCAATACATGTTATTTGACGACCAATTTTTCATGATATTTGTTCTTAAGGACTTACTCTTAAAATTTAATTATTTTAAATACTTGTTATTTAGGCTCTATTTTTTAATACTTATTATTTAGGGTCTAGTTTTTTCAATGGTTGTTATTATAGACTTATTTTTCCTCAACATTTATTATTATTGTTAGGGGCTAATTTTTCTGTTCACCCAGAACCTCTAAAATCTGACTCTGCCTTATCAAAAGGTTTGGCGTAGGTCAAAAGAATTATCCCTTTTATTTTATCAAACATGTAGATGGAGACAACATTAAAAGAGTGAAAGTCGCAATGAGAGCCAAGAGGCAAAAGCAAAGAATAAAGCGAGAAAGAACATCTTCCATGGTTCAAGAAGGAAAAGGGACGTGGTCTGGTCTGTTTTGTGGGTCATCCTCCGTTTCTCCATTCTCCCACTCATTGCTCCGTATAATTTGCTTGGCGTCGGTGTTGGAGTATTTTGTATGCCCAAATCCGACTTTTCAAAAGACGATCAAAGAGTATTTCCAGGTTTTACTTAACTCTAGTTTCAAGGTTATATTTTATACGATAAAAAATACAATCCGAAAATGAACCCTTCAACGGGTAATTATTGTTTATTTGGTTTTAAATATAATAGATTCAACAGATGAATGAATCTATGAATATAATAATAATTTCAATTGTTTATTGTTTCTTTTTAAGATTTCGGCCTACGGTAGTTGGAATTTTGAATAGCTCCACCATTAATATCTTAATCCATTAACATGTGTGCATGTAATGTAATTGAAAATGATGCTTCTAAGTCATGCCAGTTTCCATGATAAAACCACCCCTTATGCGGTCCACCTTATATTCATTTTTTGCCGTTTGATTGATGGGGAAATTTTCTTTAGATTTTGACTCCAGCAACGTTTTTTCCATATTTTTTAATCGTTTCCTTAGTAATTTGCAATTGTCAACATTGATATCCTCGAAACAGTTGGAGATAATGAAAGGTCTGTTAGTGTATTTTGTAATTTTGTTCTTTCAATATTGGTTTAAGAAAATTTTCAAATGTATATGCGAGTATAGTTTTGTGTTTAAAAAGCAAAAAACTGGTTTTGTAGCTGAAGATCCAAGCACCGACACCGCACCCCACGTGTTTTCACATTCCAAACGTGTAATGTTGAATAGTGACTATCTCTATCTCTATCTCTCGTCGGGTTTTGATGGTAGACTAGTGCCGGGGTCTCGTGATGTTGTCTGTTTTTTTCTTTTAACTCATCGATCAATTTTTTACGGTGTCATCGACTCGTGTTTCTAACAGCAAAAGCTTTTCATGATTCAGTTCGCTGCTTACTGCTTAGGCATAATTAGCACAAGGCAGTCGATGTTTAGTAGATATGGAGCAATGGGATCCAATTCTTGGATGTGACAGCTCCACTGCTGTACCCATTTCTGCCCACTGAGATACGGGGGATTCGCGTTGGAGACTTTGCACCCTAACCAACCCAAACGCATTCAAGATGGATCGACATTGGACGATGCCAAAGATTGTGTTCATCCAGGGACATGACCCACGCCCAAAGCGAATATATCTACTTCACTAGCATTTTTATTCAGTATTTATTCTGTAATAACTGAATATTTTGGACTGATTTTCATCTCATGGTATGAGCCCAAATCTCGGATTTATGAACTACAGCTATGACTTATGCAGCCCATTTGGCTGGGTCTGCCACTCCACCACACTGGACTACAGCTACAAACATTTTTTTTATAAATAATATTATATTTCATTCTTGAACAATAAAAATCTTATATTTCAATAAATGAATCAAACGAGTTAATGTAATTTACCCAATAAATTGTTAAGTAATTTTATATTTCAATTGTAATCTTACATTCATGGACCAAATGAGATTCTTCTTGTGTGAACTAGCATAGATTAATTAATTAGTTGAGTTAATTGTTATTTACTAGTTATTCAATTAGTGTTTGTAATGATTAATTTTGATGTACACCTGTTGTCTATAATGAATGATTATTCAATCGAGTGCTAACAAGCTGCTGAGACGGAAGCCGAGATCGTGTGCGTCACAGGCGCCTCTGGGTTCATTGGTTCATGGCTCATCAAGCTGCTCTTGGAACGGGGTTATGTGGTGATCCTGGCTGCATGATTTAAGCATCACTTTTGATTAAAAAATGGAAGAAAAAAAAGTAGTTTAGTATTGTCTTAATTGTTAATCTCCATTTCTGTTTGTTTTATTAATGGAGCAAAGAACTTGAAGAAAGGTGAAACATTTACCGGAACTACCTAAAAGCAAAGACACACCTGACTCTTTGGGAAGCTTTGATGATGCAATTCAAGGTTGTGCTGGCGTGTTCCATGTCTCCACACCTATGGATTTCGAGGTATATTATTACAGAAGCTGGTTTAGTATTTACTAGCAAGGATTCGATGGTTTTGGTCTGAATTGCAGAATGAAGTCATAAAACCGACGATCAATGGAGTGTTAAGCATCATGAAAGCATGTGCGGTGTGCCAAATCCAAAACTGTTACAAGGTTAGTGTTAGTGGCGGATCCAGAAATTATTTTCAGCGTGAGCACTGGTTAAAATATTTTTTAGAGTGAACACAAGTCATAAAAATTTTAAAATTTCAGGGTAGGCACAGGCCCACCCAACTTTCACATAGATCCGCCACGGGTTAGTATTCACAGCAAAAGAGATGAAAGCTGTTGGATCAAATACGGACCTGAATTTTGACTCAAAATCCAAACTTACTACTATTTGGTTTTGTCTCAGCTTAATTACACCCCTACCTGGAAAATAGTTTTGCTATAGCTCGCCAGGTCTGGAACTGCCGTGTAGAGGTGTTCAAATCTGGATACCGGATTTTCGGGTACCCAAAATACCGATAAGACGAGTTAAATCGGGATTAAGGCAAGCCACCCCAAGCACCAACCGCAGTGGAGATCTCTTGTGAGAACAAAGTTCGAGACATCTAAGCAGGAGAAATCACTCGACGACCAGGACATCGGCCGAGGCACGAGTACTTTGACCAGTGGAAAGGACTTCCCTACAATGATGGGAGTTGGAAACAAACCGAGGGCCAATGGCAGTTCGAAGACCAAGTGAGACGATACCATCTTAGCCGAGCGACGAGGGCGTCGCCAAAGCCAGTGAGGGAGAATGTCACGGACCGCACCCTAGGGCCCGAGCACACCAGGTGACCAAGCAAACTGAGCCCAGCACACACCAGACGGCCAAGCAACCCGGGCCACGCGCACACCAGGTGACTAAGCAAACCAGGCCACGCGTACAACAAGTGACCGAGCAAATTGAGCCCAGCACACACCAGGCGACCAAGCAAGCCGAGCCCCGCGCACACCGAGTGGTCGAGCAAGCTGAGCCTGGCGCACACCAGGTGGCCGAGCAAGAACTCCACACCCTCTTGGGCCCAATATCCAACCGAATTAATCCCTCACTTGGGGTTGAAGAGTCATACTCCTTGAAGGAGTTTAATAGGAAGTCCTAGTTCGAGTCAATCTTTACTATTGGATGTAGGAGGCTATAAATAGAGACTTACCCCACCTCATTAGGCACTTTATTAGTTTTCTTGAGATTTTAGCTTTGTGTTTCTTAGGTTTCAGTTTTTGAATAATAAGACGAGCATTCGCTCGGGCTTTCCCACATTTTATTTTCTTGTTGTTTCTCTTGCTTTATTTTTTCGTTTCCGCGCGGATCCAAACACTCTTACTTAAATCGGTTAGACTTACTTAGATGCCACACCATCCTAAAGACGTCTAAGACCGCACGTTTCGATTTGTGTGAATCTAGGGACGTCACAATAAGCTTACTTATGTTTTTGTCTATAAGAAATGTGAGGAAATATAAAAAAACAAAATAAATAGTTTGGTCGACTGTCACGATAAGCTTACTTATGTTTTTGTCTATAAGAAATGTGAGGAAATATAAAAAAACAAAATAAATAGTTTGGTCGACTATCAAATGTGCTCGTTCTCGCCACATTAATTATTGAAAAAACTATTAACGATTGGGCATTCGAGTCAATTCGTCTCATTATAAGAAAACCCCTTCTTATGCCCCATTAGGAACCGGCTAGTGCTACCCTGCTACTTCACTTCTTACCATCATTTTCGCTTCCCACCAAAAACAATGGCGGCGATCTCTGCCCAATGCACATTCCAGTCACACTACTCCCCTCTCACCGTCCCCGCCTCCTCCTTCTACGGCGAAACTACCCGATCTTCCAGTATTTCATTCGCTTCCCCTTTGTTGGCCCGCCGAACCCATGTCTCTTGCCAGGCCTCTTCCGCCACGTCACCACCTTCCTCCTCCATCAATGGCACAGGTTCGATTATTTATTTTTTACTTTATAATCTTGGAAAACTTGTATTTTTTTCGATATTAGGATGAGCATAATCTCACAATTCATTTGGGAAATTAATTTGGTTACTGTGCTTGGAATTAGGGTTTGCATGTTACTGAGTTATGGCCTAATAATCGAAACCTTCATTGCAAAAATATTTTTTCTTCTTTTTAAATAATGTAGATTTTATATGCTTATCTATAATTGAAGTTTTCAATTTTTGGTTTTTTGCTCGTTGGTTATTATTGGTTCAAAATTTTATGCATCATTTAGAATATGGAATTAATTAAGACTAAATGCATCAAAAGCTCTTGCAAAAGTTCGGTTCAATCTTTTGAATGTACAAATTGGTTAGCTTTACATTGTTTATTGTACTTTTCCTCATTTTTGCTTTGTTTTGCAGCAAAAGGAGAGAAGAAGGATTTTTTGCATATTAACGACTTTGATAAAGCCACCATACTGAAGATCTTAGACAGGGCCGTAGAGGTAAAGGCACATCTAAAATCTGGAGATAGGTCCTTTGCTCCATTTAAGGGGAAGACAATGGCTATGATTTTTGCAAAGCCATCAATGAGGACACGGGTTTCATTTGAGACTGGGTTTTTCTCGCTCGGGGGTCATGCTATATATTTGGGACCAAATGAAATCCAGATGGGTAAACGTGAGGAAACTCGCGATGTTGCTCGTGTTTTATCTCGTTATAATGACATTCTTATGGCACGGGTCTTTGCTCATCAGGTATGAACTAGGGAGTTTTTTGTGGAGTACTATATGTAAGGTTTTTGTTAATTAAATGCCACATCGGGGACAGAGGATTGCTTAAAAGGTTCACATGCTCTGTAATTGATGCATCTTTTAGTTTGGAAAAATTTATGCTTAAACATGCAGTTCATTATCTGTTTTGTTGCAGGACATTCTTGATTTGGCCAAGTATTCCACTGTACCTGTCATTAATGGCTTGACAGATTACAACCACCCTTGTCAAATAATGGCAGATGCGCTCACAATTATTGAACATATCGGCCAGTTGGAAGGAACAAAGGTGTCTTTTCTTACCATTTCAACTTCTTTGCCATGTTCTATATTTCGAATTTGCCATTGGTTTATGATTTAACTTTTGTTTGATTTGAATGTAAATTTCAGGTTGTCTATGTCGGGGATGGAAACAACGTTGTGCACTCTTGGGTGTTGCTGGCTTCAGTTGTTCCTTTCCACTTTGTTTGCGCCTGCCCTAAAGGTTTTGAGCCTGATAAAGAGACTGTTGATAAGGCTCAGAAAGCCGGGATCAGCAAGATTGAGATCACAAATGATCCTAAGGAAGCGGTCAAAGATGCTGATGTCGTGTATTCTGATGTGTGGGCTAGCATGGGGCAAAAGGAAGAGGCTGCTTATCGTAAACAAGTGTTTCAAGGATTTCAGGTGTGCTTAGCTCAGTTTCTTCTTTTTAGATATTGCTATAATGATAAAAGCATTGGGTAATATGGAACTCATTTAGTTTACACTGATATTTCTGGGATGCTGTTATTGGGGTTGACGCTGCCTGTTTCAACTTCAAAATCATTTATGCTTAATATTAAAATATATAATGAGAAATATCTGCTTGAATTATGAATGGGTTCTTCACTTTTTTGTGAATTTTAATTAGGTTTGTGTCTTGTACATACAGTGTCTTTTATACATAATCATATTTTAATGCATTAATAGTTTAGTTCCAGATTGGAGCAACCTTATCTCATTGAAATCTTATTAGCTGTGTTACATTTTATACCTAATTTCCATCAGTATTTATTTAGTTTGTTCATCAAATCTCTTCCCTTGTTAATCTCAGTCATATGTACGTCTTGATTAATTTGCATATTCAAATGCAGGTTGATGAAGGTCTTATGAAGATAGCAGGTCCGAAAGCTTATTTCATGCATTGTTTGCCTGCTGAAAGAGGAGTAGAAGTGACTGACAGTGTTATTGAGGCTCCAAACTCCATCGTCTTCCCACAGGCAGAAAATCGCATGCATGCACAAAATGCTATAATGCTTCATGTTCTTGGGTTATAATTGCATTGCTGCATTTTTGAGATTCCGGAACACCATTTTCATCGTAGACGAAATCAAAACTTTTGTGAGTTTTGATTTTTTTTCGTGGGTGTAAGGGTTTGAAACTTGAGAAATTTTAGTATCTAATGTGGTGATTACAATCCTATTACAGTAGATGTACATTGCTAGTTTCAATAATGTGTTATGGAGGTCTTTTATATCTTGGTGCATGTATTTGAATAAGTAAGATGAATAGTTTCGACTTGTTTTTTTGGTTAATGAAGTCCGAGGTGGAGTGCGCTGGCATAAGGGTGTTAAACACACATTTTTACCTCAGCACCAACCTACTCTTGATGATATAAAATGCACTTTTGTATATACATATCTTATACTGCAGTAAATGTTAGGAAAAAAAAGTAAAAATGGTTGAAAGGTGACTCGAATCTAAATAACTTGGAATGTGTAAAATCACACAAACCACCAAG
Source organism: Hibiscus mutabilis (assembly GCA_019671005.1). NCBI lineage: Eukaryota > Viridiplantae > Streptophyta > Magnoliopsida > Malvales > Malvaceae > Hibiscus > Hibiscus mutabilis. The sequence continues at coordinate 50,394,229 of CM033730.1, read as the reverse complement.
TATTCGAATATTTTAAATCAAATTTTTTTTCTTTTAAATCAAATATTTAATATTTTAATAAATATTTGATTTAAATTAAATATGAAAAGGAAAAAATATTTGAATATTTTAAATCAATTTTTTCTTTTAAATCAAATATTTTTAAATTAAATCGAATATTTAAAGTAGTTATTAAATATTCGATATGATTTAAATATGAAAATATTACATATTCTATTTTAAAAAATATTCGATTTAAAAGAAAAAAAATGATTTAAAATATTCGAATAATTTTTATTTTTCATATTTAAATTAAATCGAATATATATTAAAATATTAAATATAGGATTTAAAAGAAAAGAAATTTGGCTCAATTCATATATTATATGTAGTCACATTTTCCTAAGCTATAAGGTTCATTTATTGGTTTTGCATTTTAGTTTTGTACAATTAGTCCCCGAGTTCGAATCACATTAATTCCACTTTATATTGTTTAGTTTTCACTAATAAAATAATCATTTAATAAAATATGCTAGTGTTTTATATCACTCCAGCAAAGTTAGCTTAGTGATTTGAGTGTTAGCATTCCATGTGTTTGGCTGGGATCAATTCCCTATAGGCGCAATTTATACTAATTTTATTTCCTCCCATTCTTTGAGGGCCATCTGGTTGGTTGGTTTAATCTATTAAACTAAATAAATTAAAACTTAAAAAATAGAATTGGTTGATTAATAAAATTAGGATCAAGTTGATTTAATAAGTAAATAATAGGGACTAAATGTGTAATTTTATAAAATTTTGTTAACTGACACGTCACCCCTCCGTTAGTTTTTTAACGGTCGTGGTAAAAATAGGTTGATTTAATAAGTTTGGTGGTCTGATTGACGATTTCAATAGTTCGGTGGTCAAAATAAGTATCCCTAATTAATTCAGTGATCACTGTGGTAGTTTACCCTAATTTTAAAATACTTAAAATTTTGCGAGTGTATATACAATTTCTTTAAAAAACCGCTTATCTACCTAAATGTTAAGTTTTTTTGAACATACTACATAAATGTTTAGTGCTTTTTAAGAAACTTTTCTATTACAGCTTGTACATAAGAAAGTTGTTGCAGAGGTAGTTGGGAAAATTGTGTTTATCATCATGCTGCGTTTCAAGTTTGGAACTGCTTTAGCCAAAGCACGGGAATGGGCCAGTGGCCCTTCATTTCATATGCTTTGGATTGGCCTAAATCTTTGTTCCCCTCGGGTAGGGGGGAAAAGGCCTAGTTCATAAATATAATGGATTCAGCAGCATTCTCTTAACATTTCTCAGTAATGGATTTTGCAGCTGATTATAAAAGAATAGGCTTAAGAAGGCATAATTATAGATTTGTTGTTGTCTTTAATGTTGACACTTCATGAAGATGTTTTAAGTTTTGATTATTAGATTTCTTGAGGGGGAAATGGGATAGGGGGGGGGGAGGTATGAGCATTTTTTTAAAGTAATAATGAATCAATAAATTTATCTATTCAAGCTCAATCAGCTTGTATAAAGGTAATTTTTTGGAATAATATTTTTCATCATCAGAAATGATGGGGGGAAATTCACATACTTTTATTTTGAAGTGATTACAAATAAATAGACGAATAAATCTAATATAGTTACAGAAACAAATATTTTAAGCTAGTAAAACACTCGCGCATACGACATCCAACATTTTAATTAAATAATTAATGTTGTTCATGATCAAGCATGTCTAGTCGAAGCTTTCTTGAAACGGGTTGGCATAGACCTGATCCAACTCTTGCCACCAATCATGTTCTTTGTCAAGAAAATACCTGCCTCACTGTCCGTCAGCTTCTCCGACCATTCAACCCTTTTCCTTGCATTGGCACCAGGTCCGTAGCATCTATATTCTCTGTAGAACACCGTGCTGTAAAATCAAAGAAACCAGAAAAACCATTTATTCAATTTCAAACATTACAGTATTAATGCAAGAAAAGATTAATAGGTTAGTTTTTGTCCGATTGTGTTGTTACCTTTGCTTGGATAAGTCTCCCCAGTCATCCCACCCTTGGGGCAGTATCACATTAGACATATAGGTAAAGGCAAAAATCACCCTGGAATATGCACCCCATGGCCTTCCTAGTACAGCAGTCCTCACGCCAGTTATCTTGCAACCCAAGAAAGTGAAGCCTGTGTTTTCCGAAGGAGACTCCCTTCGCTGGGCCGTTATGGCTGCATCTCCTTCTGAAAGTGTATGCACATGACACCTCTGAACAAACAATATATAGATATATATAAATATAATCCGTATAAAAGCTTGATTTAGCTAGATAGGCTAGCAATATATACAAGAAATATATTATATGTTTCAATAATTTAATACCTCAAAAAGGGAAGCGGCATTTCCAAAGATAAAGTCGACAGCTCCTTCAATGTAACAGTTCTTATAATAATGTCTTCCGGTGTCATCTAGCAACGTATCTTGATAAGATAACATTCTACATCCGATGAAAGATGCCCTATCTCCAGACACCCTCAACGCAACTGCTTTAGCTCCGGGAACAAATGTATTCTATTTGTCAAAAATAACCCAAAAAGGTCAATATAACTCTTTTTTAAACTATTCAATACTATTAAAATCATAGCATATATTTATTTCAAAAAAAAAAGTCATAGCATATATACCTGAACTGTGAGGTAACGGCCAACAAAATCTGAAGCCAGCACAGTGAAGGTAGGAGATTCAAATATGTTCCCACTATCATTCCAAGTTATTATCACGTTGTTTGCCTTCGAACCACTTATCGTAATGAATGGCTTGTCCGCAGGCACAACAATCTTTTCTGTATAGACGCCAGGCTTAACCGATATGAAAAAAAGCTCGTTGTTATTGGACGGGACAGCATCAATGGCGTCTTGTATCTTCTTGTAGTCTCCATTCCCGGATTGGTCGACAGTTATAAGTATGGCGGTGGAAGTTACCGTTGCATCTGCTCGAGAACTTGCCAACATGAACATGAATAAAGTCATTACGAATATGCAACCACAGCTAGAGTAAGCAGGAGCCATTGTTGAAATGATCAAGGTGATACGGTAAATAAAGGTTTTAAGCTATGCTAAGATAACTGGTTTTTATGCTTAGACTGTGGTGGATAATTTTCTTTTATACATAGCAGGAATCGTTTTCTTGCTATGGAAGTTTGACATTCATCGAGTTTGAAGCAACCGTGTATGCATTATGTTAGAGAAGGCCAACGGTAGCCGCTAATGCAAGTAGCCGGCAAGTTGAAATTTTGGCTGAACTCAATAGATCATGGCCGCCATTTGATTTTCTTCTAGCTAGGGTTGTACTGGAGAACTCAAATTATCATTTGTTTTTTAAAGCTCCAGCTTAAAGGAACTGATAGTTTCGGCTGCTTGCTTGAGATTAACGTCATAGATGTTAATATGGATAATGACTGGGATTAAACTTACAAAAATCTCTTATTCTTACAATTTGGGAATATTTATTAATTTCACATTACGGAGGTCTTGGTGTAGCTTATAACCTACACTTAATGTGAAGCTTTCTGGTTCAAATTCTTTGCTAATTGTTACTGTCAATTTAAGATAAGTGGTGGATATATGTAATCTTTGTTTGAATGGGTGAGTTGACCATGGCTCCGCCGGTTTCTTTACCTCTAAGTTGGTGGCTGCCTAATTGTCCATTGTCCATTTTTGCTGGCTTCGGCGTAGTTTATATTTTACTACTTTTGGGTCAGGCTAGTTTTTACGGTCCAATTTAGGCGATTTTATACAAATTCTTACTCAATTGGTAAAAAATTGTGTAATTACACAAATTCTTACGATTTACACAAATTCTTACTATTTTTTGTAAGAATTTATGTTGGTCACATTTTAGCCGGTTTTTACTCAGTTGGTAAAAATTCGTGTAACTTCAACATATCAATTGTATATGATACTTGGGTATTAGCACCGGCGGATAGTATGAGGGACTAGTGGGGCCACGCCCCCCCCCAATTTTGAAAATTTTGAATTTTGTTCTTAAAGCATTTGAAAATTTTAATTTGACCCTTCAAAATTTTTAAAAATTCATATTAAGCTTCAAAATTTTAAATATTTTTAATTAAATTTCCTCTCAAATTTTTAATTTTTTTTGTTAAATCTCTCAAAATTACTAAAAAAATTAGTTAAACCCTCAAATTTTTTGAAAATTTCCGTTTAAGCCTCCAAATTTTTAAAAATTTATGTTGACCCCACAAACTTTTACTTTAGGTTCCACCAATATTAGCCCTGGTCACTATTATTTCCCCTTTCCTCATGGTGTTTTTATTCAGCTTACTGATATGTTCATATAGCTGACATTTTTAGTGTATTTATGAATTTGCAGCTTTGTCAGGTTATTTTGATAAACCGTTACTGGTTGCTAAAAAGGTCAGAAGGGCTACCTGTACTGATTTTCTCATGTCTTTAGCTGGCAATGATTTCTCAAGATCAAGCGTCATTTATATTGGAAATCTCAGGCAAGCTTTTAGATTTATGGAATTGTTATCTTTTACCTCAAGGATTGGTGTATGTGCCATTTAAGAGTGAAGCTTTAGCAGGTCTAATTCATGGGAAACAAGTTCAACATTTTCGACACTCAACCTGCAAATGACTCGTTAACTCAGTCCGGTTGTCGATCACGTTGGATAATTCATTTGAGGCAGGTGTCTCCGAGGAAACCTATGAGTATCACAGGCACAGCCAAAATATCTTATGAGCTCAATGTTCTTTGGACCAGAGGTCCGAGGAGAATGAAGTGTGCGATGTACTCGATCCCTGTCTCTGGCTCTGCTATTGAACAAGGAGGGAGTGCTCCTACTCCAATGGCGTTCACGAAATGTCATGACGAGGATTGCTCTTTGTTGTTGGATTTAGAACGAAAAAGTGCATCCGAAACTCTGAAATCAGTTCAAAAAGTATCCTTGGTATTGTGAAATAAAGCTCCTAGATGGCATGATCAGTTGCAGTGTTGGTGCCTAAATTTTAAAGGCTGTAAAGAATTTCCAGTTGGTGGCCACTGTGGAGCCAAGCCAGAATGTTACTTTATCAGAACAAGAGAAAGTGATTCTGCAGTTCGGCAAGATCAGTGAGGACATTTTCACCATGGATTATCGTTAACCGCTCTCAGCTTAAGCAGCTTTGATCATGCTTGAGTTCACGCACCGCAATCTGTTTGGAAGAACTTTACGCTTCGCCGTTTCATGTCAGCGGCATTCAGTAATGTAACACTCCCTTCCCGTTCTGGTAGGGATCCGGGTCAGATAGTGTTGTCAGAAGACTAATCGAAGGTTCGAAAAAAGTTTCGGAGTTCAAAACCTAATCTAAGTATCATATTGATTATTCTTAAGACTTATCCACTTTATTTGTTACTAAACTTAATCGGAGTTGGGGGCCAATTTTAAACTTTTCTTAACCTTAGGGACTAATTTGTAAATTTTTACCAGTTATTGATTTGAATCCGATTTCGTATTACCAATTGAAGTTAAACTCTCCAATTATTGATTTAAGGTTTCATTATTAGAACCTATAGAATTACTAAACCAATTAAACCAACTTGAGACTTTTTACAAAAATCAGTTTTGTGACTTAACTAAATTTACCAAATTATTGATTTGTACATTTGGGCTAAAGTCTGCGAGTCACAGCCCGCTAGAGGAGTATTGTTGTTACGGGGTCTACCTGCAGATTCAGATGGTACTGACTTTGCTCTATCCCCTTATTAGGATTGTTCTGAGAAGTTACAGATGTAGGAGCCTGGGGGTTCTGTGGGCACTGATGGATGAAGTGCCAAACTCTCCACAAAGATAACAAGAACCAGATTGCCTACGGTACTGTCTCGAGTGCCTCTTCTAGCAAAAGTTGCATAAGGGAATTTGGGAACCCTTTCTGGAACCGCCCGTGCTATCCACTGAAGTTGTATGGGTAACAGTTGTTCCGGCGGACTAGAACTGAGGTACATACCCAGATCGAGGAAACTGTTGGTAGGTAGTAGACTTTTGGTCCCATTGTCTTCCCTTCTTCTGGGATGTGGGTGACTTGGAATCATCTTGGAACCTTTTATCAGGTCGAGTCTGGTTCCTCTTTCTCCTCTCGGAGGCTCTATGTGAAGCTTCGGTTGCGATGACCCAATTGACAAGAGTCTGTAAGTCCTCGATCTCCAGAGCAACGAAGAGAGGACGAAGTTCATCACAAAGGCCGTCTATAAATATTCTGTATTTTTCCTTCTCGGTATGGATGGTTCTGGCACCATATCTTGCATATTTACAGAAATTATGGATTTACTGCTCCACTGGTCTTCTCCCTTGCCTCAGATGGAGGAATTTCTTGCGTCTTTCTGCAATGTAGTGCTCGCTGATGTACTTCTTACGGAACTCTTGAAGAAAGAAGTCCCACATGACACGATGTTCAGGAACAGTGAGGGTCACCGTATCCCACCAGCTTTGGGCCTCTTCAACTATCAAGGTCAGGACACATTCAAGCTTATGCTCCTCATGACACTTTATTTGCTTATTCAACACCTTCAGCAGGTCTTGGCCGGTGAACGTATACACAGGATATTGCTTGAGTTTGTCAACAGGAGCTCTCGAAGCAGGCAGAGAGGTTTCAGCAGGTGGGGGGTGGTTCTTGTCGGAGAGACACCACTACTTGTTTAATCATGTCTGTCATGGACATCAGATACGCCTACTGAGCGGGTGGCATTGATGGAGGGTGAGGTGGGTCGTTCTCTCCCACACGGTCAGATTAGATTTCAGGTCTCGGGTTGTCTCCCTGAGTTAAGGAGGAGCCTGGATGAGGTTCGTTCATTACCCTTCTATCGGTAGGACCAGACATTTTGAATCTAATTACAGAATGATTGAATCGTGTAAGCTGCAAGTCACATATAACGTATATAAATAACTCCTAAGTGGTATATGCAAACACAGACTCGTAACGGATGCCTGGTTAGTCATAGAATCGACTAAATCTAGGCTCTAATACCAAAAATGCAACACCCCATTCCCGATCTGGTAGGGATCTGGGTCAGATAGTGTTGTCAGAAGACTAATCGAAGGTTCAGAAAAAGTTTCGAAGTTCAAAACCTAGTCTAAGTATCATATTGATTATTCTTAAGACTTATCCACTTTATTGGTTACTGAACTTAATCAGAGTTGTAGGCCAATTTTAAACTTTTTTAACCTTAGGGACTAATTTGTAAATTTTTACCAGTTATTGATTTTAATCTGATTTTGTATTACCAATTGAAATTAAACTCTCCAATTATTGATCTAAGAGTTTCATCATTAGAACCTATCGAATTATTAAGCCAATTAAACCAACTTGAGATTTTTTTACGAAAATCAGTTTTGTGACTTAACTAAATTTACCAAATTTCACCAGTACACTTATAAACCATGTTTCCATTGATATGTCAAATTTTAGGGCGTTCAGAATCCATTTTCCAAGTTTTCATCTTAGGCTTATTTTAGGCACTTTTTAACCATTTTAACCTATCAAAATCTAGTCATTCTAAGCATACAACCAAAACCATATTACTAAGTCATCATACAATCATAGAAAGGCTTATACAAAACAAGTTGGTTCATATGCCACTTCACTAGGAGTTTATAGCAAAAGATAACATACATATATGGCAGAGACGTGACTTACAACCGCAACAACACAATCAAGGCTCGGAATAGTTCAAGGTCCTGAAAATGCATGTGACACACATGTTAGGCTTAAATAGCCTAGTGAGGTAGTTATAACAATTACAATGGATGATCAATATTATAAAATGCATGATAATCAAATATGCAAGTAGTCATATTACACTATACACAATTCATGCTTATTACATATATTCTCATGCTTTCATATTCACATATTACATGTCACATAGTCATATCATAATCGTATTGTCATAGCACAATTCATAGGCACATATCACATTAGGTACCATTGGATACAGAGATTCCCATGTACACCAACGCATATAACGGAGAGTGGGCCGTAGCCCTTGAGCCGTAGCTCCGGAGATATATCCCTTACACAGCCGACCTTATTTCCCCCACATATAGGCCGTAGCCCTGGACCGTAGTCCTCCCTTACTTAACTGAGCTCAATAATCCTATGGCATGCCAATTGTATCCAATGTTCATAAATACACAAATTCACATAGTCCATATTTTTTTTCAAGTCATATCATGTCAAATATCGAAATGTAACATTTTATATTATTTTCATATATCATATACGTGTAACATATCATAGTCATATTTGCACATGTCAAAGCAATGCAAGGCACTTACCGTATTTGCCAATTGAATTCAACACGGTTGCTCTACGTGAGCCCTTAAATAAATATAAACATAATCACAAAATAATGCAACGGGATGGCACCTAGCCTATCCCCGACACAACTACACTCACCTCGACAACCCGATGCTTTCGAGGTTCTCTGATAACAACGCCTTTATCCTTGGCTTTCGGAAGGGAAGACGGTTGTTCTTTATCAACCTCTTGAGCTAGGTTAACCAATAGGAATTGGTTAGAATCGACAAAACGACATCAAATCAATACGGAAATATTAACCAAGGAGTTGAGCTTACCCGATCGATAGCAAGGACTCGAATTTATTAAACCGAAAGACTCGAACTTACCAACCTATCACTGAATCGACTTGTTTGTCCCTTGCTTTTTCTCCATGCTTCTTGCGCACAATTCCCCTCCCTTTTATACTAAATTGCCGGCCTCAAATTGATGCCTCCAAGCTCCACATGCGTCGGAGCCGTGACACAATTTGGGGTATAATCCCCTTGTTGCTTGCCCACGTGGTGGGCATGAATCGCCACCTTGGGCCGCTTCATTTCAAACGTGGGAAATCCACGGTGATTTCCTTCAATTTGAAGGAATCAACCGTGGGTCCTCCCACTCACGCCATTTATATATATATATATATATATATATATATATATATATATATATATATATATTACTAGTAATAGTAAACTAATACAGTTAGTTCGGATAACTTTTATTGCTTCAAATTAGGTACAAAATCGAGCAAACTATGTAACCGGTACGAGATATTAGATAACCGGAACCTAATTCCGACTAGACCGGTTTTCGGGGTGTGACAAGTACCCTGCATAGGGCATACTTTACACGCGCAATTGCTGTAAAATTTGTGTTTTACATAACAATATATCATTGGAAACATGCAAGTTAATGACAGGTAAGCAATGTGTATATGTAATCGGCTCACTTTTACATTTGGTTTAAGAGAAGCACTGTCCATTCATTAAGGCATGGTTTCCATTGGAGACGTCGTCCGAGCAGTTTGGAGCAACAAAATGGAGAATTAAAGAAACTGATGAATACCAGGGAACTGTGAAATTCCTTTATGGCTGTTAGGGCAGCCTCTAATTGCTCTGCTGCAGCAAATCCCTTGGCCTCAATCAGGGATAGAACCAGGATCCCAACTCGAGGGGGGCAAAGTATAATTTACATAGAAAATGAGGGGGGCAATTCGCCGTTATTTCATAAAATTTTTAAATTTATTATCAAAATTAAGGGAAATATAAAAGGTTGGTCTCCCACATACAAAGTGAATCCGTCCCTGGCCTCAATCACCCCAAGTATCCTTAGCAGCTTTAAGTTCGCTTTATAGTTCTCTGAAACTCAATGTGACTCAAATCATCCTTCTTAGCTTCCAAAACCCGGAGTGCCGGACAAACTTTTTTTCTCAAATCCAGCCCTTGATTTCACATCAACTTCAATCTGTTCTGCCAGTACTGCTCAACTAGCTGCATTTTACACAACCAATCTACAGGAACGGTATATGTGGAGGTTCAAGGTTCAAACCATCCTTTCTCTAGCTGCGGTAGGAGGACTAAGGCTTTGTCCAATAAAATTTCCAAATTGTATAGAAAATGAACAATATTAGATAGAATCTTTTATGATAAATGTAGGAAACGAGAACTACTTATCACTTAATAGAGAATATGTTCAACACATTTTATTTCTTTTTTTAAAAAATTTCTTTCAAGTGTATAATCCTTTTTAATTTACATTTATTAAACTACACTTTAGTCTAATATTTAGACAATGAATCAAATCAAAAGTTACAGAACTATTAATGTAATATTATTATTATATTGTTAAAATAATTTATATTATCGAATTATCTGGTTTCTTTTGTAGAATTTTAAAGAGATGTGTATTTTGTTACATTATTGTAATATAAAGTTTCGTAACTTACATGTACATAGAGATATTAACACTTTGTTTTGTTTTAACACTGTAATCTAGAATAAGTAAATTGTAATTTTGAAAAAAAAGTATTTGACATTATTCATCAGCAGTGCCTCAATCTCTTTGGATCCTTTATGTAAAAATAATGCACAGATTGTTTTTTTAAAAAATAAAAATAGAACGATTAAATTTAAAACTTATACACAGTGTAAGGACTAGTAACAAAATTTATCCTAGAAATAATATACACAACGTAGATTAAGGAGATTGGAGCTGGGCTAGAAACATGGGCTTTCAAAGAAAAAATGCTATACAAACAGTAAATAGGTGCCAAATTATATCATTTTTTTAGTTAGATGTTTAAATTATTTTCGGGTTAAATAGATGTTTAACATTTTATTTCGTGACCAATTTAAGGTTTTTCGTTAATTCACAATGTTAAAAGACACGTGTCACATCCTGAAAATTTCAAAATTATATTATAAATAAATAAAATTAATAAGACAAAATAAAAATATATTATAAAAGTTTCAAATATTATAAAATACTCCTCAAATCCCTAAACTCCCCAAATCTGACCACTCCCACCGGCGTTAGCCGCGTTGCCGGCGACAGAATGAATCGTCCTCCCCTCGCCGAACAACCCACATGTTGTTCGTCGCCCCTCCTGCCGCCGTTCGTCGCGAATTGTTCGAAAGAACCATTCGACAATTTTGGTGATTCGCACGACGTCGGTCAATTTCCAGCGACAGAGTAGTGGGAGAAATGGTCGTGATGGTCTGGCGACCGATATGGTGGGCGGGGCAAACGGTTGCGGAATTGGCCCAAATCGGGATTTAGGTTTTGGGAAGTTAAGGATTTTGAAATTTGGGGATGTTTTGTAAAATTTGAAAAACTTGGAGAATTTCTGAAAATTAAGTGATTTTATTTATTTTTAATATAATCTTAGAATTTTCAGGAGATGACACGTGTTCTTTAATGGTAAAAATTAACGAAGAACCTTAAATGGGTCATGGAATGAAACTTTAGGCGCTTATTTGGCCCGAAAAATAATTTGGACACCTAACTAAAAAGAAACATAGTTTTGGCACATATTTAACGGTTAAGCCAATTCCATTCTCATACATCCAAATTCGTTGATTCAATGAACCGTTATTTTTGATTAAATGAACCGTTATTAATTTCGGTTACTATTTAGTTTATTATTTTATTTTTAAATATATTAATTTTTATTTCAAATATTCATAACCGTAATTATGAATGGTATAAATCATATTTATGAATGTGATTAAATTTGTATTAGATAAGAATAAATAAAAATAAATAAAGGAGAGTTTGACGCGATTGATTTTTTATAACTATAAAGATGAAATTATTGAAGGGAAACAAAGGAAAAATTCTTCTGGAAACCAATAATTCTGTGAGCCGACAGATTTCCAATTAGATTGAAGGAGTAAAGTCTCTATATATTTAACTCCCACTGAAAACAAAGTGAATTGGGATGAGCCTTTAATTTATGGAGATTGAGGTAAGTTTCTGTGTGTCTCACAATTAAGGTGTTGGTATAAAATTTTAAGAGAGTAAAAATATATTTTTAATAAAAAATATATAAATTTTTAAAAAATTTAAATTATATAAAAATTTCAATTTTTAAGGACGGTCGCCTCTAGGTCCATGGGAACTTGGAATTGGATGATAAGGATTAAAGATATTAAGACTACTTTGGCGTGTGTGATTCCCTGCGCATTAATCTCATCATATCACGACTTGCCTTATGAGCAGAGATGTTCAAAAATATTCGATCTGATCTGATTATTCTTTGATTTGGTTTGAAAATTTGGATACTTTATTTGATTTTTATTTTTGGATCGAATATTCGATTTGATTTTAATTTTTATGATCGGATACAGATCGTAATATTTCAAGTTTCGGATTATCCAAAAATCTGAAGATCCGAAAATTCAAAATTTCATGAATATTAATCTTGTTATATTTAACAATTTGGTATTTGTTATATTCGAAAATTAAAAAAATCAAAATTTTTAGCAATTTGTTGTTTATTATATTCGAAATTTCAAAAATTTTATAAATACGACCTTCAAATTAAAAAATAATTAAATCAAATTATATTTTCGGATAATTGGATATCGGATATCCGAATACGCGGATATTCGATTTTTTTCGAATCAAATACGGATCACTATATTATCGATCCGAAAACCCGAATATCCGAAAAAACCGGATTGAATCGGATCCGATATCCGACAATAAACACTCTTGCTTCCGAGTACATCTAATGACCAAAAATATCTTTGTAATTGTTCTATTAATCACAACATTAAGAAGAAATGTGAGCCGGAGAAGTTTCAAACCACCTCCGTCACCGGCTCTCAACACCCTGCAAACCACCATCTTCCTCGGTCGCTCCTACTCTAAAACTGACACACGATCTCGTAAGTAAAATCATTACCGAACAATTGCAAAAGAACCAAATTTTAGACATACGAGTGGATAACGGGTAAAATCGCAATTCAATTATTAAATATGGCGGGAAGTAAAAGTGCCACTCCTACTAAAAAACTGACACAGGATCGGGGATCCCTTAAAAGAGCTTCATCTGTTGACATTCAGGCACACGAAGATAAAGCCTATCTCCGCACGTCTCGCCAAACAGTTCTGCCAGACAAGAAAAAGAAGAAGAAGCTTTGGAATGTTGTTCAGAATCCAAATCTCCAATTTCCAAGTTGCTGCATCAATGACGTACTAAATTCTAGATTCTAGAATCAACTTGATCAAAATAAACCCCTAAAAACAAAAAGAAAGTTGAAAAATATTCCTGATAGTAACCACACAGCCGAAAGTCCAAAACTATCCGGCAGTTGGGTATAGAAAGATTGAGAAGTAAGTTCCTCAGGCAACTATTATGCATATTCCGAGAGCTCACAAGTTCCATCACTATATCATGATGCTGTGAAATCGAATCACAGCCCCTTCTATCTTCTAGCATTCTGAGGTAGTAGCAACATGATCATGGGATCTCTGCTACAAGCACTAATTTTCTGAATACTACTATTTTGAGAAAAAGAAGAATAAACAAAAACACTACTCTTCAAATGGAGTATATTTTACCAAGTTGCCAAATAATGAAGGGAATGCTCCCACTCCAAAATTGGCAGAATATCTTACTGTATATTTTGCTGAGATCAAAAAGGAGGATCGGTGATTATGTTATTCAAGCATCTACGCTAATGGGTAGGCTCTGTTTTGGGATCTAATCCCCACCATTCGAAAAATTCTCAAAGAAAACAACTTGTTAATGATATTGTAAAAGACAAAGAAAAGACTTTTATAAAGCGTCAGTTCTTTGACACTGGATTCTTGTCCATCAAAGCTTTACTTGAGCTAGAGAATAATATCTTATTATGCTCCCGCAAAAAAAATGACAACTTGCACAACCCCACCAGTTTTGCTCTTTATAAGCAGCGGCCACTACAATTTCTTAGCCGTGCCATCTTCCCTTGACTGAGGCAGCAATCTCCCCATCCTTTCTCTTTTGTTACTTACTCTCCCCTTAAGATCTAATCCTTAAAAAATGGCATCATCTGTTACTTTTTCACGTGATTCCAATTCCTACTGGACTCCAAAGCAAAACAAGCTATTTGAAAGGGCGCTCGCTATATATGACAAGGACACCCCGGACCGGTGGCAAAAGGTGGCCGCGGCTGTGGGTGGGAAATCGGTGGAGGAAGTAAGGAGGCACTATGAGATCCTAGTGAGGGATCTCATGTATATTGAATCCGGTCGAATCCCAATACCCAATTACGAAAGCACTGGGAGTAACACAAGGTGAATTGCTATGGTGCAAAGGTAGTGTTCCCTAACATGTCATGCATTCACCTTTCCCTTTCAGGTTGATAAAGTTCAAAGTTCAAGCCCCCTCAAAATATAACATGTGTAGTGTGGTATACAATTTTTTGTTAATGGTGCAATTTACCATCTAAATTTTTGGTGTAATTAGATAACCCTTCTATCAAAATTCCAAGGGAATACTAATTACTTCAGCTAAAAACAAATAATTCTAATAATCTAAACATAATATGGCATTTGCTCGTATGTTCCTCTTATATATTAATCTAAATTTGTATTTGTACCTTTAATCTTCTCTTCCGCAGGTGTATGAAGAATCTAAATCTCCAATCAAGCAGATGTTTCAGCTGCACAGTCAGAGAATCTGTATAAACTATATAATAGAAAAAGCGTAAAATATAAGGAAATGTGGAATTTGGATCGTGATTCTACCTATCTTAATTAATATGGAGTGATGAAGTCAGTTTGTTCATATAACAACAAAGTTGGACGCTGAGATAAAAAAAAAAAAACCAGCAGCAACAACAAAGTCAAACTCTATAATTATTAAGCTTATTGTGTATTGTACTGAAGTTTCGAGTTTTAAATAAAAAATTATTAGTATTACTACTAAATGCTTTGTGCTTTCTCTATTGAATCAAGTTTAATCTTGCTTGTTTTCAAATAAATACAATAAGTTAAGCAATTCACTAATCAACAGAGAAACGAACATCTTTTTTTTTCCTGGAAATAACAATAATCAAACAAATCGATTAATGACGAACATTAAAGGAACAATTTCAGTTTTCGTTTCCATTTCAAGAAAAAAGAGCAGGGAAACGATCATTCAGTAAACATAATTTGATTTCGATTCTATCGCTTGGAAAAATTCTTATCTTTGTTAAATAAATGGCGGCAATGAGAAGCAGCATGACATCTTACTGATTTCAAATCCAGCCTCCAAAATTGTACTCTGAATCTGGAGAGAGATAAACGAAACAGGCAGAAATTGCTTTCCTGAACAAATTCAAAAATAACAGAGATGCAGGGTATCAATCCTCGTACCTCTCGTATGCTAAGCAAGCACTCTACCATCTGAGCTACATTCGGTGTTGAATTTGTGTGGAACAAATATTTATATTAAGTATGTTTGGAAAAAGGAATTAAAATATTAGAGAAATGGAGATGAGGGGTATGCTAAGCGAGCAATCTATCATCTGAGCTACGTCCTCAACATGGGTATACATAATTCTAGTATCGTTAAACATACAGTTTCTTAATTGATTATTTCATGAAGTTAATTACGAGTTTAAGATGATTAAACAAATTAAAATTGCAATGTAGCTTATTATATGGTTAAATAGAGAAAAAAATGTCTAACGTATATCAAGAAATGGTTTACAAATATAAATATAATACTAATAGTACTATATTTAAGGATATACTAACTTTCCTAAATAAACTTACTTGTAATCAATCAAATTTCGATACAACGTGTTATTGTCTAGTTTCAATGGCTCATGCTTAGACCATCGACATAACTATAAGAATCTAACATAAATTTCCAAAGCTCAAATAATTTTTCATAATTCCGGATTATAAGAGTAAATAACCAAAATAGAGTTTGGATTCACTTTCCCTGATAAAATATTTGGATTGTTTAATCATTCAAATGCTAATTACAACCAAATGGCTCTGAGTAGAAGTGGCGAATTATAGGGTTTAAGGTGAGGGTATCATAACTTGACTATGTTCATTCATAACCGACTTAAAAATGTAAACGTCTGAATTATGTAATATTTTTTAAATAAACCAGATAGAGGAAAAGGTAGAACCGTTGGGGCAAATTGTTTTTTCTTCTTAGTTTGTTGTTTAAACATGCAATCAAAGTTTTGTGTCACAGCCTCAGAAGTCTACTATTGTCCAATTCAATATTGGTTTTGGGTGGAAGTTGTGTGTAAGTTGAGCCGTGAGATTGTTCCAAAGGATCCTAATACAGTACGGCAGGTTCATAACAAAAGCACAACAGACCAAAAGATATATTGAAATTGAGCCCCAACATAAGGGTCAAAATTTTGAGAAGCCATGAGCCTACGGCCTACCCAAGTCAATTTTCATTTTGGTTGGACATAGGCCAGATTCAACAAGCAAGAACTAATAAAACAGTTGCTCAATAACAGCCTGCATGCGATAAAACCCACCATTTCAATCAGCATTAAAGTAGAGGAACGAGACACCATCATTTGCCCGTTTTCAAATTTGTTTGCTTTCGGACAGTGTTTTCAGAAATAATGGGGTAGAGAAATGACGGGAATTGGAAAGAAAGAAAATACCATAAGTTAAAGAGAAACAATTAACTACAAAGGAACAGTTCTGAACGCAAAGATCATACAGAAACATTCAAGATCAAGGCTAGCTCCCACCTCAGTCAAAGATGTTATCATGATTAATCCAGGCTATGCCTTATATATACATATCTCACATGTCGTCGTTAGCTCATTTGGAAACTGTAAACATGAAGAGCTCTTACTCAGGTGGCTGCTCCTGCTCCTGCTCCTGCTCCTGCTCCTGCTCCTGCTTCTTCATGTTCTTGTTATTATGCATCCAAACCTTGAAAACCTGCCTTTTCACCCCATACTCAGCACAAAACTTCTGCAGCAACTCTTCGTCTTGTTTATTGATCCTCCAACCCACTTCCTCGGCTAACTCCAACATCTTATCCTTCTGCTCCTGCGTAAATTTCGTGCGGAATCTCTTCTTTGACAAAACATAAGAAGGTGGCGGTAGCATTCCCTCAGCGTTTGTTTGGAACACATTAAGATCCTCGCTTGAAGATTCGTTCCCGCCGCCGCAGCCGCTGCCAAATGCCATATTATTCATGGACGAAACCAGCGCGCTTGATGGACTTGTGTGGAACGAGTACTTTTGATGAGGGTGCATCATGGTTGGGGATGGCAAAGGAGGAGGCAACTGAAGTGGGTGAAGCATCAAACTTCTAGTGGGAGTAGCCCCGAATTGGGTCTCTCCGTCAACCTCCTTGCGATGAAAGTTGCGGTGACAGCCACAGGCAGCACATTTCAAGGCTTCCAGGGTTCCTTCTTCACCACTAGGCATGAACTCGCCGCAGCCATCGTAAACGTTCCCGCCGATGCTGGCCGCGTGGTTCTTGAGACACTCTCGATATCTGATGAAGCTGGACGGTTTTGTGTTTGAGACGACTGAAATGGGTGCAACAGCTGCACCAGTGGCAGCAGCGACGTGATCCGGATGCTGAGATCTTACTTGACCGATTGATTGCTGTCTCTGGAGACGGTGAACATGATCTAGGGTTTGAGTGCAAGTAAGAACAGCTGTACCGTTATGATTCCCATCTCTTCTTCTCTCAACTCCAGGCGAGTGATGACCAAAGGGAGAATACTCTGGCGGTTTATTTCCATGTTCTTGGCCTCTTACTTCCATACTTAAGAATTGTTGAAAAAAAGAAAAAAACACAGAACTAAACCTTTTTTATGATATTTTAATCAAACTAAACAAGCGTACTCAAAAGAGATGATGCAAGTACGTAGCTTATCTAAACATCTGGCTGGTTTCCGGTTTCCCTTATCCTCCTCTAGAGATATTCACTTATCCAGCATTATGCGACCAAAATCCTCCGACCCATACCACAGATTTCAACGAGCTGAGAGATAAAAGAGTGAGAAAGAGATTTGTTACGGAAATAAAAGGGATATGAATGAGAAATTAGCCCTCAAAAAAATCAACAAAGACATTAAAGTGAAATGGGACCAAACTCAGAGACTTTTAAGAAAGAGATGAGAAAACGGCAGAGTCAGGCCACCACTTTCACGCCTTTACCAGCAGCTACCACACCATGTAAGCAGCGTCTAAACATCTCTGATTAGCAAGGGAAAACAAAGAAGATGGAGAAAGGAAACCGAGGTAGATTTGGGGTTTGGGTTAAGGATTTGGCGTGTTTGTTTTTGTGCTCCCAATAAGCCAACTACTACGTATATATCCCAACAAGAGACAGCTTGGTTGCTTGGGGTGAGGCCGGGGAAAGATCAGAGTCAATTCTCTTAAAAATAGAGATTTATGATGAGATTAAGAGCTCTTCTTTGAATATAAAAAATAAAAATAAAACAACCGACAACGTCATGTTCATCCCTCTCCCACGCCCTGCCACATTTGGGTCCCACTCTTACCCTCCATTATTGCCTTCCTTCCCTCTTCCCTAGTTCTTATCTTTAACCCACTTGATTCCACAAATGACCAAGCAGATAGTTTATATAGTTCTTATAGACTCCCCGCCCTTGATGCGACGTAGCTTTGCTTCTTCCATAATCCTTAACTTTTCTTCATTAAAACAGGTTTACAGACACTAACAACCACTCCATTACAGGCTAAAAGATGGATTTTTAACTGTAGCTACAGATTCAAAGGGAGGATATACGGTGAAAAGTAAAGAACTCTGGGGACGGTTCACAGTGGAGTTGTGGTCCTGTTGCTGAGTGAATGGATTTCAAACCCTACTGCGTGCATTTCTGCAACTCTCTGGCTCTGGCAAATAACCACGCTTGCCCCCAAGCAATGTCTTAACCTTTCCGTGATGCAATCGATGCTTCATCTGTCTCTCTGCATTTTTCCATGTAGTGATTTCGTGTCTTTTTGGGTGCAGTACAGTTCAACCAATGGCATCACGAATTCAAGAATCCTCCTCATTCACCCGGAGGCCTTATCACGTCAGGTTAGGGGGGTGAGACAGTGGATAGAAAATACTATGTCGTTTGAATTTAAGTCACTTAAAAGAGAGATAATATTATTTTTAAAAAAAGAATATAATATCATCCTTTATTATTAGAACCAAACTTCATTTGAATATACTAATTGGATATATGAGATTATTGAAATTTTATAGTTATAGGTGAATTTCTCAGAATTTTCTGTATTTAATCGACTTTAATGACAAATATTTGAATCCCCTATATTTTATTATCTTTGCAAGAATTTGAAACTTCTTATACAAAATCCATTTAATATTTATTTTTAAATTTAATTTTTAATATCTTACCCCCACTATTTTACTCATAATTTTAGTCAATATATTAGAGTTGCTACCATCTTTTATAGAACTCATAATTTATCATTAAACTATTTTTAGAGAACATGATTGTTGGATCTTCATTTGCAACCTTGGCCGGACATGAACAAACTAGAAAATCAACAATGACTTTTTCTTTTAACATAAAATAAAAATAAATTGATTTGCTAGAATAAGTCACACATTTACCATGTCATATGTATTTCCTTTATGGGTTTTCGATTATATAAAATTCATATATCGATAGCTTTCCTTCCCGATAGCAATTAGTTAATGGTTATATTTTGATATACAAATTGTTTTTGCACAATTTTTTTATAAATTTAAAACATTGAACTATAAATTCTAGCCACAAACTTTAAATTCTACGCCTTATGCACTAAACCCTCAAACACTAAACCATAATTTAAAATTCTAAACTCTAAAATTGAAAGACTTGTGTAAATTAAATTGTGTATTAGAATGTTTTCCATTAGTTAAACTCTTTCACAGTTTCATGTATAATCTTCATTCCGGTTAAGATTAAAAGTTAAATATCCATAACGGAAATCTGCAGAGCTGGAAATGACAAATAACTACTTCTATTCTAGGCCTCAAATATTAAAGAGGTGTATTTATGATGCAAATAAATGTTATTTGAGGCATTTTTATTTAAAAAGCTCATTTTAAATAGTTATTTAGAATCTTGAGCTCCACCCAAAGTTGTTTAGAAAAATGATTTTTAAATCGTACACGTAAAGCAAACTCGTTTTTCACAAAGAGTGAGTTCTGTGTTTAAAAATGCGAGAAATTATTATTTTTTTCTTTTTATCAACTTATTTAACATGAAATTCGCGTTTTGTAAAAAGCAAATTTCAAGCTCGTGTTTTGCAAAAAACGAGATCGCCTTATGTGAACGATTTATGGTTATTTTTCTAAATAACTTTGTGTAGGATGAAAATTCTAAATAACTATTTAAATTGAGTTTTTTTGGATAAAAATGTCGTTATTTGCCTTGTCATTTTGTCTTATTTTCTTGTCACATTATTGCAGGTAGAGACAGAATGGTAGGCAGATCCATTTCTCTACATGAGTTATATAGCTCAAAGGGAAGCATGATTCCAAATGCAGAGTTGCAGAGTGGTAAGCACATCTGGTTTTACTTCCAGCAATTGACAATGATAAAACATTTTCAGGTTTTGTTTCTTTGAATCTGTTTTCATATAACTCCCGCAATAGTTATTTTGGGGGCACAAGACACAAAAAAAGACGCACAACATCCTTGTCTTGGACTCTTAACGAACTCACAACCGAGACACCCATGGACGACCACTTGGGGCACTTGAGAGTGAATAAACAATCGCTTCTTTCTCTTCAACTATCATTCCCCTTCTCTGTTTCTTCCCCTTCTCTGTTTGTTCCCCTTCTTTGTCCTACACCATGACTAGAGTGTAATAATCCGCCATTGTTATCAGACTTGATTTCCATTAAAACATTCATTTTACCTCCTATAAAGTTGTCTTTAGCCAACGACCTTTGGATTTTACCTGAAGTTGTTTTTGGAACACTTCCACTTTTTACTAGAACTACCTTCCCTATGTCAACTTTTTCGTCTTTAAAAACATTTTCTCTGATTCTTTCACATATATTCCTCAAAATCTTATTGTCCTTTTCACTCCTCTTCATTTATAAACTGCGGGCAACTATTATAAGCAGCGGTCTCTATGTAATGAGGGTGTATGTCCTGACCGTTTGGGAGCTTAATCATCTATAGGCAACGGCCTGTTACAAAGAGAAATCTTTCTTCCCCTTTAACAATTCCTCTGTCCCCGGTTCGGACGTAACACCGGTTGACCTTGTTGCGAAGTCTACCTTTAAATATGTCTTGAGTTAAGAACGGATGGCCTAAGTAACCCGAACCATTGCTCGGAGACGAAACCCAAATCTCGCTTTCGATTCCATCAGCAACAGGCTCATGTGTGTGCTCATTTACAACAATAATGTCCATGTCCTCTTCTTCTTCTTCTTCACCGGCAAGTCTTGCACTAGGTAAGAGCTTGTTGTGAGATGGGAAAACCGGGAAACATGAGTTTCCGGAGTTGTCATTATTCTTTCTCCATGCCGTGGAAACGAAAGTGCAATTCTCTGCTAAGCCATAAGAAGGGGAGATGGACGATGGATTAAGTCCACAAGGCTTGAACACAGAAAGAAATTCTTCAACTGATTGTTGGGTGAGGGTCCCACTATGTGGGTAACCCACACCGTTTACACCCCAAAATTCAAAGGGGTGGTTGTTTGTCTGCCATATTTGGTGTTTTTTTTTTTTTTTTACTTTTGTAAGCCAATAATTATGGCTTTTATTAGTATATTATAGAGGTGGACAGATATGAATTGAAGATTTGAGAGATTGCAGAGGGAGCTCAGACATTGTTCGAGAGAAAAATAGGAGAGAAAACTATTTTCCAGCTTTGAGTAGTTTTGATCAACTTTTCGATCAGAGGTCCATTCGTGGTTCGACTGAGTTGATTTTGGACAGCAACTAGGCGACTTGGTGTTCTTGACTTTATACGGTCGGATTTTTCATCTGAGTCTTGTAGGGTCAGAAATCTCCATTTTGCAGCAGCTGTGTTTTTGGTGATGTTCTCTCATTTTTCTCTCTTTTGTTAAAGACTGCATGTTATTAGCCTTGTTGGAGTTAAATGCTTGTTGTAGGTTGGATATTGTAGTCTTGTAGTTGAACATTTGATTATAGTGGAGCTTTTGATCGGACTTTAAAGTCCCGTGGTTTTTACCCTTGATTTAGAGGGGTTTTCCACGTAAAATATCGTTGTCTCGATTTACTTGTGTTGTGGTTGCATTGTTGATTTGTGGTTGATTAGTGTTGCTAGAGAACATATTTGTGATATTGTGCTTGCCATAATTATTGAGTTGCATTTTTGGGAGAGAAAGAACATCGGTTCTACTTCCGCTTAATTTCGGTTGTTCGGTTTTTTCCCCAACAAACTGGGATCAAAGCTTAATTATTGTGTCAGATAATTATGGAGATTAATACGAGCAAGATGATTAGGTTGAATGGAACAAATTATCAACTTTCGCGGAATAAAATAAAAGACTTGTTGTTTGTAAAGGCTTTGCATCTTCCGGTCTTTGCTACTCAAAAACCCGATTCAAAAAGTGATGAGGAATAAGAATTTGAGCATCAACAGGTGTGTGGCTATATTCGACAATTTGTTGAAGAAAATGTTTACAACCACATTGATCAGGAGACACATGCTCGCATATTGTGGGAGAAGCTTGAAAGCTTGTATGCTTCGACGTCGGGCAATAACAACTTGTTTTTGCTAAAGAAAATGATGGCATTGAAATACAGAGAAGGAACGTCTACAGCTGACCATGTTAGTGAGTTTCAAAGTGTGATGAATCAGTTGCTTGGTATGGGTGTCAAATTTGATGATGAGATTTTAGGGTTTTGGTTGCTTGCTACTCTACCGGACTCTTAGTAGATTTTTCGGGTCTCACTCATTAATTCTGCTCCACATGATATTATTACTTTGGATTTGGCTAAGGGTGGCGTGTTGAAAGAAGAGGTTAGAAGAAGATCTCAGGGTTCTACACATAGTCCGAAGTGTTGGTTACCGAGAACATGGGGAGAAACAGAGAAAAAAATGGCAAGTGTAGAGATAAAAGTCGAAGCAAGTCAAGATCGAGATATAAGAATCTTGAGTGTCATCATTGTGGTAAGAAAGGTCATATCAAGAAATACTGCTACAAGTGGATGAGAGAGAACAAAGGCGGTGGTGATAAAAACGATCGGAATAATGATGAAAAATCTGAGCGTATTGCTACTACTACTCGTGAAGATTTATTGGTCATTTGTTCTAAGAATTTGGTCAACCTAGCATGCGACGAGACTAGATGGGTGATTGATACTGGTGCTTCAATTCATGTCACGTCAAGGAGAGATTTCTTCACATCTTATACTCATAGTGATTTTGGAGAATTGAAGATGGGTAATGACGATTTGATTTCAGTTATTGGCATGAGAGATGTTATCTTGGTGAGCAATAATGAAACAAAGTTAACTCTCAAGGATGTCAAACATGCACCGGATATTCGTTTGAATTTGATTTCTGCAGGAAAGCTTGATGATGAGGGATTTTGTAACACCTTCAGTAAGGGGCAGTGGAAGCTGACTAAAGGCTCCTTAGTTGTGGCTCAAGGAAAGAAGAGCTCAAATTTGTACTTGGTACAGGTTTCGACTTCCAAAGACACTGTGAACGTGACAGTAAATGACTCAACTGAATTATGGCATAAACGGCTTAGTCACATGAGTGAGAATGGGCTTACTTGTTTAGCCAGGAAGAATAAACTTTCGGGTTTGAAGAATGCCACATTGAAGAATTGTGCTCATTGTCTAGCGGGGAAGCAGATAAGAGTTTCTTTTAGAAGTCATCCTCCTCATAGAAGATCAGAGTTGCTAGAGTTGGTCCATTCAGATGTTTGTGGTCCGATAAAGGTAAGGTCACATGGTGGTGCACTTTATTTTGTGAATTTCATTGATGATTGTTCAAGAAAGCTGTGGGTCTACACTTTGAAGTCGAAAGACCAAGTTTTTGAGGAATTTAAACAGTTTCAAGCATCAGTTGAAAGAGAAATAGGGAATAAGTTGAAGTGTATTCGTACTGATAATGGTGGAGAGCACACAGGGCCATTTCATGAGTATTGTCTACAACAGGGAATCAGACATCAGAAGACACCACCAAAGACTCCAAAGTTAAATGGATTAGCTGAAAGAATGAACCGAACATTGATTGAGAGAGTCAGATGTTTGCTGTCAGATGCAAAGTTGCCGAGATCGTTTTGGGTTGAAGCCTTGAACACAGTGGCACATGTGATTAATCTATCTCCTAGTGTTCCTTTGCAAAGTGATGTACCAGATAGAGTTTGGTTTGGTAAAGACGTATCATATGATCACCTGCGTGTGTTCAGTTGTAAAGCATTTGTTCATGTTCCAAAGGATGAAAGATCCAAGTTGGATGTCAAGACTCGTCAATGCATCTTTATTGGTTATGGTCTAGATGGTGAGTTTGGTTACAGACTCTACGATCTAATTCAGAAGAAGCTCGTGAAAAGCCGAGATGTTGTCTTCATTAAGGATCAGACCATTGATGACATTGATAAGAGAGAGAAAAATGATTCACAAGATAATGGTGACTTGACCGATGTGAATCCAGATCCCCTAGATCCTTCACCGAATCCTATTCAGGATGATGTACACGGTGATGTTAATGATGACCAGCAGGACATATGTGACTTTGATGCTCCCATAGATGATGTTGTGAATGATTAACAACAAGCACCTATAGCTCCACCAGCAGTTCTACTTCGAAGATCTTCTAGAGAACGACGATCTTCTATCAGGTATTCTTCTGATGAATATATTCTTTTGACTGACGGGGGAGAACATGAATGTTATGAAGAGGCTATAGAGAGTGAATGCAAAAATCGGTGGGTTTACAGGTTGAAGCAAGAAGAAAAGTCTTCATCTCCATGATACAAAGCTAGATTGGTCGTCAAGGGTTATACTCAGAAAAAAGTGGATTGATTTTGAAGAAATATTTTCTTCAGTTGTGAAGATATCCTCTATTAGAACTATATTGAGTTTGGCAGCCTGTTATGACTTAGAGGTTGAACAAATGGACGTGAAAACTGCTTTTCTTCATGTTGATTTGGCATAAGAGCTTTACATGGAGCAGCCAGAGGAATTTGTTGCACAAGGAAAAGATGACTACGTGTGCAGGTTGAAGAAGAGCTTGTATGGTTTGAAGCAAGCTCCTAGGCAATGGTACAAGAAGTTTGAGTCTGTTATGAGGGAGCAAGGCTACAAGAAGACTACTTCTGATCATTGTGTTTTTGTTAAGAGATTCTTTGGTGACGATTTTATTATCCTTTTGCTCTATGTTGATAATATTCTTATTGTTGGTCGTAATGCTTCCAGAATTGACAAGTTGAAGCAAGAGTTGAGTAAATCCTTTGTGATGAAGGATTTGGGGCCATCAAAGCAAATTCTTGGCATAAGGTTGACACGTGATAGAAAGGCCAAGAAATTGTGGTTATCACAAGAGAGGTACATTGAGAAAGTACTTCAGAGGTTTAGTATGGACTGAGCTAAAGCGGTGAATACTCTCTTTGCTACTCACTTCAGATTGAGTGTCAGGCATAGTCCTTCCAGAGAAAAGGTGAAAGAAGAGATACAAAAAGTTTTTTACTCTTCAGCTGTAGGCAGTTTGATGTATGCAATGGTTTGCACGAGACCAGACTTGGCTTATGTTGTTGGTACAGTTAGTCGGTTTCTTTCTAATCCAGGCAAAGAGCATTGGGATGCAGTGAAGTAGATCATGAGATATCTTCGTGGCAGTTCCAACTTGAAACTTTGTTTCGGCAATGAGAAACCTGTTCTTGTTGGATATACAAATTCAGACATAGCCGGGGACATTGACTAGAGGAGATCTACTTCAAGTTACTTGATCACTTATGCAGGGGGAGTTGTGGCATGGCAATCGAGATTGCAAAAGTGTGTTGCCTTATCCACCACCAAATCAGAGTTCATTGCAGCGACCGAAGCATGCACGGAGATGCTTTGGATGAAGAAATTTGTGCATGAACTTCGTTTTACTTAGGAGATGTATGTCTTGTATTGTGATAGCCAGAGCGCGATTCATCTTGGTAAGAACTCAACTTTTCATGCTAGATCTAAGCATATTGATGTGAGGTACCATTGGATATGAGAAGTTCTTGAAGCTAAATTGTTAGAGTTTGAGAAGATTCATACTGATGATAATGGTGCTGATATGTTGACTAAAGCCTTACCAAGAGGGAAGTTTGAAGCATGCTGCTTGATGGCCGGTATGAAGACATTCCCCACATAGCGTGAGGAGGAGATTTGTTGGGTGAGGGTCCCACTATGTGGGTAACCCACACCGTTTACACCCCAAAATTCAAAGGGGTGGTTGTTTGTCTGCCATATTTGGTGTTTGCTTTTTGACTTTTGTAAGCCAATAATTATGGCTTTTATTAGTATATTATAGAGGTGGGCAGATATGAATTGAAGATTTGAGAGATTGCAGAGAGAGCTCAGACATTGTTCGAGAGAAAAATAGGAGAGAAAACTATTTTCCAGATTTGAGCAGTTTTGATCAACTTTTTGATCGGAGGTCCATTCGTGGTTCGATTGAGTTGATTTTTGGACAGCAGTTAGGTGGCTTGGTGTTCTTGACTTTGTACGGTCGGATTTTTCATCCGAGTCTTGTAGCGTCAGAAATCTCCATTTTACAGCAGCTGCGTTTTTGGTGATGTTCTCTCATTTTTCTCTCTTTTGTTAAAGACTACTTGTTATTAGCCTTGTTGGAGTTAAATGCTTGTTGTAGGTTGGATATTGTAGTCTTGTAGTTGAACATTTGATTATAGTGGAGCTTTTGATCGGACTTTAAAGTCTCGTGGTTTTTACCTTTGATTTAGAGGGGTTTTCCACGTAAAATATCGTTGTCTCGATTTACTTGTGTTGTGGTTGCATTGTTGATTTGTGGTTGATTAGTGTTGCTAGAGAACATATTTGTGATATTGTGCTTGCCATAATTATTGACTTACGTTTTTTGGGAGAGAAAGAACATCGGTTGTGCTTCCGCTTAATTTCGGTTGTTCGGTTTCTTCCCCAACACTAATGCCTTGTAAATAGGCTCGTTGATGATAATCAGATTTCTCAAGCTCCATAGATCAATAGGTGAGCTTCCTGCTTTGACTCCACCGCGCTTCACGACTAGTGGCAAGGTGAATGATGGAACAGGAGTACAAGTTGCCTTGAACTCTGTCATGAGCTCGAGCCATAGTCTAGGCCGGTTAACGAAAGCCAAGGGTGATGTCAACACGCATGTTGCACCAGATACAATGGTCAATAACAGAAACATTAGGCCACAATCATGGTACTGAGGTAACCAAGAGACGATAACACTATTGGGATGTAAATCATAAGCTTTCCTCGCTGTTCTAACATTGTGGGCCGCTGATCCGGCCGTGAGAAGCACTGGCTTCGGGATCCCGGTTGCACCCGAGGTGTACTGAATCAAGTAAGTTTCATCAGGCTGGCAACCATTATAAATCAAGGAATCCACGCCTGAATCTGCATTTTTACTTTTGACATCTTCAGTGGGAATCCAGTTCAGATTTTGTAACATCTCAACAAGCCTCTTGTCCTTGGAGGGCAAAGAGAGATATTGCTGAACTTTGGTGATATAATCATGGTGGGCAATGGCAGCTTTTGTCTTTGTCTGGGACAGAGCCCTGGCTAGGTGGTAATAGTTTTGTTTGGAGAAAGAAGGGTCGGGTGGGGATATTGGCACGCTCAAAAGCCCGGCTCTTTGGCACCCGAAAATAACCTCAACCAGCTCGAGCCCGGGTGTGCATAAAATGATTACAGTGTCACCCTTCTGTAATGACTGGAGCAACTGAGAAGAAATGGAGTGAACTGAGTCATTGAGCTGAGCATAGGTAAGTGTCGATGTCGAGCCCTTGCTTTCATTGGTGGAGCCATCTTCGGACCAAATGAAAGATGGCTTGGACCTAAAGGCAGGTAGGCTAGCCCATATAGGGAGGTATTGGTCAACAACTGGTTGGTCAGGGAAAGTAGGATCGTAGTTTTCGTAATTCATAGGAGTAATTGTTATCCATGTGCTTGTTGGTAGGTTTTGTACCTATCAGCCCAGTCTTATAAGGTGCCAATGCTATCAACATTGAAGACAATAAAGGGCAACAAACAAAGAGAACAAGGAAATATTCGTGAGGATATCCCAGTATGATACCGGAATGATTCACCTGTAAATTAACAACAATGTGAACTGGTCGATGTTTGTACATGAGTTATTTAGTTAAATTGGCAGTTTGTTGCTAGATTAATGTAGCCTTCTCCAATGCCGTCCCAGGATCTTTCGCATGTGGATTGAGAATAGAATATTAGGAGATGGAGACAATAAGAATTTTAAAAACATACTACTACGAAACATCTAATATTTGGATCTTATTGTGAATCTCGTTTCCGACCAGCGGGAATTCCAAGATCTTAATACTAATGATGAATTAATGATTTGGCAAACGCGGCCAATAGATGAACAACTCTAGGCATCTTTTTGGTTTTTGTTGATTGAAATCTCCTTGGCCTCACCTGCGGGGTTATACACTAAACAAATTTCTCAAATATATTTTTTAACCTTCCAACTACATGCTTTTTTTATTCACACCTAAACCGAGGGATCTAGAATAATTGGATTCAGCTTCACCCCAATCCTAAGTGGCTCGAACCTTGAAATAGTTGGCTCGTCCATATGGAAGGGTGTAGGCCATAAATGAAAATTGTGGTCTTTTTCTTTGTGTACCATTAGCAATTGGGATTGCAAGGTCTTACCGTCTTCATTAGAATCTAGAAGACAGATTTCTTTTAAACTTGTTTAAAGGTTCAAGTTAAATTTCAAGGGTGATTAAAAAGTTGAATACATTAAACCGGTTTAATTAATCAATTGATCAATTAAACACATATTTATACCCAACCTAATACACAAACATTTTCTCAGAACTTCTAGATGCTGCAACTGGTCATGGACCCTTCAAGTATCACCCTACTGATCCCACATTTATGGTGAGAAATTTGAAGTCAACGTTGGGAGAAGGTGCCAATGCTGCCAACATTGAAGAGAATAAATAGCAAAAGAGTGAACAAGAAAATATTCGTGAGAATATCCCAGTGAGATCCTGGAATGTTTGACCTGAAAATAATAGCGAGGTCACCTGAAAAGTTTAATGACAAAAAATAAATATATCTAATATATAATAATTTCAGTTAATTAACCGATTCCGAACCGAATCAACTAATAACCAAAATTTGAAGAAAAAAAACTTGGTTGTTAATCAATTATACCTAAAATTAATTATCCGATTAATCGAAAAAGACTTCAACTTGATTAGTTAATTCGGTTAAAACCGAAGTATGAACACCAGGGTTATGCAACGTACAAATTTCTTTTCGAGAAAGTGTGAAAAAAGAAACAGCCGGTAGAAAGATGGAATGTGGAGAATTGCTCTGGTATATGTAAAGCAGTGTCATTCATACTCTATAGGTGACTAAGCTAGTGCAATAGTGTTACCATCTTTGGCAGTGGCTCAAGCCTAAACGAAGTTGGCTCGACCATATCTGAGGATGTAGATTAACCATAATTGTAAATATTGGTAACTTGTTCTGCCAGCAATTGGAGTCAAAACGACTCAGTCTGATTAGAAGGCATGGATTTCCTTAACCTTGCGCAACAGTTCAGGACTTGCAAGTAATTTAAGCTACTATGGGACAAGTAAACATCTTCCGATCAAATGGTAATAGAACTTCCTTTGCTATCTATACATTTAAGCCAATCCTGTTATACTTATCTCTGCATTTCAGCAACTAACTGTTCTACATCTAATTTTCTATCACCAGAAACCAATATCCACATGTGGCTCTGACACGGTGCTCACGGTCCTTGATTAATTAATAAAGGCGGTTCTAACAAGCAGCCAATTATTAGACAATTCAAGGGACAAATTTCACAACCAGCAGTGATTCGCAATCCATTAATGTCTTGTATTAGACAGTTGATATCTAAATCTGGTGTCCTTTAACAAAGACCAAGGAACCGAAAAATGTGTTTATTCAAAATCTAAACGCAGATTTAGCAGACCAAAGTTGAGAGACTCCAAAGGCTTTCAGAACAACAATTCCACACAATAAATTTCTTTGAAGTGCCTGCTTGCATTTCAAGTTGATCAACGGGTTGTGACGAAAGCCAAACATTCCATCTCCAATGACAATCATTGCCCCCAGGCACAGGCCCTAATAGCATAACAGACAGAAATATCATTACAAAAGCAGTGTAAAGCAATTTTAAAGCAAAGGAAGCCAGAAAGAGACAAAACAGAGAGAGAAAAAAGATTGCTTCCAGGCTGCATGGATCATTTGACCTCTTGATGATTTTTATAATATAACAATGTAAAACTGTAGCATGAGTTATTATGAATTTTAGATTAGTAGCTTGGGGTCTACGTGGGGTCAATTATGCAGCATTACCATCCCTACTGAAATCTTAATATCCATTAGATAATTTAGATCTATGCTGAAGTGTACTTATTTACCTAGGGCAGATGCAGTAGAATGCGAATGAATTCAAACCAGAAGATTCTACTACAATTCCAAGCAATGTAGCAAAAGAGTTCAGGCACATAAACCATACAACGGTGAAAAGCATACAATGATTGGCAGGCCCTATTAGCCATTTATCTACAATACAAGTACAAACCTTGACTTATACCATCATCAAAGCTAGATATATGGGATTCACGCTCAATAATACTCGTTGTATAAACTTCACTGTCGAAATGATCATGGAAGAAAAGACATATAATCATAAACTGATAATTAGTTTGAACATGGTATCATGAGTACCCACAACAATCCTAAACTTAACTCTCGTAAACACACTTTTGGGTAAAAAAATATCTACTTGTACTTTCTGTTTAACTCTAACTGTTGCCATGACCAAACATCATTTCATTGTCTTCTTTCAAATGTAAAACATGAACAAATTAACACCAAGATGTTTTCATGCCAACATGAACAGAGATCTACACAAGCTCTCCCTATTACTATCTCCGTATTTGCTATCAAGATTTGATACTTTTAAATAGATAATGTATGAAGTTGCACTCAAGAGCCAACCTTAAAAATTGAAAGAGGTAAACTGGATTTTGATAGCATGTAAACTGAAAGAATATAGAAATGGAAATTAAAAATCAAATTGGCTTTACTAGAATAAGTTCTATTGAATATCAGTAGAACTACACCATTAGCATCTTTCATTTAGTAATTTTCAATAAAAATATATCCTTTTCTTCTGGATGGAAGAATATACCTGTGTTGTTGACTATCTAACTTTCTTTACAAAGTGTACTACAAATTAATATAGAATTTCAGGACATTATCCATGTTGATGCAAATCCTGCTAGTTACCTCAAGTTAGAAGGAGGTCAGCTACCTTTTATCAATTTATTTCCCCCCAGATAATGATAATGCATTGCAAGGTACATATAATATCCAAGCATGTATATACTCAATTCATAACATGAACTTCATATTCTAAGACTTCAACAACTTTCTTCAGAACTACAGAGTAAAGACAGCAAAATACCATATTTCAAGTCTACCAACTAGCACTTGAGATGCATATAAAAGAGGGTTTTTTGGTTACTATCAATCTTATATAAAAAAAAATATAACTATTCAAATGAATCTTCAAGCACAAAAAGCAAAATTGGGCAAGGTCCTATTAAAAAAAACCCTGAAATGCCTCTTTATTGGAATCAACCCAGCTCCTTAATAGGCGAGGAGGAAACTTATTTTTTTCACGAAATGCAACTAACACTAATAACACCAAAACATGCAACAAAGAAAGAGATGGTACCCAAGGTTAAGAATGCTATTAATGGGGTCCAGAAGCTGGGGCTGCTGCTGATGCTGTTGCTGCTCCTCTTGCTGCTGCAGCGGTGGAATATTAGTACCAGAAGCAACCACGGCAGCACTCGAAGGTGCTCCTTTGGCCTCTACAAACCTCCAAAGGTACCACGAAGCAACTGATCTGTATGGCCTCCACTTCTCACACAACTGATCCATTTGTGAAGGCCTTGGCAACTCCTCCAAATTGTAGAGCATTTGAACCCCTTTCCGAATCCCGAGATCATTAATTGGCAAAACATCTGGTCTATGAAGCGAAAAAATCATGAACATATGAACCGACCAAGAACCGATCCCATTTACCATTGTAAGCATGGTAAAAAGTGATTTGTCATCCATATTTACAATCGTCTGGTCCGATAATATCCCAGTCTGGTATTTTCTCGCGAGATCATGAAGGTAACTAACTTTTCGTCCCGAAACACCAATCTGCCGCAGCTCTTGAGGGGTTAAAGAAATGACAGTTTCAGGGACAACGCCGTTTTCGCCTCCACAGAGAGCGATGAAGCGAGTGTAGATGGAGGTTCCGGCCTTGAAAGCGAGCTGTTGGTATAAAATGCTTCGAGTGAGAGCGAGGAATGGGGTATGGAAAGTGTCGAATGTTGGAGGTCGATTAAGGAAGCGAGAAGGGGGTCGGCGTTGCGAAGGTAGCGGATGGCTGTTTCGACCTAGCCTTCGCAAGAAAGGGACCGGGCAATTATTCGTGGAACCACCACCGCTAAGGCTCGATGTTGAGTAAGTTTTGTTTTGGAAGCTTTTCCGACAGTTTTAGGCGGTTCCGTCACGGATGTGGAGGAGCTCGTTGCTTGTTGGAAGGCATTAGGGTCGAAGTTCGGGTTAGGGGAGAGTTTCGGGATTTCTCTAGGGCGGGAAGGGATTTTCGAAGGAGGAGACGAGGTTGGGAGAGGAACATTGATGAGCTCCGTTGAAGCAGGGGCTACGATGGCGGTACTGACGGAGGAAACAGCGGCGGCGGAGGTATTATTGGGGTCTTCAGTTAGGGTTTGAGGTTGGGCTTGGCTCGGGGTTGAGGAATCATTTGGTGCCTGAGATTGAGGCTGTGGCTGAGGCTGCGCCGGGGTTTGTTCGGCCATGTGAGATCGATCAAAATCTGAGATATAATTCAGAAACCGGTGGTTGATGAAAGCAGCGGCGGCGCTGGCTTTGACGTTGGCGATGGGCGTCGGGGGTTAAGGGGATGAGTAAAAGATGAGAGTTTAAAGGCGGGAATTGATATTTTCTTCGCTTTAAAATGTTTCAATGAAATGTGATTTTGCATACGTGATTGTTTTTAGGGTAAACTAAACGGAGCATATACCTATTTTGATCATTAAGCTATTAAATTTTTTAATTAGGTTATAAATTTATTAAATTGACATATTTTGATCACTACCGTTAAAAATTAATGGATGGATGACGTGACGGTTAACATAAATTTGTAAAATTATACATTTAGTCTATATTCTTTACCTATTATATAATTCAGAAACCGTTAAAAATTTTGATCCCATATAAGATTGGTGAACTTGTTTTAGTGGTTGGAGCATGGCTTTTCCAAGTAGTTGCTGTGAGATCAAATCCCATGGGAGCATTTCCCTTAAATTTTATTTCTTCTCATTCTTTAAAGCCAATCAGATGGTCTAGTTGGTTAGTTAATTTTATTTAATTAAATTAAAATTAAGACCAAATTGATATAATAGGTAAATAACATAGACTAAATATGTAATTTTACAAATTTTCGTTAACTGTCATGTCACTCATCCGTTAGTTTCTTAACGTCGGTGGTCAAAATAAGTCAATTTAATAAGTTTAGTGGTCTGATTGAAGAGTTTGATAGTTCGGTGGTAACTGGTCCTTGTTTTTTTTAAGTTAATATCTGCTGATTCTATTTTTATGGGTAAAATACTTAAATCATCACTCAACTTTTCTCTCTGATCTATTTTGGTCACTGAACTTTCAAAACGCTCAATTTACTCATTGAACTTTATTTTCTGACCTATTTTGATCGCTCTAAATTATTTTATTAATATTTTGGTATGACGTGATAGATTTTATTATTATTAAATATAAAAACAATTTAAAATAAAAATAAATTATTGGGTAAGTTACACAAACCATCACTGAACTTTGCTCTTTGACCTATTTTGATCGCTCTGAATTTAATCTATTAACGCCGTTATGAAATGTTATAAATAAATAATAAAATATTAATATTTCTCTCCATTTCCTTCTTTATTTCCTATTTTCGTCGTTCGAATGTGCTTTCAACCAAACATAATTGCTAAAATCTTTCCATTTATGTTACCTCAATGACCCCAAACAGGGTTTGTTGAACTGACCTACCTATTTCTAGGTGGAAGAGTGTGAAAGACTCTTGAATTTTTACCATTAATATAGTGGAAACACTTGAAAAGTTAGAAACTTTGGGGATAGTAGGATATTAAAGCACAAAGTAGAAAAGATCAACACAACCAAATATATAAGCTCCCTTCTTATACCCACACAAACAAATTTCACAAATTTTCAACATCCCCTAAATAAACAATAAAAATAAATGATTAAAAGGGTAAAGACAATTACACTTTAAATTGATCAATGGTACAACCATCTTTAAGCACTTCAAAGAATAAATGGTGACAAGTAGGTTCACTCCACTAAGCGATTGTGTAAGACGTGTATGATTGTTTTCACTTTAATGACCTTTCAATTGAATTTGGTTTCGTATTTAAGTTTGGTTGTTTTTTTTTTGAGGATTTTGCAGGTTAAGGTTTATGGGAGAGGTAGTGATGGAAGAAGACCTGTCGATGTTTTGACTGTATTGGTTTTGGATACGACTTGGGCTATCGATTTGGGTTTGGTTGAGGGATTAGGTTTTTGGGGAGGTGATGGACCCATCATGACAATCAAGGTTGAGAGAGAGATAGAGAAAAGAAGAGGAGTTGTAGAAATTTGAGTGCAATGCAGCACAACGAGCTATGCTGTGATGGATTTATTTACGACACATCATAACAGTTTTAATAGATTAACGGTGGAGTGACCAAAATAGGTCAATGTATGAAGTTTAGTGAGTAAATTGGTCGTTTTTAAAGTTCAGTGACCAAAATAAGTCAGAGAGCAAAGTTCAGTGATAGTTTGTGTAATTTACTTAATAGTTTATTTTTATTTTAAATTATTTTTATATTTAATAATAATAAAATATACCATGTCATACTAAAATGTTAATAAAATAATTCAAAGTGATCAAAATAGGTCAAAAAGTAAAGTTCAATGAATAAATTGAACGTTTTGAAAGTTTAGTGACCAAAATAAGTCAGAGAACAAAGTTGAGTGATGATTTAAGTATTTTACCCTATTTTTATTTTTATATAATTTATTATAAATAAATATTAATATGTTTTTTAAAATTAATATTTGATGTACTGATATTGTATAATTATATGTACAGACAATGGAGTAGATGAGAATAAACTGTTATACAATTCTAAAATTAAATCCATTTAAGTTAGATTTATCATAACCTGATTGAACGAGGTTGCAAAAAAATTATGTATCATTAGTACATTAACTATTCACTTAAAAAAAAACCATTCACCTTATTTTAGTAATATCGACTTATTATTTAAATAAATATACATTAATATATTTATCTCAAAATTGATATGATTAAATAAATTTTAAAATTTAATATAAAATTTAACTAATAGTACCATAGGTGTATTTCCCTTTAATCGGAAAAAAATCTAACATAAAATTTAAAAAAATTATGTGAACTACAAGTGAACTTCCTTTGCCAACTATACATTTAAGGTACTCCTGTTATATTAATCTTTGCATTTCAGCAAATAATTATTCTATATCAAGTTTTCTATCACCAGAAAACCACATTCCCTTACGGCTCTCAATTAAGTCCGAACGGTCCCTGATTAATTAATGAAGGTGGTTCTAACATGCAGCCAGTTATTAGACAAATTTCACAACCAGCAGTGATTTGCAATCCATTAATGTCTTGTATGAGACAGTAGACATCTAAACCTGGTGTCCTTTAACAAAGACCAAGGAACCGGGGACTGTGTTTTATTCAAAATCTAAACGCAGATTTAGCAGATCAATGTTAAGAGACTCTAAAGGCTTTCAGAACAACAATTTCACACAAATTTTCTTTGAAGTGCCTCCCTGTCTTTCATGTTGATCAACGGGTTGTGACAAATGCCAAACATTCCATCTCCAATGACAATCATTGCCCCCACGCACAGGCCCTAATAACATAACAGATAGAAATATCATTACAAAAGCAGTGTAAAGAAAAGTAAGAATCAATTATAAAGCATTACTATCCCTACTGATATCTTAATATCAATTCGATAATTTAGATCTATGCTGAAGTGTACTTATTTGCCTAGGATAGCACATGGTAATTTAACTGAACTTCTTTAAACAGAGGATTTAACAAAAATAAATTATAGAAAGTTTATGGCATTTGGAAATTGGTGAGTTGCTCGAAAACCAAAAAAAAGAAGTATATTTGCTTAGACTAGTCCTTATTCAGGACTTTTACCATAAACTAGTGAAAGGGATGCAACTTCATACCAAACTAAGAATATAATTAAAGGACAGATGCTGCAGACAATCAAACAGCAGTAAGATTGTCTAAACTTTTCAAGGAACTTCATTAAAAAGAATGGGAATGAATTCAAACTAGAAGATTCTTCTACAATTCCAAGCAATGTAGCAAAAGAGTTCAGGCACATAAACCATACATCGCTGAAAAGCATACAATGATTGACAGGCCACATTTGCCATTTATCTCCAGTACAGCTACAAACCTTGTTATACCATTATCAAAGCTAGATATAGGGGATCCATGCTCAATAATAATCGTAGTTTAAACTTCATCGTCGAAATGATCATGGAAGCAAAAACATATAATCATAAAACAATGATTATTTTGAACATGGTATCATTAGTACCCACAACAATCCTAAACTCCCAGAAAAAGGGACTCCCCAAAGGTTAAGCGTCTTGTAATATCACACTTTTGGGTAAAAAAAAAACTACTTGTACTTCTGTTTAACTCAAACTGTTGCCATGACCAAATATCAATTCATTGCCTTCTTTCAAATGTAAAACATGAACGTAATATCACTAAGATGTTTTCATGCCAACATGAACAAAGATCTACACAAGCTCTCCCTATTACTATCTCCGTATATGCTCTAAAGATTTGATACTTTTAAATATAGATAAGATGTGAAATTACACTCAAGAGCCAACCTTAAAAATTGAAAGAGGAAAACTGGATTTCAATGGCATGTAAACTGAAAGAATATAGAAATGGAAATTAAAAATCAAATTGGCTTTACTAGAATAAATTCTACTGAAAATTAGTAGTACTACACCATTAGCATCTTTCATTTAGTAATTTTCAATAAAAAATTATATCCTTTTTCTTCTGGATGGAAGAATCCGCCTGTGTTGTTGACTTTCTAACTTACTTCACAAAGTGTTCTACAGATTAATATAGCATTTGAGGACATTTTTTGATGTTGATGCAAATCCTGCCAGTTGCCTCAAGTTAGGAGGCCAGCTCCCTTTTCTCAATTTATTTTCCCCAGATAATGATATTGCATTGCAAGGTACATATAATATCCAAGCAGGTAAATACTTAATACGTAACAGGAACTTCATATTCTAAGACTTCAATAACTTTCTTAAAAGCTAAAGACTAAAGACAGCAAAATAAAATATTTCAACCCTGCCAACTAGCACTTGAGATGCATATAAAAGATAGTTCTTGGTTACTATCAATCCTACATTAAAAAAATATAATTATTCAAATGAATCTTCGAGCACAAAAAGCAAAATTGGGCAAGGTCATATTTGTTTTTTCAGAAAAGAAAAGAAAAAACTCAAATTACTCTTTATTGGAACCAACCCAGCTCCTTAAAAGGCGAGGAAACACTTATTTTTCACGAAATGCAACTAACGCTAATAACACCAAAACATTCAACAAAGAAAGAGATGGTACCCAAGGTTAAGAATGCTATTAATGGGGTCCAGAAGCTGGGGCTGCTGCTGATGTTGTTGCTGCTCCTCTTGCTGCTGCAGCGGTGGAAGACTAGTACCAGCAGCAACCGCGGCAGCACTTGAAGGTGCTCCTTTGGCCTCCACAAACCTCCAAAGATACCACGAAGCAACTGACCTGTATGGCCTCCACTTCTCACACAATTGATCCATCTGCGAAGGCTTTGGCAACTCCTCCAAATTGTAGAGCATTTGAACCCCTTTCCGGATCCCGAGATCATTAATTGGCAAAACATCCGGTCTATGAAGCGAAAAAATCATGAACATATGAACCGACCAAGAACCGATCCCATTTACCATTGTAAGCATGGTAAAAAGTGATTTGTCATCCATATTTACAATCGCTTGGTCCGATAATATCCCCGTCTGGTATTTTCTCGCGAGATCATGAAGGTAACTAGCTTTTCGCCCCGAAACACCAATCTGCCGCAGCTGTTGAGGGGTTAAAGAAATGACAGTTTCAGGAACAACACCGTTTTCGCCTCCACAGAGAGCGATGAAGCGAGTGTAGATGGAGGTTCCTGCCTTGAAAGCGAGCTGCTGGTATAAAATGCTTCGAGTGAGAGCGAGGAATGGGGTATGGAAAGTGTCGAAGGTTGGAGGTGGATGGAGGTCGATTAAGGAAGCGAGAAGGGGGTCGGCGTTGCGAAGGTAGCGGATGGCTGTTTCGACCTCGCCTTCACAAGAAAGGGACCGGGCAATTGTTCGCGGAACCACCACCGCTAAGGCTCGATGTTGAGTAAGTTTTGTTTTGGAAGCTTTACCGACGGTTTTAGGTGGTTCCGTCACGGATGTGGAGGAGCTCGTTGCTTGCTGGGAGGCATTAGGGTCGAAGTTCGGGTCAGGGGAGAGTTTCCGGATTTTTCTAGGGCGGGAAGGGATTTTCGAAGGAGGAGACGAGGTAGGGAGAGGAACATTGATGAGCTCCGTTGAAGCAGGGGCTACGATGGCGGTACTGACGGTGCTGACGGAGGACACAGCGGCGGCGGAGGTATTATTCGGGTCTTCAGTTAGGGTTTGAATTTTGGCTTGGGTCGGGGTGGAGGAGGAATCATTTGGGGCCTGAGATTGAGGCTGCGCCGGGGTTTGATCGCCCATGTGAGATCGATCAAAATCTGAGATATAATTCAGAAACCGGCGGTTGATGAAGGCAGCGGCGGTGGCTGTGGCGTTGACGTTGGCGATGGGCGTCGGGGTTATGGGGAGGAGTAAAAGATGAGCGAGTGGAGGTTCAGTAGAAAATTGTCCATCCAAACTGTGAGGTGTCGCCTCCTGAGACGGTAAAGTTTCATCGCTTATTATCATGCCACGCTCAATTACAGCGCGTGTATAGCTGCTTCACAAAGGATAGCCCAATTCAAACAAGCCTCCTTGTTTAAAAGAAAAAAACTTTGATATACATGTCGTGTAATCTTAGGGATTAAGGTTTTAGTTTAGGGTTTAATGTTCAGGGGTTTAGGTTGTAGGATTTAGAATTTAAGGTTAGTGTTTAAAATTTAGGGTTTAGAGTGTGAGGTTTAGTTTTTTATGCTTAGGGTTAGAAATTTAGAATTTAAATTTTTATAATGTAAATACACATACTTATATAAAATTAATTTTACACAGCCTGTACATTAAAGTTTTAGAAGGTCAAAAAAAAAATTGTATAATGGCCATTTTGTGAATTGGTGGGCTTTCTCAAAACTGCAGAACTCGGTGGCAGAAGTACCGATAATCTCTATTTGCAAATCTTCAAGCTTTTTACAGAGCTGTTAGTGTCCTTATAATCTATTGAAATCCAAACCAAGCCAACCAGTTACCAGCCAAGTTTTGGTTTTTGATCTTCACTTTAGTGTTGCAACTTGCCTCTTGTGATTCGCTGATTGTTGGAAGGCCACTTAAACCAGAACATCAAACTTGGACAGTGTTTTAGGATGTTATGAAATCTCAAATAACTGACATGGACACCGTAGCTGATCAAATGCCCTCCCACCAGCATGTATACAGAAATGATCAAATGCCAACTTGAAATCCAGAATATAAGGGTTAACGATCGCATTGAACAGTTTCTTCACCAACAAAGTTGTGGAAAACAAAAGCTGCTCGCCGATTGGTAGCACGAGAGGACCCAAAGTAGTGATATTGGTCTTCAGTTTCTTCACCAACAAAGTTGTGAAAAACAAAAAATGAATTATCATCTGTCCTAATCTTTAAAAAAAAAAAAAAGTGTTTCAAAATCTGAGAAACAACAACAAGATGCTAATAAGACATTCCACCTAGGCAACGGAGATTTCTCTCTTTCTGTCAATAAACACATACATCCCATTTCAGTCAATAGGTTCAGTGTTTATGTGCTTGCTATGGAGTCATAAGGTCGAAGTTCAGCTTAGTTCGTTCGTATAATCATCGCTAAAAGGTGACATTCAACGAATTTAAAATAAAATCAAATACATCAGGTGATGAAGGATGCTTATGTCTAAACTTGACCTTATGACTCTATAGCAAGCACAAAAACACTGAACCTATTGACTGAAATGGGATTTATGTGTTTATTGACAGAAAGACATCTTCGTTGCCTAGGTGGAATGTCTTATTAGCATTTTGTTGCTGTTTCTCTGATTTTGAAACACTTTTTTTTTTTAATTATTTTTTTGACCATTAATTCAATCTTCCAAGACCTGGACTAGATGGTGCAGAAAAGATCTCTCAAAACGACAACCGCCTTTTCACCTACTTCGGATAAGTAAATGGAAATGGTGATGGAACAGACATCGAGTAGGTAAGAGTAAAGGACATCCTTCATTACAATTTCATAGATGCCATTTCTGTGGTTACCGTGGTGACTGCAAGAACTAATAATTAGAGTACGAAAGCATGAGAACTATAGCCAATACGCACAGAAACCAGGAAGGAACGAAAGGACATTGCAATGAGAGTAGGGTTAATACCAAAACATGTTCGGCCTGTATATTCATACTTGAAAACAGTTTGATAATGTGTTGGTCACATATGTTAGGGTTCTTAGAAGACATTTTACCCTGATACGGCTTATGTAGCTCCCATGCTGTCCTTACATTAATATCAAAACAAAGGCCTAATACCCATTGTCTAAAAGTGGAGCAGGGTCAGCAAGTAAAATAAGTCAACGCGTGCTGTCACCAGCATTCAAAATAGTTGATGGTATTTCATCTTTCTTTTGAATATTATTTGCTTCAAGTTTTGCTTGAATAGACACACTCAAATCAATAGAAGGAACTCCCAAAAATTCTCTCTCCAATTTGACATTCCGAAACCGAGAACTAGACAAGAACCCTACAAACACGTCAGAAGGCACTGGTCGAAGCAAGTGTTAGGCTGTTGGCATAGAAAAACAGCGCGACATAAGGAGGTACGCGTGTTTTGTTCGACCTGCTCCCAAGCCCTCTAATTCTCGGTCCTGGACTTCCAACTTATGGGCAATCAAGCCCACAAATGTGGCTACTAAACTAAACTTTGTTCTAACGTCGAAGCCCAACCCCATAACTACTAAGAATTTTTCTTCAGTTTTGTGTTTGGGAGAGTTATGACTATCATTGTAACTCTATGATCGAGTTTATAATTTTTTTAGAGAGATAGTTACACTTTTAAGATTAATTTTATAATTTAAGTTTATATAAAATGAGATAATATGAGTATTCTAACGCTTTACAAATTTTTTACCATTCCTTGTTCATGACATAATTATATATTAAAGTTCAAGGAGTAAGCAGTTAATGATCTATGTTCCAACTTAAGGTCTAGACATATACCCTTACATTACAGGCTTACAAATTAGGGGAATGGATAGTAAAGTTAAGACTTGAATCATAGACGTTCAGGTGCCAACATAAAATTTGAATCATTCACCTGGTTTACTTTGTTGGCATCAAATATAAGCCTTAATTATAATCTTATTAGATAATTCATTAAAAAAATTATCAACTGAAAACTAATACTTTTAACGATTTAAATATGTAAATGCATGATAATCTATAATGAAGAACTTCATATATAAATAAATAAATAATTTAGGGTAAAGTACAGAAACGGTCACTAAACTTTGTTTGAAAAAATAAAATAGACTTTCAAATGTTAGAAAATGACAATTAAACTTTATGTTTTGTAACAAAATGGTAACTCGGCCGTTAAATACTTAACGGACTGTTATGAAACTTCGTATAATAGCATGTTTAGTCACCCATATTTACATGTTCAATCAATTTAGTCCTAATTCAAAAAATTCAATAAATTTAACCCTCATTATTTACACACTCTTTCAATTTAGTCCTATTTATAATTGGAAATTATATTAAATATGAAAACCTTGTAACCATTTAGACTCTTCGTACTGCTTTCGGGTAAAGTTGCAGGGAACCACTCTCCCTTGAGCCCTCCAATAAGTGGCCACATTATTCCCCAAGAAAGCACCGCGCCGAGGAGCAAAGTAAAATCTGCAGAATCAAATTTTCTCAAATCAATGATTATGGCAAGAGATATATAGGTGGAAAGATGATGAACATAGAGAAAAGGAAATCAAAAGCACGTACGAGTTTTTCCATGCTTTCAAACCAAATGTAGGAAACTAAGAAAACCCACAGGTATCTCCACCTGCATAGAACCATTGGAAGACAGCCCATAGGAAACTAAGTGAAAAGAATTTCAGAAACCCGTGAACCTGCTTCCTGCATGGTGGATGATTACAGGGTTGTGTTATGCCACAATTGGAACAAGTTTCGTTTCGAATTCGAAAGAAAAGAATTCGGAATGGTAGATTCATACTTAGCCATTTTGTCTCCTTTACGAGTATGAAATCCATTAATTAGAACAACTATAGCAGTTCCACTTGGGTAAGCTAATTTGTAGTCAATTATCATGATCTGGCAGAAGAAGAATGCTTGACTATCAAGATGATATATATATATACTGATCTTAAATAATAAAGACTCGATGAAATTGCTGCAAATAAATAGCAAGAAAGGGAAGTAGAAGAAATAGGCAACCTTTCTTAGAGGAACCAAGGCCAAAAGCCCAACAAAGGAGCTCACAAAGAGAAAACCAGTCATCCAATGAATCCCAGGTTCCTTAATGCTCCTAGGATTATTGTCTTATTTTTCATATTTAATATTATTTCCAATTATAATTAGAACCAAATTGAAAGAATATGTAAATAATAAGGGTTAAATTTATTAAATTTTTTTGAATTAAGACTAAATTGATTGAATGTGTAAATATGAAAGACTAAATATGCTATTATACAAAGTTTCGTAATAGTCCCGTTAAGCATTTAACGGTTGAGTTACCATTTTGTTATAAAACATACAGTATAATTGTCATTTTGTAACATTTAAAAGTTTGGTTACCATTTTATTTTTTTAACAAAGTTCAGTTTCTATACTTTACCCAAAAACTTATTTCTCACTCAATTTTTTTAAGCTATCAAACGACAATTAATTATTTCACACTTTAAAATTATGTGCTTTCATCCATAGGCGAAACACGAGGGGTCAATAGGGACAATGGCCCCCTCAAATGGTAAGATTATTAGTTTAGTTCCTTTAAATTTTATTTTTTAAAAACAAATATTGATAAAAATACAATTTGGCCCTCTAAATGATAAAATTCCAATTCAATCTTTTAAAATTTATAAAATAATAAGTTAAAGCAATGATAAAATTGTATTTTAATCCTTGAATTTTTCACAATTTTCTTTTGACCCCTCAAATTTTTTGGCTTCACCCCTGTTTTAACCTTTGGTATATTATGATATCCTTGCTGCTTATGTTTTGTGCCTTTTTCATCTCCAAGGTTCAGACTTAGTTATTTCACTAAAAATATAAATGTGTCTTGTCAATTATAGTACTTATGGTTTGGTGAGATGGGTAGAAAACAGACATTCATTAATGGAGGATATCTATAATATTCATTAAAAACAGATGCATAAGAGGAGCATTTTAGTAATGTACCATCGCAACGAGATGCTTGATAGGTACACATGTAGTATAAAACAAGTATATGACGAAGATACACGTTGAAAACGAGATTATAGCGATTTTGCTGCTTGGTGCACCGGAATAGTTGCTTCTGCTTTATTAAAGGCTCCGGTTCTGGCTCATATTTCACTTAAAGCCTCAGATTCTTTATCCTGCAGGACAACAGATCCAAAGTCGGTATTCTTTTTTTGCTATTAACAAAACATAGTAATTAAGCAGTATATAATAGTAGTAACTAAGTACTGTTAAGTTAGCCTTGCCCATTCATCATGAACTATGAAGTGGTTTGAAATTCAAAAGAAGAGCCTTGAAAGGCACGAGTACCTTTGTTCTTCATTCATGTAATTGTAAGCTTTGTTCTCTCCAGCTTTCTTGTAAGGGGGTAAGGGAACTTGGCCAGACTCAATCTGCTCGAGGTCTTCGACCAGATTCTGGTAATGCATCTTCACTTCCTCCACGGTTTTCCCTCCGACTGCCCTGGCCAGGTTGTGCCAGCGGCACGGAGTGTCCTTGTCATATGTAACCAAAGCATTCTCGAACAACTTGTTTTGCTTTGGTGTCCAGCTCGAACCTGAGGCCATTGCAGTTGCAGAAAAGAAACAACACCAACGAAAACACAAGGAAAAGGAGAAAGAAGTAAGGAAAGATTTGTATGAAGAGACTGCTTAATGATGGCTCTTTATATAGAAGATGAAGTGAAGAGAAAAGTGGGGGTTAGAGTTGGTGAACCGGTGGATTTTTTGTCCAATTATAAACTATAAATTCTAATCCTAATCCTAATAAAAAATTTAAACTCTATCTTAAATGCCTAAATCCTAAAGTTAATCTGCTTGTACAATTTTTTATCCCCAAGGCATAAAATATTTTCTCTC
This sequence comes from Hibiscus mutabilis, assembly GCA_019671005.1. Classification (NCBI taxonomy): domain Eukaryota; kingdom Viridiplantae; phylum Streptophyta; class Magnoliopsida; order Malvales; family Malvaceae; genus Hibiscus; species Hibiscus mutabilis. The sequence goes on along the minus strand of CM033730.1, from coordinate 50,349,537 downwards.
TCTATATATATATACGAGTTCAATAATTATGTAAAAAAATTATATTTTATAAAAGTCGTATTAATAATAATTATCATTGGAGTCTATGAAATATAAGTTTCATTTTTAGAAGTGTGATTTTTAGTTGTTTATTTAAAAAATACATAAAGATAAAAAAAAACCATTACAATACTATTAATTATAATATAGTAATTTCCAACAGAATTGGTGTATAGTCATGACACCAAATAAGATTTTAACATTAATAGATTCAATACTAAATTTTGTTACACTAAAATGTGGTGAAAGAAAAAAGTTTATGTTTTGTAAAATTTTATCAACGATAATTATCTGAAAAATTATTCATAAATCTTGTTAAACAAATATTCAATCATTAGAAATGCGATTTTAATTGTTTATCTAAAGATTATATAGATATAAAAAAGACAAATATTATTATAATTTAAAATAAGGATAATTTGTTGATAAAAAAGGATAATCTATTGATTTTTATATGAATTGATGTCCGATCAACTTAGAAAACCAAATTCAATTAAAAATTTAATTATCACTCTAGATAAAGTTTTATAATAAGAAAAGAGAAGAACCATACTAAAATTTGAATCTTAAGATGTAAACAGAAAATTTCAACTATTGTCCTCTCTTTGCTGGATTACCTAAGATTTTGTTTATTGCAGTGGATGGACCGTGTCGACCCTCACGATTAATGTGCTCCATCAGATTATGTTTTTGTGGACTACATTTCATAGAAAGGATCAAAATACACGCATTTAAGGATCTAAAAATTCTAAATCTCCGACAACAATTAGTTTTTTAAATTTTTATTTTGAGTTAAATATTGTATCAAATTGACCAAACCCCTCCCCAGATTAGGCACTAATTAATTCCTCAATTAATTGATATAGGGGCTAATTAATTTTTTATATCAATTAGATTCATATTTTCATAATTTATTTTTTAAAGTTGCTTACTAAGCACCCTTAAGAAACAAAAAGAAGAAAAAACTTGAAGGTACCATAGCAACAGTCCAGTACGCAAATGGCAGTGTGAACAGAAGACAGACACGAGCTTCATCCGGATGGACAAACCTGTGGCTGTGCTGACAATATTCACGGGTGCACCATTGCTAACCGGAAAAATCTTCACGTCCAGATTGTTGTTCGTCTTTTTCTTTTTCCGTGTGGCATTATTAGTTGTTAATGTGTTATGAGGAGCATCCCAAAACTGTTTCAGCTTGTTGCCAAGATATTTCCGTACAATTCTTTGTACCTGGTCATTTTCTTTTTGCTACATAGAACAAGTCAACAGGTATGTATGCATGTATTTATGTCTTTTTACCATAAGTAAAAATTCATAAGCATGCACTGTAACAACCTGTCAGCTCTTTGATAATTGTAAAATTCTCGCCACTTCATCGACTTGTTTTGTTTGTTCGTTTATTTGGACCAAATATTGAAGGGAAATGGAAGTAATTTCAAACTGATACTGACCAATTATTTAAACAAATATTGTCAAGTTTTCATTCAAATTAAAAGTTCTGGGCAGCAATCAAAATTTGCACGTGAGTAAAAATGTTGGCTTAGTTTAAAGCAGCCTGGGTGCACAATCTGTAGTATGCCTGACTTTGGATGTTTGTGTTGTATCTGGGTATGTTATACTCTTTTTTTCTATTTAAATTTAAGGAGGTTTTTAGTGAGAGATGAACTCATTTATTTCATTAATAAAAGTTAATTGCTGAGAAGAAAAAAAGTTTAAAGCAGCCTCCACTGTAGCACTGGTATTTGTTCTTAAAACAAATTGAATACAAATGAAGCTTCCCGTGAAAAGCCAAGCAAATTAGTAAAGTATATGTGTACATATAATTACAATAATGTACTTTTTCTTTCTTAATATTGAAAAGGATCGGCTGTTTAGCGTATTGTAAAGTTCTTCCTTGCTTTAATTTTGTTAGTATAATTGTGTTGATAATGTTTAAGTTTGGTGAATCATTAAAAAAATCAAAGCGTAAATAAGAACATAAAATAATTTGTTTATGCAGTTCAAATCGATTAACTATTTTACTTTTGTAGAGCTTTACTCAGAGAGATTTCTACTATAATATACTCAGTACAAAAGACATGAATTCTAAACCTAACTACACGTTAATTGTAGCTGTTCTCCATACAATATTATCTTAGTTATTCTCTCACTTAAGTAATCTCCACTTAATAATTATTATAAACACAACATTCAAGACTCTCAACAAATAAATTTATTTGTGTGAAACAGTAAAGCTCTCTCTTAAATAATACATTAAAAGTCGTTATTTAATGAATAAGTAAACTTCCCTTCAAGTAGTTGGACAAACAATTTTTTTCGAACAAGGAAAAGTACTAGCTTAATAAGTAAACTTCACAAGATAATCTTGGCTTTGTCGAACAAGGTTCCGTAGGAAACTAAGTCTTTCCATCGTCAATGGTTATTTTTTTTACAAAGATCTCATTAAAATGTATCAAATTTATCTTAGTTGAATAAGAAATTTGCTCAAACATTTGTCTTCAAAACGAGGCGTAATACCAAAAAATGTCTTAACGTTTGACTGAATTGTCATTTTAGCCTCTATTCTTTTTTTGAAGTAATTTAGCCCTCAACATTTTATTTCGGGTCAAAATGGCCCATCTGTAGATGAAAAATGTTAGTCAACCAACGGTAAATGGCTTAAAATGATATGAAAAACCTATAGGGCAGTTGCTTATCGACAGTTGACTAACAATTTCCATCAATATAGGGGTCAGCTTAACTCAAAATGAAATGTTGAGGGCTAAATTGCTTTAGAAAAAGAACAAAGGCCAAAGTGACAATTTAATTAAATATTAGGGGCATTTTTTAACATTATGCTAATTCAATATAGTATAATCATCTAAGAAATTGCAGCTCAATTTGAATAAAATATACCAACAAAATAACTTAAAAAATGTGGGATCAAACTATACAATCAGTGTTTCTACACAATAAACACTACCTCAGCAACTAATGAAGAACGAAATCAGTCATAAGCTTTTTACACCAACAAGTTTAGACGTCAACAGGAGGAAGCAGACAAGCGAATATGTGATTGACCATGGCGTTTCCAACTTTTTAGGGAATATCTATAAAGAAAGAAGATCCATATCATGTTGATGATTAGAATCCTTATCATCCATGCAAGGGGATTTTTTTTTAATTATTGGATACATTTCTTTTCTGCATATTTTCAAGATCTTTTTAGGGCTGCAAGTTGGGGGCCGGGTGGGGGTGCTTGGGGCTAGGGAATCCTCGAGTACTTTATTTCAGAAAGGACCTATCAATATTTTAAAAAAGCATCCTAACTTTTGAAGCTGGTCCAGTTTTAACTCAGGTAGGAATCATGCGCTGATATGCTTGCAGGCTCAGGGTTTGCTCACAGAGCAACTGGTCGACGGGGAAATAATTTACAACATGCATGCAATGCCATGAGATCTACAGGGCTGCTTGTTCAATACAAAATTAAGTTAAAAAGAGGAAAGTTGATTACCAAAGAAATGATCAAGAATAAATTTGATGGTGTAGAAGGGAAAACCCAACACTTTGAGCACAGATCGCTCAATTGTGATGTATCCGGGTACCGATATCTTGGAATCCTTATCATCCAGGATAAAGTTATCTCAACTGGTACCATTTTGCGTACTATCAATAGCTTTTAAGGGCTTCTCTCTTGTATCCCTTCTTTCAACTTGCCAAGTTGGAGCTCTCATCAAATTATGGTCTGAATTTGAGAGATGTGTCTGTTGGATACACCAGATGAGCGGAGTCAACTGTTCCGGCTCAATATTATTGTTGCTTGAGATCAGAGATGAGGATCCATGAATCTGCTATTTGCATTACTTTTCTTTTCGAGAGCTAAAGTATTAAGTATCCACAATTGTGGGGGACCAAACTGATGCCTCTAACAAGCAAATAAGTTCCTAGGGAATAATATAAATGAGGAAAAGCAAGTGAACCTGTATGCCAATATTCAAAAGCTGTTGAGCCCTAGCCTCAAGGAGGAAGATGATTGATAAGAACTTTTTACTCGGGTGTTGGTGTAAGGTATGAGTTCCGTACGGTTTATTTTTAATTTTATAATTTTTTATGTATATTTGAATGAATATTTGAGCAAGGAAATGATATTATCTGATAAAAACGAATAACCCGTGTATGAAAAGATTGTTGATTAGGGTTTTAAAAGAGAGAAAAAATAAATATTACCCGAAAGCAAGGAGCCAATACAAATTGAGATGAATAACAATAAAGTTGATAGGGATTTTCAACTTAGTGAATTCCTCCCCCACTTTGGGTTGAGAGATAAGAATGGCAAATTCTGCCTGGCTGTGTAAGATCAGAGTCGAATCTTTGAGATTCATAGAGCTGAATAATCAGTGCAGAAACACTCAATTGGACCTTGTATGCGACAATGGCGTGAGTTGGAGATTCCTGTACCTTTTATGTTTCGCTGTTTTTGTTTCTTGTCTTTTGGCGTGAGAAGCTTTTTACTGCTCGAATGAAACATTAGCAAATGTCTTAGAAATAGAACATGGAAACGAAAACCTTTTATTTAGGCAGAGAGAAGATGAAAATGGAAATGTATTTTTCATAAAAAAAAAAAACTTAATTACGAAATAAGTGCCCAAACTATATTTTTTTTACAATAGGTGCTTAAAGTATTTTTTTGTTGAAATATAATACTGAAACGAAAACCTTTTATTTAGGCATAGAGAAGATGGTAATGAAAATGTATTTTTCATAAAAAAAGCTTAACAACAAAATAAGTGTTCAAACTATGTCTTTTTTTATAATAGGTGTCTAAAGTTTTATTTTTAGTTGAAATAAGTGTCAAAGTAGGTGTTTCAATTGATTGTAAAACAAGTCAAAAATAAAATATTAGACATCTATTTCAGCAAAATAACATTTTCGGTACCTATTACAAAAAAAACATAGTTTGGACATTTATTTTATAGTTAAGCGTAAAAAATCACATTCAGATTTCTTGTCTTGATTGTGTAAGAAACTAGGTTGTTTAGACGATGGCCAATCCAAATACAAGGGCAATTGGCGTTGCAGTGCAATTTCATTTTCGAAACAGAGACCCGTTTCTCGAAACGCATGTATTGGGCTGAGAGTAGCAGAAACACACAACAGCCATAAGAAAGAATTGTGTAAAAAAGAACTAGAATCCCACATTTCTTGAGAACATTTTTAGGAATAAGGTTTGAAATTATTTCTTATTTTTAAGGTTGTTATGTAAGAGTGAAATTAATGGGTTCGAAAGGCATATGAAGTGTAAATTGTTGAGTTTTCTCCCCCTCGCATGAGTAAAACATGAATTTTGGTGTGTTTTTGATCTGTCTACAATATATTTAGAATAACTGTGTGTTATTTTTCGCTGCCTTCTTAAATTAGCCTTCCACTTCCAGCATCCTTACATTCTTACTCAATTCATTGAACACATTTCTCTACTCAAACACTTCCTGCGTTGTGTGTAGTTGAGTTGATCGAGTGTTATTGTCCTGTGCTTGTTGATTTCTATCTAAAGATATATATAACTTCAGTTGTTACCAACTACAATATACGACTTGAAGAATGTATGAAAAAAATCCTCCTCCTCGACCGCTAGATATAACTAAAGGTGACAAAATAAGCTCAAATCTAGAACTGTACCTAAAATATTCAAGTCCAATAAGATTTGGATCTAAAAATATTTGAACCTAATTAGCCCTAGTTTTTTTTCCTCTCAAATAGCTAAGCCGCCGCACTTTCTTTACTTTTTTTCATTAGCCGACTATCGACAATCAATTAGCTTTTGGTTGTCGATTACCGGTATTTTTTATTTTCTTGTTTTTATATTCTAATAAGAATCTATGTCTTTGTGGCATGTGTTTTTCTGTCCTTGTGACACGCTTTTTTTTATTTTTTGTAGTTTGTTTCATCTGTCCTTGTGGCATGATTTCAGCATACCTTGGCGACTGGTTGGTACTCGCACAGAGATCTTCACGACGCTAATTAATATCTGATTATGGTTCTGCCGGTGGTCTTGTAAAGATGGATCCCCACTCGGTTGATGGTTGGTTGCCGATGTAATCAGTCCTGGGTAGCAGAACTTCCTGCCTGATGGTTTGGGTCGCTCACCACTCCTTTTCACCCGTTACGTGTCTTGATTGAATAGCGACAAAGAGATTCAGGAAAGCTTCTGAATTTTGATGGCATGCTTATCTCTGTAGAAGTATCCACTTTTCTTTATTTTTGGGTTATAAGAATTTTTGACAGATTAGTCTTATTATTCTTCTTCTTAGATGCGTTGTAATTGTGTTATTTTTTATAGTTTTAATAAAAATTCAGCGGCTATTATTTAAAAAAAATTATTTGAGCCTAAAAAGAAAAATCAAACTTGAATCACTATATAACTTGAAAATATGAATTCGAGAAAGGCCGAAGCCTGAAAAGTCCAACCTTAGGTTTAAAACTAAAAAGTAATCAAATTATATCCGTAAGACTTAAGGGAGATAATAAGAATTTTTTTTCTTAAATTAATAGAGGAGGGTTTGATCGTCTTCCCAACATTAAGTAACTTTAAAATTTGTGATTAATGTCTATACCTAGATAGACTAACAAAATAGGGAAAATTGTCGCTACAAAAATACCTTGAAAAATTAAATCATACTCATACTCAGGGATGGACGCAAAACTTTATATTAGGGAGGCGAACCTATAAAATTCTTGAGAGGGTGAACTTATAAAATTTTAGGGGGCAAAAATAAATTTTCAATAGAAAATACATAGAAAATTTCTAAATTTCTTTTAAATCATATAAGAATTTTAAAATTTTAGTGGGCGATTGCCCCCTCTACTCTTATCTCTGCTCATACTTCCTCGTAGCAACATCCTGACCCCTGCATCCCTTTCAGTCTCGAGCTTTAGGAGAATCATTAAAGGATAGGTGAAGCCATGGGTGGAGTCAGAAATTTATTTAAAAGAATTAATTACTTATAAATGTCATTTATATGTTTTTTTTTATTTTTTATATACAAATTATATAAGCTAAAGAAATTTTCAAACTCAACATTTTTTATTGTTTTCCCGTTTGACATGATAATAAAATATATAGAGCAAGTTAGAAAAAGTTTTGAGCAAAGGTTCATCTACTAGGTGAGAAACAACGATGGATCATACTTAGTTTTAGAGAGTGTCTGCACGAGCACGAGACATCAGACATGCAATTGCATATGGAACGGATGCTTCTCGTGTTTTGGTCTTTAATAGACAAGAACACAATTTGACATCATTCAATATAGGTACATCACGATTGTTTTGTGTAAAATCTGCTTGGAATTATATGTTACATTCATTTCAAACCAATTACGCTCGAAATTGATACTCTTTTCTCGAAGAGATTGCTTGTATTAGATGAAATGCGAACAACATAACAATATCAGGAAGACGATGTGGAATTGAAGATGCATCAAGTCATGCCCCTTGTCTTAATTCTCACGTTTTACTTTGAGCTAATAATCGAACATGGTTTAAAATATCATGACTATAATCCCTTGATTTTGACGTCATCTTTGCCCATACATATGCTCTAGAGGGTTACTACGTGTCCCATTTTTTCTATGGAAAATACATTGGGATTTGAGATAAAGTGTGTGATGTTTAATAATAGCCGCCTTCTGCATACCTTATAAGATTTAGGGGCAATTTTATATAAAAATCTTTTTTAAATATCTATTTAGAAAAATGATCCCTTTCAGCTTTTATTTAAAAAAATAATTTTTAAATTAGTTATGTAAAAAGACATCGCGTTTTACAGAAAGTGAGTTTCACGTTAAAAAATACGAAAAATTAATTTTTTTACCAATTTACTTAATACAAAACTCGCGTTTTATAAAAAATAAAAAACGAATTCGCCATGATAGATTTAGAATCATTTTTTTTAAAGAATTTTAAGTGAAAGTCAAAATTTTAAATAACTATTTAAAATAAGTTTTTTTTAAGATAAAAATGCCAGATTCAGGGCCAAGTTTTCAGTTGCCTTGTGCAAGTGGACCCACAATCCAATTTTAGGGACTTGGGTTGCTTCAAGGCTCTTGAGTTTCGACCATTACAAAGTTCCAACATAATTCGAATGTCAAAACTTTAAAGACAAGAAACCGCACCTATGGCCTATGAAGCGTAATTTCATTGAAAGCGCCATACCTATAGCCATAGGACATTCATTACTTTACACCGAAGCGACAAAGCTGGAAGCCCCTACTTATCTGAACCGGGGATGTACACCCTCCGTGCATAAAAATTTCAAATTAATATATAATTTAAAAGGTTTTAAAAAATTATTTGTATCTTTTATTGAAAATATATTTATTTTCAGCTAAATTAGTAGTATATTTTTTTAGGAAAAGCATTGAAAAAATACGTCCATTTAGAAATTATTTAAAAAAATAGCCCTCATTCAGTACACGTAGGAACGACTCGCGTTGTAGATGACGCAAATTCAATGCCGGGCGGGAGTTCCATCTAATGTGACGTGTCTTATCCGCTGACATCTTTTAAATATTTAGTAAGAAGACATCACGCCTAACAGGACGCGAGTTCCTTGCGATATTCAGATGAAACGACGCGAATTTTTCGCGCGATATGAATGTAACTCGCTTTGGTGCAACGCAAGTTTTTTTGCAATCCTGTTGTTAAAACAAGCAAGCTTCGATAGGCATGTTGTAGGTGAAATTACGGAGTGTTGGGGATAGTATTTCGTATTTTTGAACTTTCACGTCGTAGTACTAAAACATCTCTTGAAAATAGTGTAATGATCGGCACGTATAAGGCATCCTAAAGTGTATATAAATCGCGTTAAAAAACCTATCTAACCATATTTTTTCTTGCATGAAGAACAAGCAAACATAAGTCCATAGGCATGTTTAAGTTGATTTTGTGGTATGTTGGGGGATATTTTTTGTTGTTGTTTAAGTTTCACATCTTAGTAGTGAAGCATATGTTTACAATGGTGCTAAAATTGACATGTATATGGCATCCTAAAGAGTGTAGAAATCGTGTTAAAAATGCTATAAAGCCATGTTTTTCCATGAAGAACAAGCAAACATGGGTCTATATGCATGTTTAAGTTGATTTTATGGTATGTTGGGGGATATTTTTTTGTTGTTGTTTAAGTTCCACATCGTAGTAGTGAAGCATATGTTTACAATGGGGCTAAAATTGGCGTGTATATGGCATCCTAAAGTGTGTAAAAATCGTGTTAAAAATGCTATATAGTCCCATGAAGAACAAGCAAACATGGGTTGGTGGACATGTGTACAGGTCGGTAAGTGAATTTTTTTTGTAAATTTAAAATTTAAAATCTTAGAAAACGAAGCACTTTTGGTCAAATTGATCATTGGTTGTTATTAAATAGGGGTTGGTGGTAAAACGGAAAACGAAGCTTCAAAGATCATTAAAAACGAAGAACAAGCAAACATGGGTAGGTAGACATGTGTATGAGTCAATAAGTGAAAGATAGGAAAATTGGTGTATGGAATAAGTGAATTCATGGTGTTAGATAGGGGTAAAACAAAAAATGGTGGTAACAAAAAATGAAGCTTCAAAGATCGTTAAAAATGGTGGTAAAACATTACATGGAGAAGTACAATTAGTTGATTCGAGGGCCGGTCCTAAGAGGACATTTTCTCCTGTCGTGTCCAATGTTCCTACATCTAGTGCACCGTTTAGGTTGTTCAGTCCGTTCTCTAGGAATCATATCCTCAGCACAGTGAATCCTAGTTGAACGTGAGCTACCTTTTTTCTTACGACGTAGGTAAGGATCTGGGTATTTTTTAGATTCATCGTCAATGATACAAAAGATCACGTTTATTCCCGATCGGAGGAAACTTGTTTTGGTATACCTTGAATATGTTTTCAAGTCGGTATACCAGATCAACGAGTGTCATAGCGTCACAATGAATGGATGCACATGCAGCAAAGACGTGCGCACGCGAATACTTGAATATCTGGAAGACTACGCAATCACACGTTCTTTGGCGCAGAATAACCACGTAATTTTTTTGCATTATTCCTTCAAGCGGTCACGAATATTCTAAAGCCTGAAAGTGATGTTGGCGACGAGAGAAGCATACCGCACCCATCGTGTTTGCATGCGTAGTGTATGTTTAAAATTTTTGTTGGAGTTCTGGATGGAACTTGTGGCCACCTGCCATCTAGTCTATTGCTTGTTTTCTGAGGGTTGCAAAAAGGGTAGCCAGTCAGTAATATGTCGCATTGACAACAGACGTGATAGGTAAATGATGTGTTCCCTTCAGAGATAAATTAATCGCCTTAGCCAAGTTCGTTGTCATGTGACCATATCGATGACCCCCATCATAACATCGCAACCATTTCTCCTTCAGGATATCAACAAGATAGTCATATCAATTTGAATTTTTTACACTTAGCTCTTCTAGCAGCCCCTCAACTTGGTCTACCCGGCGTGCGTTGCATATTCAATAAAAGATGAAATAGTTAACTAGAAATAATAATAAAAGCAATGATAATTAAAATGGAATAATAGTGGAAGGCATACCCATGCGAATAACCATTATACGTTCATCGTCATTCTTATATCTCTGGTAGCAGTTTGCTGCAATGTGTCGCAAACAGTACTTGTCGTTGGAGTCTGATGCAGCTTTGCGTATCGATACGCCTGGGCGCGTATCGGTATCGATACTGGTACCGAAACGCCATTGTACCGTATCGGTACGAGTTTTTTTTAAGCTGCAGGGAACTAGCCGTTGGGGGTTTTCAAAAAGCCGTTGGGCATTTAAAGCTGGGCGTATCGAAATACTACACAGCGTATCAAAACGCTACTCAGCGTATCGAAACGCTCTTACTCCGTATCTATACGCTCTTACTCCGTATCGATACGGGCAAGCCTGTATCGGTATGGGTTCTGGCAGTTCCAAAACCTGTAGCTGAAACCCTTAAGGTGTATCGATACGGGGTATACCGTATCAGTACGATCAAGCTGAAATCTGTGGTTTAGCTACTTTAAACCATTTAAAAACTTACCAAAACCTTTTGAAAATTCCTCAAACATATTTTCAAGTTGTTTGGACTTAAAAATATTTTTTTGAAATCTTTTCAATTTTGTCCAAAACTATTTTTCAATTATTATATCAAAACAAATATCCTAACACAAAGTAATCGTGGCTGACCATCGTATCAAACAATACATAGTCACAAATGGGCTACCGTCGTGAAAGATCCATTTCCCTCCACTGAGCAATCCACTCTATGTAACTCACCGACCAATCAACCTACCATACAATATCAAAATTTTTATTTTTCTTTATAAATATAAACTACGTTCAAATTGATAAAATATTAAACCAATTAAAATTATTTTACCTCAAGCTTCCCTTGTCGAATCAACCTATATAAATCGTCAAAAATTTTGAGGGTTCTCCGACATTCTTTGGACACAACCAAACTGTTGTAAGACGTTATCGCTCGGATGCCACTCAACTATACCGTAGAAGATGAGTGGTACCATAGCCGTCCAAGCAATCTTCGTCCCGCCTGAAAATTCTGACAAGCATTCGTGGATACTTGAATCCGTGTACGGTGTCCACAAAAATTGTACAGTATACAATTATAATTGAAATTAATAAACTTTATTTTAAATAAATACATCAAATTAATTATTAAATTCAAACTACAAATATTTACCTGATTCCTAGATTTATTCTCAATATCTTATCTGATAGCCTTCTGACCTTTGGCCAGACCAACACGACTTAAATTACCGCTCCACCTACATAACAACAAACATAACTTTAATATTAAAAAGCGTATATTAAAAAAATATTTAATTTTTTAAATAAATTATTGACTTCTTTGCTTACCTTCTGTATAGTGGAAAAATATATGGGCTCGGCATGCTTAGTTCAGGGCGTAAAAACGGCATTCTAAACTACACCCAAGATTGAAGCAACAGAAGACAACCTCAAATGTCGTGCTTCTCTGGATTTGTGGTCTTGCACATCTCCCTAAATAGAAATGCTAGTACCACCGATTCCGAACTCAATCTACCGGCATCATCAAAATCTCGCAAATGCCACAACCACAACATATGAACTTTATTGCGGGATTTTTCGGGCACCAATATCTCGTCGATTATTGATAAATATGAGCGCGAGCATATGCCTACAATAGGAAAAAATATATTAACATATGAAAATTTAATTATTTAATTAATATTCACAAAAATAATATGTTTTACCATCTTCACATCTTCGTTAACGTCATCCAGTAAATGGCTAAAATTTTCCTACAGCCACCTAAGAAACACACAGCCCCCATCCATCTTGTCTTGCGCAGCCCCTAGAAACCCAAAACACATGCCATGCCAGTCACCACTGTTGTGACCGGTAATAGCCTCTTCGTCAACTGAGAGACCGAGAATATGCGACACATCCTCCAAAGTTATAGTCGCCTCACCGCACGGAAGGTGGAATGTGTGTCTCCAGCCTCCACCTCTCTACAAGCGCGTTGATCAAATCAACATCCAATTTCGCACCTCCAATGATTTTGGATACGTGCAGAAATTTGGCCCTCGAGATATAATCTTCTAAACGTAAGTCGGGTCCATTCGTCATCCGATTGATAAAAAATTCCAGACAACGTTCCATCCTATCCTAAAAAAATTAAACAACCACAAATTAATTTCAATTTCAATTTCAAATTACCATACTATTTTTTATAAAATATAACAAAATAAAAATTTAAAATACAAATTTAAAATAAATAAATAAAACTTACATTTCTCCGCCAATAATTGAAAACATGTTTCTGATATAACCTTATCAACACTACCATTACTTCAAATTAGAGATATTAACCAAGATATTTTCATGAAAAATTGAGTATAGAGGAAATTGAGAGATATTTTTTTGGTATGAATAAAGGGGTGGGGCAGAGGTCTATATGTAGTAGAAATCGCACAGCTTCAAATGCGTATCTATTTTGAGGAAAGTTGCTATGCTAACCATGGTTAAACCGTGCACTTGAATTAAAATTACCGTGGAATTAAATACGTTCAATATGGAACGATCCAAAATATCAAAGCAGTATAATACATGCGTGTCTAACATATGGTATAGTACGGTACTATTATTGTACAACATTAATTGAAAATGTTACAAGATTTGAAATATGAAACTAAAAATATTACACTGTTGATAAGTATTGAAACTTAACTTCGAGTATAAATATTTTTATCGCTTCTGATAACATTTTAAATTTTTATAAGTACTAAAAATGTTATAAAAAATATATATTTTCAATTCTATGTTTCAAAGTTTGTAACATTTTAAATTGTAGCCTCGCCGCACCATGTCATATCGTAAAATTACCCGTAATTGAATTTGTATTAAAACAAGTACCAGTTCGTTAACACGTGTGACCAAGATAAACCATGGTGATTTGAAACCAGTGCCTTGTGGTTTTAACTTTTAACGTGGTGATTGGTTAAAGTGTTGGAGTGCACAGTTTGTACTAAATGGTTCAGAAGTCGGACTCAGTGGCTCAGTCTGACCACTCTGACCAGTTGTGTCGCTACACGTCCGTGGAGCCCTTCAACTATATGCCCCTGGTCTGCTGAGGTGAGGTTCCTAAACATTTAATCCCCGACTGGACTCAACCATTGTGACACAGTAAATTGTAGGCACAAGCAATAGTTAATCTATTCTGGTACGATTCTGCAAATCATCAAACATCATCAGCTTAAAAGGTCAGATTTCCTGCTATATTCAGATTTCAGAGACCATTCTTCATGACATGAAAAGTTAAGCAAACTCCAAAATGCAACTATGAATGTAGACTAAGCTTCCAACAGAAATACATCCAATGCTGAATCAAATGGATTACAACACAAGTAAGATATTCATGGCGAATAAACAGGTTCTTCAATCACTTGGTTGAGGCCGTGACTCCAAGAATAGTCTTACAGTCGAGTGAATTAGAGAAGGTTCCGCCATTGCGCCGTTCCCATAGTCCCCACAAGCTAGTTGCTTCGAGACAGGTGGGATGAGGGAAATCCCAAGCTCATCAATTGTCATGAGATGTTTTTCTGTGAAAGGGTTGCTCCACATGAAAGTGTTCATAGCTGGTGCAACAAACATAGGCTTGCTGTAGTCCCATGCTCGTACGACACAAGTCAGCAAATTGTCGCATAATCCCCCAGCAATCTGCAACAGCAGATATTGAAAGATGAAAAAGAAAATGCTTAAGAGCAGAGTTGTGATTGAATCGAGCAATATGATCGTTTAAGCAACAAACCAGCTTCACAAAATGGGAATATCAAAACCACATGACAGCAGAAGAAACTAATTTTCACATACTACTCAGCACAAATTGTAAACTCATGATGATATAAAGCATCAAATAAGTACTTGGATCATTCTACAGCTACATAAAGCACACCCTTGTCACTCGAATTAGGAGACTTTCAGGCATTATCCCAACAATCTCCAATGCTCTTTTCATTGAATTGAACATATAATATTTAGGGTCCCTACAACAGTTAATCCAAGGTACAGCATACAAGAACAAAAGTATACCAAAATACAGCCAAATAATATTACCTTGCCAAGTGTGTTTGCTGACAAAGGGGCGATGACCATAATATCAGCCCATCAAAGAAGCCTTCGTGGCAACTGCTTTAACTTCTGCCCATTCCGAGAAACAATGGCAGAGATCCCCAAACTTTATGGCAGCTACACTTCCACTGGCAGCCAGTAAAATCCTGGGTTTTCTTGGGGTAGAGTTAACCTGAACTATCTCCCTCTCTGCACCTTGAGGCTCTGGGTATGCCATAACCTAGGTAAGCAAGAATAACCTTCGATTACACCTTTCAAAATCAACCGTCGCTCTTCTCTCTACAGTACTTTCAACTACCACATAATGACAAACCCAGAAAGAGGAAGTACAACCACCACAACAAATAGACAGTAAACCCCCAAAATGCCTCCCAAAACAAAGAACGTTCTGCTACTGAGAATTTAAAATTGCATTTCCTTGATTTGAAACTCAAAACCCATTTCAAACTTCCATGATACAGATCAATTAGGCTAGAGAAAGTTCGAGATCGAATAAAAAGTAAGCAGGATTACGAGAGTTGAACTTTCGCATTGCGCAAAAAAAAAAGAGATGCTCACCTGGAAACTAAGATTAGAGAGGAATCTGGGCTTTGATGTTCGGATGTTCTTGCGACTTGCACAGTCGTTTCAAAGGCAAAGAAGCGCGAGAGTTAAGCTTTCTAAAGATCCCCTGTTAGAAAACAATTGGTGCCCTTCTACGTTTATCTTACAGCAAATACTGGGGTTTCCTTGGTTTGCTCCCGCTCCTCATTTCCTTACAAGACAATGGGTATTCGGCTTTGGTCTCTGGGTTCCAAAAATTGGGCTTCTATTAATAAACAAAGCTTCTCTTTTGGGTATGTGGAAAGTCTTGTTTCTAAAGGCCCAATGAGTCTGAGGAGGCTACTTCTCTAACATCTAAATTCTGATGAATTCATGGCACAACAGCCAACGGCCACGTTAACATAGCTGCTGGTTACTCCTCAGTCGGCCCGCAAGGCAGGGCAGGGACAACTAAGGCAGGGCGTCCCTTTCAAATGGCACCGGCCTCGTAATTAGCAAAAATCTGGGACTGCTAATCGGATAAGCTCATCGATATCATACTAGTATTATAATGCAAGGTAGTGCAGGTCAGAATGTAGCCCATCTCTTTCAGGATATCCAACAATTATTCTAATACAGAAAAGAATAGTCATCAAAAAGTCCCATCACTCTGTTTCAATTTTAAGATTTCTTTACGATTACTGTAGCCGTATATAATAATCTAAGGCTTCAAGTGTCTTGTAGTTTTGGAGTCTTTGCATATGTACTTATCCACAATTTTTATTTGGGAAATCAAAAGCTTTGGTTTTAGAGATTGAAAGCGATTTGTGAGGCCATTAGCTGGTGGCTAGAAAAGCAGGGATCTATTTCGACTTAGCAGAGAAGACGGTTTATATATTTCTGCTTGCAAGTTAGAGTTTTTGTGGATGAAGATTTTCCTCAATTGGAAACTCTTTTTTACGCTTGTGGTGCTCTGTCTTCCTAAAGGAACTGATATTTTCATGATTTTTGGCTGGTTCTGTGACGTGTGTTTTTAGTAATTACGTAAGTGCCAAGCTAGTTTTTAGTCTTAAAGGTTCCTTTTTTCCTATTTTCTTTTCTCTTGGAAGAAGAAGATGATTAAAGATTCAATCATTTATTCAATTAAATCCTCTTGTTTTGCTTTCATTCCAAGCTTGGAGATACAAGAAAGCTGATTCCTGGTTTGCTTATCTGTAGGATCCCCTGGGGAAGCTGCTGGTGGGTACTTTTATTTCGATTTCCTAATGATGAATATTGTTTGCAAGTTGATCTCTGTTTTGAATTTCCACTTGATTGCCTTAGTTCTTTTGTTGTTTTATGGAAAATTCAGATAAGTAAATGGAGAATCATTTCCTTTTTTGCTTTTTTATCACTTTGGGGTTATTCAACAATTAATTCTGTATTTTTCAAAGGAAAACTATTAGACTTTTCCATGATCTCTGTTAGGGGATGAATCATATAGTAAACTTGGGAAACTTAACTGCTTTCTCTGGCGTGGAGATGATACTGTTTGACTGCATATCTTTTTTTCTGTTATTGTTTTTCCTCCATATTTCAAGGGTCTCTGTTCCAGTGTTCCTAAAGTATATGTGTTTTTTTATACCTTTATTTTGGACTGTTACAAGGAAATCTCTTATCAAGCTCTCCCATGGATTTTCCTCATATATTCTTTGTTCCTATACCCCTTCTTTTCCTTAATTTCGACCTATGCTGATTCGAATGACTTATTCCTTGTGATTATCTGACAGGCAATTCAATACCAATTTATGTGGTTCATCGGTTGTTGTGATTCTGATTGATGTTAGAGGGATTCAGTGAGGATTAAGCTCCTCAATCATGGAGGGTCTTTGTGAAACACCAGAAAATGGTAAAGTAGCAGATGGCGACCTTAAGCTTATTCGGTACTCGCTGCTCCAACCCTGTGCCGGATTATCATCACTTTGGTTTGATTTGAGAGTCTTCTATGTTAGAGTCAGTAATTTTCAAGTTGATGATTGGACTCCGGAGTTTCTAACTCTCAGTCATATCCCCTTAGAGCCCTTCACCCTTTTGGAAGTTAATGGCATTAGAAGCAGTATGTACTCTGATGAGGTCTCTATACTCCTTAGAAGGGATCGGGTAGATAAAAGATCAGAAGAAGTCACCTTTGTGAGTACGGATAATGTTAGGTTGACAGGAAGTGTGAAATTCGAGGTGTTGGATAAAAAGGATCTCATTCTCTCGGGTGTTTTGGAAATGTCTGGTAATAATGGCTTCATCGGGGAATCGAAAAATAATGTGAAACAATGGAGTATCAGTTGTGAATCAGAAATCACATCTGGCCGTGGTTTCCTGAAGGGAAAGCTCAATTCTTGTCCCAAATTACCGCCACCAACCATCGAGGTTTATGTTGCTGGTTGCTTCTCTGGAAAACCAGTCATCTTGACCGAAACATTGCAACTTAATTACCGGAAGAAGCATAATCGCAAGGGAACATTAGATGCAATCCCAGAATATGAGAGCACTGAATGCCAGAAAAATATGTCACCTGGATACATGCAGGTAACATACCTTATAATTCACTATTGAAATTCCTTTCCCTTTCTCTGCTGTTTACTTTAGTGGACTGAGTTTGAGATGTGCTACATTTGAGCCATGGTTTGATGCTGAATTCTTAATCTTGCCAATTTAGTAGTCCATGCTCTGTTTATTTAAGAATGACCATTCATATGCTTTGGTCTAAGTATAATCCTTATGTATTTGGAGACAAAGTAATGTTCGAGTAAAATTTCATAGCATTTAACCCAATACATATCCTAGCTGGTCCAAGCAACCATCATTATGAAGTCATTCATCCTGTAGGGTCCAAGATTATAATCCCTTATCCTATTCCAAGGCTAAGGTCTTCGGTCCTTTGTATAAAAAGATAAGTTACTATTTTCGCAATGGATAATGAAGATATAAATTCAGATATGGCATTGCATTATAAGCTTTGGTCCAAGTTCTGTGATTTCAAATTCGGTGAAGTTTTTATTTTATGCTAGTTTCCTTCCTCCGTTTTAAGGCTGCCATCGTGCTTCCTGTCTTGAAACATGGTCCATACTTGCAAGATTTGGAATGGACTGGGAAACGGAATCTTTATCCTATATGTGTCATCAGCGTATGGGCAATGCACAATTTTGAAGTGATGGGATATACCACCCTTCCTTTTCTCTTGTGTACTTTTCAGTAAAGTTGGTCCGCCTGATCCTGATGACTCTAGGCCCACTAGAGCCATACCCGTTTGCTGTCATGTGGAGGCCACCTCTCCTAGCTGTTTCTTGCCCTTCTATTGTTGGGGGACTCCCACCCTCTGCTGTTAATGCAAATGCTGTGTTTATGGATTTCATTGAAATCAACTGTTTGATTAATAGCAGCTTTGCAAGCCAATGAGGGTCGATGAGGTTTACTTTTTCTTGCTTATTGGCTAAACTTTTTTCTTTGAAACGTCGCGTTAAGTTGGAATTACTTTGCATACATGTGCCCGGACCTGCCTCAGAAAGTTAATGTGTTCTTTAAGCTTCCTACTTTGCACAAAACTTCTTATTACACGAGTGGGCATATACTGAACTTTTGCTAATAAGGAATTGGTTGAAGCATTGGAACATAACCAATGTTTGAACACAACCAATGTTGTAGATCTCACTATTGCCTGCCGTTTTAACCCACCTCCCCATATTGGGAATAGATATCCTTCTCTTTGAAGGCGGCTCATGTGATGGAGAAATAAATCTGTGTTGAACCCTCTTTGGAAGCATTTCATGTAAGCTTCTTACCGAGGATCACAAAGCGTTGCTTTTTTTACCCGAGTGCAGTATATGTTTGAGATAGAAGAGAAGGCCATAGCGAATCCTTAAAATTAACGTTCCTGTTAAACTTTTAGCTTTTTTATTTTTCAATAGTTTGTTTACTTCATACAATACAACACATACATTTCGCTCATCTCTAACTCGTCGCATTACTTTCCATTCATAGTTATCAGAATACAGAAACTACAAACAATTGAATGATGAAGACTACAACAGAATCTTCTGGAGAACAGAGTACATGGATAACGAAGATGGTGAGCTCTCATGGTTCAATGCAGGTGTAAGGGTTGGTGTAGGGATCGGTCTTGGCATTTGTCTCGGCGTTGGTATAGGAGTTGGCTTGCTGGTTCGTACTTACCAAGCAACCACTCGAAGCTTCAAAAGGCGACTTATCTAAATCCTTGCATCTAAGTTGGTATTAGTACAGTTCACTCGCTTGAGATCCAAAGTCGTATACCGCCATCTCGTTTACAAGGATGTACCATTCAATACAGATTTTGATTGAGTAGTTTCCCTTGAGTTACTTTTCTCTTTATTTCCTCAGTATTTTGTCTTGCTTTGCCGTTAGTTTGTTTACATATGGGGGAAGTGAATGATTGTGTAGGTATAAATGTTGATATCTGTATGGCTTGTACTGTAAATAACTCTGCTTTTGAGATGAACTGGTATGTATTTATTACTAAATAATTGGCTGAGTAGAATTAGATCAACTAGCAGCGGGTGCAACAGCAACATCGGATCAGAGTGCCCGTTGCCAACACATTGGACATTATCATTGAATCCCCACAAATTGGCAAGACTTGATATCATTATCGATTATTTGTTTGGAGAATTCTTCATGGTTGTACTCCAATATGGCCTTTCCTCCAAATTCAATTGGTAGATTTTCCTCATCGGGATACGATCTCATGAGCTCCACACTGTCTGTATTCTTAGGGTACACAAACTTCACCTTTCCATGAAATACTTGACAATCTGCCAAAAATAACGAAAGCAAACCGGTTTGTATTTTGCCAATAGATCAATCAATATGAGCTGCTGTTTACATTGAATAAGGTTCACCCATGGCAACCTAGAATATATGCAAAATATAAGGAAAGTTATTGCAGTGGATAGAACTCAAACCTTCCAGAATGCTTCAAAAATTCTCGGGGGGTTATAGAGAAACGCTAAAGCCAACCTCTCAGGGTAGTGGTTTGTAATAGATTTATAGTGTCGCGAGCCGACTTGATGGGCACACTCGTGCTCAATGTCCAACCAGTGAAATCTATCAACAACGCAATCTGCTTTTGACCCTCTGGAAGGTTTAGGATCGCATTCTCTATCAGATACACCAAATGGCGAAGCTGATTGTCCAACAATGTGGTGTTCTGCAACATTTATAGCCATGTTAATTAACTCGAGAGTTTCAGTTTTATTTTAATTTAAACCTCTTACCTGCTTTCCCGGTCGCAATATAAGAAATGGCCTACCATGTCAGTCATGAAAGTTTGCCCGGGATACTTTCCCAGTCTCGCCTTCTACTGCAACTTCATGCTGACAACAAAACATCGAAAATCAGCAATGGAAAAAAAAAAATTCTAAACACAAGCTATTCATTACTATTGTGAACAGTCGATCATTATTCACCAACATTAATTCGCTGTATGAACAGTGAAGTTAATAAGCTTACCCAACGAATTTCCTCAGGCTTATAGGTTGATATCCATTTGAGCGTCTCTTCCAGCATTTTCTTTGACTTGTCAACATGCCAGTTTCTTGCATCCAAGTATCTCCTCAAGCAGGCATCGGTACAATATTTCAAACTGAAACGGCTGGCTAATTGGCTTTCAAAGTAAAAGAATTGATGCGATAATCGAGAAACTAAACCGTACACCTTAACAGTAAAAGAAATTGCAGAGAAAATATGCCTCTAGTTCTCCCCAACTAGAGTACAACCACACAATTACAGTTGAAGGAAGTAACGAATTTAAGCACCAAATAGAACAAGAATTATGAATTAAATCAAGAATTTCACTGAATATACGAGTACTCAACCACAAACAATAACACAAATCATTTACAGTTAAAAGGGATAACCCTATACGCCATAATGAGGGAGGGAAATGATGATCCCTTTTTGCACCGACCTGGAAAGTAAAAGCAAACACTTGGGTCGTCCTAGTTCTTATTCCGTAGTACTAGCACAACCGGTTTGGCCAAGTCAAGAAAGTTCCATCCACATAGTAAAAGCTTTATTTTTCAAATTTTCATGTTCTGTTTTCTAATAAAAAATACAGAATTTAAATCCAACAATAACCAAGAGAAGCTTCTACATTAAAAGTTGAGTAAAAGAATATCAACATCAAAAGATAAAGGGAATGAAAGATGAATCAACGGATACAAAGATGTAGAAAAAGAAACCGATACCTCTGCTGGAAAGAAACAGAGGAAAGACTCTACTTTGGTCTAAGAGAAAGTAGAGAAAAGAGTTGATCTTTGATCAAGAAAGTGGCATGGGGATCTAAAACACGAGCGGCTAATCCAACAGGAAGATTGAAAGTGAGAGAGGAACAAGTTTAAATGGCTGGATCTTAATGAACCCACCTTTTATGGCTTTAGCTGTTTTTCCTCTCCTTTTTTCCCGGTTGGGAAGTGCTACGGCCGCATATTGTTGTCGTTTATATGAGAACACGCACACCTATTATGACAATAAAGCAACTTATTTTTCAGATTCAAACCGACAGACAACACTATACTATAGTTTACTACTCATCTTAACCGAGGACATTCAAAACGGGAGCTTTTAGAGTTAGCACCCTTATTATTAGGTTTAAATTAAGCGTAAGTTATATAATTTTTTTATAAAATAGTAAAAGTTTAAATAGTTATACAATTCCTTACAACGGCGCGAGTTATACAATTTTTTATAAAAATAATAAAAATTTAAGTTATTATATAAGAATTACGTAGTTACACAATAATTAAGTAGTTACATAAATAATAATGAATTTTGTAGTTACACAATAATTATATAATTATACAATTTTTTATTCATCCTACACAAATCTTTATTAAAATGATAAAAAAAAATTGTAGCTATGAAAAGATGCGCTTAATTTTAGCTTAAATTTAAGGTATTTAATTTTAAAATTTTCCCATTCGGGACTGAATACAGAATTTACCCTTTTTTAGACGTGTTAAAAACAAAATTGGAAATAAAGTAGCCACAATTTTAGAATAATAAACCATTTTACGGTAGAAAAAATAGGAAGCGAGAGTGGAAGATTATACAATATAGGGTTCTTTTACACTTAATAATAATAATAATAATAATAATAATAATAAAACATTTGCCAAGGTATTTTTTGTTTGGGTCAACTACTAGAGGCAATTTTTCTGACAATTTGTATTGGAGTAATGTTTTTTTATTTAACTGGCCTCTCATGTATTATAATATAAAAACACAACAGAATCAGCAAATCTGGTCTGACAATGAATTGTCGGCCAGATTAATGCTAGATGCACAAATTTTTATTATTTTTCAAATATTTTTATATAATTTTATTTTCCGCTTTACGTTAAAAGGAATTTTTAAAGATAATTTTAGAGTAAGACGCGTTAAAATAAAATTAAAATGAGATTATATAAAAATATTTTTAAAAATAAAAAAAAATTGTGTAACAACGTTTATATACTTATAGAAATGCTTATAAAAACGATAAGAATTTTAGTATATATATAAATATTTATCGATTTTTATGTACCTATTATATACCTACAAAGATCTTTACCTATCAATACACAAATTCTTATTAGTATAATCTCAATTTAGTCACCTTACGTTAAAAAAAATTAGTTTTCAAAAACAAAACAAATTAGAAGGAAATCATCGCCATAAACACGTGGCCGACTGTAATCCTCCAATCAAATCAATCATGCATACTACTTTTTTTCCCTTCTGTATGGTTTTTCTTATAGTCCTTAGCCTTTGATTTTCAATGCCATTCCAGAAGTACCTAAATATTCAATGTCGTTTTACAATAATAAAGTCTCCAATCATAACTCAAATGATAAGGCGTTGGTACATCAGAGTTTAAAACATAAGGAATTAGGGATCCAGGTGGATTCGAACCACCAACCTCTCAAATCACAATGTTTGAGCGCTCTGCCGATTTTGAGCTTATGGATCCAAAGATCGACAGATAAAAGGGTTCTAAATTCTGACAGCACGTCATGGCCCAAAAGCAGAGAAATAGTCCCACACCAAACATTTACAGCCAGCCAGTTCCCTCCATAGTCCAACCTACGTCGAAATTATTCATTTTTTTAACAAAAGACGAACATCTAACTTAACAAAATCATGTTCAAATTCAATACCAATTAACTGAACATCGGACAGCCTACCACCAAGTAACATACAAAAGCTTCAATGTACAAAACTATATGTAAAATCAATACAAAAGAATTACATGTAAAAATGCAAATTATAAGTAAACAAAAGATAAAAAAGAATTCTAAGATTTTTAATAACTTCAAAGTCATGGACACGATCCTGCATAAGGTGCTTAAGGCTTTACAAAGGACTGAATCGCTCACCTACACCAGGGAAAGCAGGGAAATCTGAAAAACTCTAGTCTGATTCACCATCAATACAAAGTTGCATTGGTTAAACTCTTTATGGCAACCTCAATTGCAAAGGAAACCATTAGTTGGATCAATGTAGTATACAACTTATTTATGAACTAGTTCGCAATCATACCCATCAATGCAAAAAGAAGATGCAGTCCTCTACAATTTACAATAATAGACCAATCGACAGCAAGAAAAACAACCACGATTCAGTCAAGTTTCCCAAAAGGTCCCAGCCTTATATTGATTCGATGCCCATAATTCATTGGGGCTGGCATTGAACTTGTTAATCATATTAATGAGAAGATCTGCAAGTTTAAAAGACTTGAACACAACTGCCGTATGGAGATATATTATGTATAAAAACAATTGGTATAGGATCAAAACCAGGAATAAGAAATTGTGTTAACCAACACAGCATTGAACATTTTGAATTAAAATTGCAATTAAGCAATTTACCTTTTTAGTTGCAATAGAAATCATAGAAAACCACACACTCTACCGAATAGTATACAGCTTCAGTCTATCAACAAAAAACTGCTTTGATATGTAGCAGTATTGCATTGTTTACGAGCAACTCACAAATAAGCACGAGAAAACTAAAAGACATTGAGACAATGGAGCCAAGACGCAAAGGGGAGGGCCGGGTAAAAATAAATTGAATGAAAAACATCTCCCGTGCCATCTCCCACTAGTGAACCAAGAAACTAGAATTTTATTGAGTTTTATGACCTGCCATGCAAGCACACCTGTCATAGCAAAGGTCGGATAACACAAATATAATACCCGGTTTCTTTCTCTACAAATTTTACACCAACAACAATTTTCTCACCCTTGATTCTTCGACACAACTACTAGCTAATCAGACTACAATAAGAAGGTCCATATAGCAGAAGAAAGACTACTCCATCAATCTACAGCACTGACTACTGCGACTGGTATAACAGAATTTAACAACAAAGTAAATCAAAATCTAACAAACCTCCGCAAACCCTTTTACAGTGTGTTTACGTGCATGTAGAGTTCAATACCAGATATTGAAGAGAAGACACCATATTGAAAGTAATCGGAGCAAGATTCTTTCACATACAAATACTTCTGCAGAAGCTGATTAAAGCTTTCCAAGTACATCTGTATAGCATGTAATCCTGGAAGGCAAAGACATCAAGTTAATGCAGATACCATCAAATGAAAAGACTACAATAACTCAAAATGAAAGAAGTTGCTCACCTTCCACAGGGGATTAAAAAGCTTCAGAATCTAAAAGCCTTGCCATTGGTTATAAGATGAAAACAGCCTCAAATGCAAATAAAGCCATCAATTGGATCAATGTGGCATACAACTTATTTATGAACAACGAGACCAACCCCACAATGATAACAATTTACAACAGACCAACAACCAATTCTCTTGAAACAAAATACAGCTATGGACGATAGAAGAATAAGACCAATGGTTATAATCAACACTAATAGCTTATAGAGACCGGTATAAATAAAGAAATAAATCAAAATCTAGAATAGCTTATAGAGACCGGTATAAATAAAGAAATAAATCAAAATCTAACAAATATAAGCAAACCCTTTACAACTTGTTTTTACTCCAAATGCAACCAGTGCCACAAAATTCGTTGAACAGGAAAGCATCATCAAACAGATCGCATCAAGTACCAAAATCAGCCCGCCACTTCCGTATTCTTGAAACCAATCTTAACAATGATTCCAGATCTAAAAACATCAAAGAAACAGAATACGCGATAAAGAACCAAAATACAGGCAAATAAATCCGGGGCAGGCTTAATACCTCATTCTCAAACAAAGATCCGGAGATAAATATCCGAGTTCGAGAACACGATTAATTGGCCTCTTTAGAGAAGAATTGACTTAAACACATATATCAACTATAGCAACCTTCAAAAGAAAGATGAGTGTCAAACTCTAGCTAAGAACATCGATGAACAGAACAAGCAACGTAGCAATTGTTTACAGAAAATTATTAATTAACATACCTCAATAGATATCTGAGAAAAAATCGATTATTGAAATCGGGTGAGCGGAGTTGAAAGAAACGATGACGAGAGAAGAAGAAGTTCTGGAAAGAGAGGCGCGCCATAACAGTTATCTATAGAAAGCCAGATATTTTTGGAACAGAAATTGGAGTATCCAACGGTTTTGATTGTTTCCAGGTTGACGAGATCAAGGGTCGGATTTGAGTGGTACTTTTTCTTGGGGAATATTTATTGGTCGCAGTCCACGTGGAGAAAGGACTAGCAAGGCATGAACGGCGCTTGTTTGTTACACCGAGAAGGTTCTAGATGCTGGGCCTTAATGGGGCCTTAAGAATCAGGCCCATAAGAAAATGAAACTTGGAATGGGGAAATATGTGTGGCCTGTCAGACGACTGCCGAAGGACGAGTTAGGAGTTGGGCTTACAATCGTTTTATCTAACCCATTATCTAACCCATTATCAGACCCTATAGAATTCAAGTTTGATAGCTTTTGAGAGAATCAATATATTATTTTCAGCTACTAATAAAACTAATGATATAAATAAGGGTATTTTCATTTTTCAAATGTAAGTTTATAGTTAATAAATTGTTATTATATTATTTAATTAGGCTAAAGGGTGAAATTTGCCCTTATAGTAATCCAAAATCAGCAATGTTACCCTTTTTTCTCTCATAATTTTATCTTTAAAGTCAGCCAATTGCAGTAATGTTGCCCTTTGACCGATTTTTACCGTTAAATGCTGACGTGGCAGTTAACGGTACTGACGGGACAATTTTACCCTCGAAGTCATTAATGTAATTTTGGCCTCGAAGTCATTAATTGCAACAATTTTACCTTTGGTTTATTTAGTTTTTTTGTATAAAATTGGATAAATAATTTGATTTTTTGAGTTAAACTTTAACAAACAAAATATATGAAAAATCAATTAACAAATTGATGTAAATATCCTTTGGGTCCTTAGTAATTTAAAAATAAGCAAAGTGAAAACTCTCAAAAAAATCAAAATATTCTTCAAATTTTTAAAATATATATATAAACTTAATAAAAATAAATAATATATTCAAAAAATTATTGAAAATAAAAATTAATATAAAAATTAAAATGTATTAGAAATTATAAAATGATAAAATATTAATATAGAACTAAAAGTATTTATAAAGTATTACAAATTTGAACAATTGCATCAAATTTTCTTTCGATTTTCTACATCAAACCGATGCTCATTAATATTTGATAAGTTTTATCACTACTCTAATGGAAGGACGATTCCATTGAAAATATGTTCAAAGAATATTAGTTGGCTTAACCCAAAAACAGTCGAAGACTTTTTCAATGGGTTTTATAAATATTTTAAAATTTTGATTTTTTTCATATTTATAAATATTTTTATATTAATTTTTATTTTCAATAATTTTTTTGAATATCTTATTTATTTTTATTAAGTTTATAGATTTTTATAAAAAATAAGAATATTTAATTTTTTGTGAGAGTTTTCACTTTGCTTATTTTTAAAATTACTAGGAACACAAAGGATATTTACATCAATTTGTTAATTGATTTTTCATATATTCTGTTTGTTAAAGTTTAACTCAAAAAACTAAATTATTTATCCAATTTTATACAAAAACTAAATAAACCAAGGGTAAAATTGTTGCAATTAATAACTTCGGGGGCAAAATTGCATGAATAACTTCGAGGGCAAAATTGCCCCGTCAGCACCGTTAACTGTCACGTCATCATTTAACAATCAAAATTGGTCAAAGGACAACATTGCTGCAATTGGCTAACTTTGAGGGCAAAATTACAAGAAAAAAATAAGGGCAACGTTGCTGATTTTGAATTACTATAGGGACAAATTTAATCTTTTAGGCATTTAATTATTATTAACAATTACATTCTAAAATTGTTTAATTTTTGCTTTGAAAACTTCTACCATTAGGTTTTCATTAATTCTTAAATACATGCTTTATTTTTAGGTATAAATAGGATTCTTTGAAAAAAAAATCAAATTTTTTTAAGTGCAAAAGGAGGTGAAAACTCTAAAATCCTGACAGACGGTATTGTGGTTCAATTTTTCAATGTATTTTTGGTCTTCTCTTTGTTTGTAATTTTTCTGTTCAAATTGTTTGTAGATTTTAGGTTCTATAATTCTATTGTACCATAAGAAAAAACTCTCATTTATATTTTTCTTTGTTCAATTTAATTGTAGACACACGGTCATTACACGTAATTTTAGTTTCTGTAAATATTATTTTATAGAAAGCCCTAGATTTATTTAAAAAATCTAATATTATGATAAGGATTTACAATCATAAAAGTAAAATAAAACACATAGTTCGAACATTTTTTAATAACTATTGAAGTAAGAAATTAGCCATTTAAGATCATAAAAGAATTATATAAGAAAAAATGTTAAAAACTCAACCAAAAGATAGATACAAACGACACCATTAACCGATAATGTAGAATAAAAAATTATCAACACTAACATAAAAATGCGCATGACAAGAAAGACACGTTGACAAAACGGACATTACCACAACGTAATCGCGAACAAGAAATGATGATTGGGAGTGTGTATCCAAATAAAATGTGAGGAATAGAAATCTGTTGCCCCTTTTTGATGTCCATATTCGTGTCTCGTGTTAAAATTATTAGGTTGAAGATTTAAGTTTAAGGTTTAGGGTAGTGGTTTATGATTAAGGTTTATGGAATTAGGAGTATGGTGTTTTTTTATTGTGTAGTTTAGGGTTTAAAATTTAAGGTTAGGGCTTAGAGCTTGATTTTTTAGTGTTGGGGCAAGACACCCAAAAAAAGGCAGAGAATTTTTGTTCCCAGCGCGAGGGTTAAAACAATGAAGATCGACAATAGAATAAAATAAGGGTCATCTTAATCAGTCAAGATAACGTCAAATTCAACCTTGAAAAAATAAAATGAAAATAAACGGTAAAAAGACCAATAATAAAGACAAAAATCGTGTCAAAAAATAAAAAAAAACATGCCACGAAATAAAGTTATTTTTATTAAAAAACAAAGATGGTTTGATTTTTTATTGGTATAATGTAAAAAAATAATATAAAATTATTTGTTATGCTAATGTGTCATTATGTAAGTCATTTCAATCTGTTTATCTTCAATTGACTAATATTTTTTATCTGCAGATATGTCATTTAACCCAAAATGAAACGTTAAGAGCTAAATTGGTTAAAAAATAATATATGTCAAAATAACTATTTAATTAAACATTAGAGGTATTTTGACATTATATCTTTTTTATTTTGACGTTATCTTTTGTTAACCTCTTGATCGATGACTTAAAAAAAATAACGAATTGTACTTCGAAATTTAGTATAGAACGAATTGTACTTCGAAATCTAGTATAAAAAAACACATCTCTCGACACAACTTTTCAGTTTCCAATGAATAAATTCTTTTCTGCATACGAGCCATGACGAACATTAAGACCATTTTGAAGTTGGTTTGGAAGTTGTAACAAAAAGGCCGAAAATGTTTGATCAACCACCTTCAATATTGTCTAGTTAAAAAGCCGTTAATAGAATTATAACATCTTTAAAGTTCGATTTCTTAGAATAACGGTTATGTTGTACTTGTTTATTTGTTCCTTATGTTGATACTTTAATTTTTTTTCTCTTATGACATTAGTCAAATGAGACATAAATATTAGATCATAAATTTTTAATTTTAAATAGCAAAGTTTAATATTTATTTAAAGCGAAGATTTCTTAGGTTAAAATTTCTAGAGTAGTTAGTTAATAACTTTCCGTTGACACAATCTTCTTATCTTTAGATTGTGGATTCAATGCCCATAAAAATTTTCCTCCTTAAGTAATAACTGTTAAAAATTTATATAGTAAACTTTAATCATTTTATCTTAGTCGTTGATCTTAAATATCAAACCAAACTCCAAAACTCAAAAAGTATGTTGGATACCATAGATGTAAAACATATCTGTCACTGAAACTAGATTCAATGGATTTGAAGACTAAAGTGTTATGGTGAAAAGAAATTGGGGATTTGATCAATTAATAAACTTGGTACCTAAAATCACTTTAACAGATATAACCTTGAAAAAGGAATACGTGCTCAAATTAGTTCTATTTGGGAGGAGGAGCAAGTGGAAAACTTAATGTCGAAGATTTGTAAACTTACTTTTATATAATATTTCAAAGTTGCTTGTGACCCAATTATGCCCCTCTTACTTTCTTAAAGTTGGATCAACTTTTGTGCTTTTGTCCATGACAATCAAATACATTACAATTATGTGAGGAGCTCTTCTTTTTATACACAATATTGTGGCATTTGGTTGAATATGCTTTACTTTGGTTATTTTCAAAGCTCCTCTTTTTTAGTTTGTTGGGATGTCTTGTATTAATCTAGCAAAGGCATTCTCGTTTCTTAATGGATAAGGAAAAATGAAAGTGCTCAAAATGACATCTTCATTTTTTTTTAAATCTCGAGACTTGAGTTCAAACAAACTTTGAGATTTTAAGTTTAGATTTTATCATTTGTAAATTATTTACAAACTTATTCTAAATAATGTTGGAATGATTTTAAATGTCGTTTTAAATAAATTTAATAATCTACAATATAAATAATAAAATATTTAATATTATTTATGATTTTTTCCCATGAATATATCAAGTAATAGTTGATTACAATAGGTCAATTATGGATTTGAATCTATCTTTTTAAACAATAAACGGAAAGTCAAAATCCATGCAATCTTCTCCAAGCCAATTATTAATTATTCAATTGGGGTGTTTTGACTTTTATCTTACAGCAGAATATTGGTTTCTTGTTAGCGGTTTCCCTGTTCGATTTTCTTTTTAATGGCAAACCAGTTTCCAATTTAAATAATTGAGAGCTTTTTCAGTTTTGACATTTGAAATATTATAAGATCTTTTGAATCGAGTCTCAGACAATATTGAAAACCACATAATTTAGGATAAGTAGGTTATCTAATTTTAGAATGATATTTTATTTTGTACGTACATGTGAATTTTTTTTATATGAATATAAACGCGACTTGAATGTACCAAAAAATCAAATTAAATCATTTGGACATATTCTCTTATTTATTCAATTTACTTTAATTTTTTAAAGTTACAATTGCATCCACGTAAATGTATTCAAAATGTACAAATAAAATTACATAATTAACAATCTAGACAAAGTCGATATACAATGAGATTTAAAATAGAATAAATCCATACATAATATATTTATATATTTGAACAGTCAAAATCTCGAAGCTTCAAGCATATAAAATTACATAACAATTTAGACAAGGTCAATGGGATTTAAACTACAATAATTCTAGACCGAGTACACGCACCTAAGATTTATGCATATGAAGTATGAACCCCTCAAGGCTTCAACTTTACCAACA
This sequence comes from Hibiscus mutabilis, assembly GCA_019671005.1. Taxonomy (NCBI): domain Eukaryota; kingdom Viridiplantae; phylum Streptophyta; class Magnoliopsida; order Malvales; family Malvaceae; genus Hibiscus; species Hibiscus mutabilis. Next base: position 50,318,465 of record CM033730.1, on the reverse strand, counting down.
TAGTCTATGCCTCATTTATATTTATTATAAAGGTGCTAACGTGGTGGTAAGTTTTAAACACTCATATGGCTTGGTTTGGAAAAAAAATATGTTGTATAGTTTAAATAGGTATTATATATATTTTTTACTTTTAAATTTAAATTGAAATTTATATTGATTTTTTAAAATTATGAGTTATGACAAATTGTTTTCAAAATTATATAATAATTATATTCAATCTTTTATTATCAAACATAACATAGACATCGTAACACATATCATATAATATAAAAAAATATTTATTTTCGATTCTATTTTGATAGTTGTTTTTATAATGGCATAATGTTAAAAAAATGTCAATAATGTTTGACTGAATAGTTATTTTGACCATGTTCTTTTTTAAAGCAACTTAGTCCTTAATGTTTCATTTTGAGTCAAAATTGCCTCCGTGAACAGAATAACTCGTCAGAATAAAAAATATTTTATATTTTATACAATTTTATAAAAAAATTTTACTGATGTATCATTCTGTAAAATTAGCATATTTGCTTATATGACTTTGTTATCACGACGTGCATTGCCATGTAAGTTTGTCATGTCATTTCAAGTTATTTCGCGTAAGTTGACTATCAATTTTCATCCGCAGAGAAATTATTTTGATCCAAAATAAAATATTAAGAGTTAAATTATTTTAAAAAAAAAGTACCATAATGATTATTCAGTGAAACGTTAAGAATATCTTTTTGATATTATGGCTTTTATAATCAATGTGGTGCTTATCTTTGCTGCAAACGGTAAGTGATTTGAAGCGTCACGACTAAATCAAACAGATATGACATAGAGTTTAAAAGACAATTCAGTCAACTCTATACAGTAAAGTAAAAAATCATGCATTAACGGTTACAGTGGTCAGTGGAGGGTAACGGTGGGAAATCCTATTTCCCTAATAATAAAGCAGTTTTCGATTCTCCAGTGGACTGTCGACATTAATCCATACCCCAAACTCCAAATGAACTTTTGATTTGTTTAAATTGATCATTATATTATGATTTCAAAATGATATTCACCTAATTTATTAGGGGTGACGTGTAATCATTTAGTTTTATGTAATATAATTCGTTAAATTTTTATTTATTTATTAATGAAATATTTATTTATTTTTAAATGGTTAATATTCGATGTATAGATTGTGTATAATTTTATATATTATTACTAAGATATTAACGTATTTTTTAAATTATAAATTTAAATTACTTTTTTGTATCATCATCTATTCTCTAACAATGCATATTATTCACCCATTTCCAATTTCCAAAGGATTAGTATTTGATGTATTGAAATCTATAGGTTATTTAGAAAATTACACGTGGTCCCATAAACACGTGAAACTAGTTTCAAAATTTTATCCTTTTCTTCTATCCTTCTCCCACCGAAAGTTTAATTTTACGAATATACCCTTCAAGAGTTCTTTATTTATTGCTGCGACACTTTCTCAGATTAATGGTATGATCAAACATTGTAACGTGCAAAGCAGAGAGTCCATCTCTTCACTTATGGCTGCGTTTCGTTTTACAATAACTTTTCTTCTTCTAACTCTGTTACTGATAGTAAATAAAGCAAGTAAGCTGCTTCATTCCTTTCTTTCCACAGTTTAATTCAAGCTTCTGAGATTCATTGTATGGTAAAATGTAGATTTAAACCCTTTTTTTCTTCTTTTATTTTCCTCTACATTTAAAATTTCCGGGACTTGAGTGCAAACTCAAAATTAGTCCTCTATAGAACGAAAATATGTAATGGAAAATCTGTATTCGGGAAAGGAGAGAAAAAAACTCATGAGAAAACAGAGTGAAGTTTAACAACGTACGTCTTTATTTGCAGAATCCCAATCATTTATCGGTGTAAATTATGGACAAGTTGCAAACAATCTACCATCAGAGGCAGCCACGGCAAAGCTTCTCCAGTCCACTTCAATTCAAAAGGTCCGACTATTCGGGTCCGACCCAGCAATTATCAAAGCGCTAGCCAACACCGGAATTGGCATCGTCATCTCAACGGCCAACGGTGACATCCCCGCCTTAGCGTCAGACCCAAATTTTGCCAAAAACTGGGTGAATGCCAACGTAGTTGCTTATTACCCATCCAGCAAAATCATCCTTGTAAACGTTGGCAACGAGGTTATCATGTCGGGTGATGGCAATTTGATATCTCAGTTGTTGCCGGCCATGCAAAATGTCAAGAGTGCCCTCGACGCGGCTTCGTTGGGAGATGAAGTGAAGGTCTCGACGGTGCATTCAATGACTCTGTTGAAACAATCTGAGCCGCCATCTTCTGGGATCTTCGACCCGAGTTATGGAGACGTGTTGAAAGGACTCTTAGCGTTTAATAATGCTACCGGTTCGCCTTTTGAGGTTAACCCGTATCCTTACTTCGCTTACCGGAGCGATCCAAGGCCTGAAACGCTGGCGTTCTGCTTGTTCCAACAGAATCCAGGGCGTTTAGATGCGAACACGAAAATCAATTACATGAACATGTTCGACGCTCAGGTAGTCCCATGAACATGTTCTGTAATAATTCCAGGTTAAAATGATTGTTTTGTATAACATAATGGATTCATTACTTCGACAGGTGGATGCTGTTCGTTCTGCGTTGGATGCCATGGGGTTTAAGAACGTTGAAATTGTGGTCGCCGAAACAGGTTGGCCGTACAAAGGAGACAGCGATGAAGTAGGAGCAAGCATTGAGAACGCCAAGGCTTACAATGGGAACTTGATTGCGCACCTTCGATCGATGGCGGGAACTCCATTGATGCCAGGGAAATCTGTCGACACATATTTGTTTGCCCTCTACGACGAGAACTTGAAACCTGGACCAACTACCGAAAGATCTTTCGGGATTTTCAATTCTGTTGATCTCACCATGACTTATGACGTTGGCCTCTCAAAGAGTGGCAATGACAGCACTGGCAGCCAGGTAGCAAACTGCAACTATTATTCAACAGCAATCAAATTCATACTTAAGTATTTGCAGTGAATCTTATCTTATCTTATCTTTGCTTTTGTTTTCTCCTCAAGGCCCCGGCCCCGGTGAGTCCATCAACGGTTAAGGCACCGGTGGAACCACCGACGGAGCCGAAGAGAGGACCTTGGTGTGTTCCAAAGACGGGTGCTTCAGATGCCGAACTGCAGGCAAGTTTGGATTACGCATGTGGACAAGGCGTTGATTGTAGTCCAATTCAACCGGGAGGGGCTTGTTTTGAACCAAACACATTAGCAGCACACGCTGCATATGCAATGAATCTGTACTACCAAGCTTCTGGTCAGAATCCATCGAGCTGCCATTTCTCACAAGCAGCCATGGTTTCTTTAAACAACCCAAGTAACTTCAAAATTCTTAAAGTAGACCTTTGGTTTTTCGGTGTACAGGTAGGATATCTCATTTTATATGAATATTTGACACGTTACAGGTACTAATGGCTGTAATTTCCCTGGTGGGAGTACTTGAAAGGGAGAGTAGTATTCGGGCAGGTGAATGAAAGGAAGTGGGCAATATTGTTTGCTGTTCTTAATTGTCATTTAGTGGGTTCTTTATTATCATCTTTCAGTAATGGTATTAGGTGATTGCCGATTGGTACTTCTTTTTGCCCCTTCACCTGTTGGAAGAGATTGTGGTAAGTGTGAAAAATATGTTAATTTAGAAATTAGGAGACCAGATCTTGTGGAACTATATATATGTATGTATTTGGAGAGAACTCAAGATTTTATTCATATTATTATGCACTTCAAAGTAGCAAGTGTCTATTTATAAAGGCATGTTGAAGAACTTTAACACTGCCATTCAAGAAGAGTAGAAAACTCCATACTTCGACCACGTGAAATGAAAATGTCGGAAAGAACTTGGAGGAAGTAGGAACAACTGATTGTGTTTGACACAAATTTCCGAAACTTTCCAGCAATTAATATAAAGAAGAAAAAGAAAACATTGGACTATTGAAGCAAAATCTAATATAAAGGCGGGTTTCCACAATTTTTATTATTTACATTTGAATATATGTATTCTTATGTTTGTGTGAGATATAGAATCATGTGATGAAACTTCAGTTTACCAAGATCCATAAAACAGTTTTTTCTCAACCTCATCAATTCTGTATGATTATTTAGGATTAAAGCGTGATATTTAATTTTTTTAGTGTACAAAAACCTTTGGTAAGTACATTAGAAGGGTCGATTTGAAATAAAGATGATTATTACACGAAATTCTATGTAGGATAAGGATTTTCAATAAAATGACACTGCACGTTTACTGGGAAAAAAAGTTACTAATAAATTACTTGATAGGCAAGTTCTGATATCCCAGCTAATCCACCTGTAACCGAGCTTTACTAAAGTATGCCTGGTTTTTTCTACCCTTGACTTGTTGAAGCTCGCATTGGAATGCCTTTACTTTCAATCTTTGTTTTTCTTAGCACATACACATTTTTATTGTGCAATGTGAAAAAAATAAGGGGGAAGAGATAAAAGAAAGCATTGACAATAGACCATAGAAATTCACATGCGGATAAAATAACAACTTCAACAGTAAAGCAAAGATCAATAAGAGTGCTCAGTCACTGTTGTTTACCGAATACACCAATGACCCATTCAGGGTTTTTACAAAATACCCAACACGCAAAGCCTTTTGTTTCACCAGACCTTGGAATGCTTCCAAGCCAAACCAGACCTTGGCGCTACACCCAAAAGAAAAACTATTCAGCCAGCGAAACCAATCATATTGGATTAATGAAAGAGATGAAACAAATAGAGCAAAATATTTATACCAACGCGACCGTAGGTTCCTTCAGGTACTGAAATGCTTAGATTAGTAGGAATCAACGCCTTTCCTCTAGCAGGCACTGTGGTATCCGCTGCACTGTACCAAAAAAACCCATTAAATTTACTGAAAACCCATGGGGATTTCCATTAAGGTCGGTTAATGGTTTGAGGACTTGCCTCGACAGATCCTAACCAGCAGCAAGAGCAGAGCCTCTAGATGGCAAAACAGCTTTCTCGGAAAGCTTTTTGACTTTCAAAAGTGAGACTGGACATTGGGTAATTTCATGCACTCCATTTTGACTGAGTTTTGGGATTTTGGGGGATGGCTCTTTAATTTCAGGGCTGTTGTTAACCTGATCTGCTTGGGCCATCGCTAGATATCTTGAGAACGTGAAGGAAACAGACGAACGATTCCGAAAGACTGGTTTGAAGACTAACAATATGCGCTACATCGGTTATTGTTATATAGAAATAAACCCTGGATTTTAGGGGCCCATGAACTGATGGCGCCAAGTGTTCCCGCCATTTCTTTGCGCGACACTCATTCTCCAACTAAACTCCCGTACCCTGCAGAGTGCAGCCCTGCTTAAATGCTCTCTGCTCGTAATCGCATGTGGGCCATTCTCAAATCCAAAACTCTACACCTTTTAAACTATTGAAATACCTAATGGGCCTTTTACACACATAATATATTTTAAAATTATTTATCGCATTAGCATTTGAAACTAATTATTATTGAAATAGCACACCCCCCATTTGTCAATTTGGCAAAGGTGTGTCTTCTCGTGGATTTTAATTTTAAAATAAAATAAGTTTTAATTTCTTAATAGTGTGATTATAATATAATATAATATTTGTTCATACTTTTTTGAACCTTTGATAATGTACACACATTTTATAATAAAGTTGTTTGAATTCGGATCTCAAAAGATGAACATCATCCTTTTGCCCTTAAGACTGCTCCTTGGTTTCCTTATAATATTCAAATATAAATTTCAGATAATTTTCTTTTGAATGGTAATTTGCAATAGTATCTGTTTATATTTTTAAACTCTTTGATAAGGTATATACATATTGCAAACAAAACTGATTAGACTTAAGTCTTATAGGATGAATATCGTTTTTTTCCTACCAAGATCATTTGTTGAGTTCAAAAGCAAAAGAGAATTTGAATATTTATTATTTTAAATTAACTATTAGTAAATTTAAAGTATATTTTGATAATGAATATCTCAAAGTTAATATCTACTCATGTTTCAAAATCCATTGCTAATAGTAATAGTAATTAAAATATATGTTGACATAATTATTATACCATTTTTGATAATTTGGACTCGAATGTGTTGTGCGCTTAATATTAGCATTTTCTTTTACATGTTTAACAAACTCTAAATTTAGGTACTAATATAATCCTAAATGCAAGTAAAAAAGTTAAAAATATATATAATTTCCAAAATTATATAATACAAATAAATATTTGTAAATAACTGAATCTGCCTTCTCTTATCTATTAACATTCCTATTATCGTACCTCACCTTCAAGGAATTAGTTAATAGGAGGCAATGGATTTGGAAATCCTCTTGAATCATTTGCATGATTACGTTTCTCGGAAACTATGTACAACTCGGATCTAGAGTTCTATTTTTGTGTGATTAACGTTTTCGAGGACTCAATTTGGAGTTTAACAAATGTTTTTATCGTTCTGCAATTTATATATAATAAAGGAGTTTTTAGAGAAAATTTAGAGTTTTACGTATTTATAATTAGATTTTAATTTCAAAAAATAGTTACTAAATAATAATCGGGATGGATAATTTATTTAACTTTTGAAAAGGTCGAGTTCCCAGTAAGTTCACATTCTTGAAACGACTCGACTGTCGTATGATGCACCCATCGAATCCAGAACAGCTAAACCCTTTCCCTCTTAATACTCTTGACAATCTCGCGTGCACCCCACCTCTGGACTCATTCAGAAACCGGTTTTCCACGCGCGTAGATATTCTCAAAATATCAACCTGATAATAATCATAAGAATCCGTCCGTCCAATGCTAACTGTATTATAGTTGGACAAGAAATTAGCCTCTCTCACTCACTAACTTAAGCGAGTCGCTTAGCGCAACCAAAAACAAAACAGAAAAAAGGAAAACTGTAAACAAGGTTTTTGCTATTTCAACTTTCATCAATGGCTTCTGCCTCCGCTTTCCGCCACCATCTCAATGTCAATCCTTCCCACTCCATCTCCAAAGGTATTTTACCTTATCACCGACTTCTCGGTTTCTTTGGTTCGTCTCTTTAAATCCCTAGCTCAGATCATTTGCTATTCCTTTTTCGACCTTTTTTGGGTTTGGGTTCATGAAGCATTGTTTTAGATTCATTGGTTTTGTCAGTTTTCCGGAGTTTCTATTTGTTTTGTTGCTTTAGATGTTGAGGATTTTGGTTTATCATTTGGAAATGGCTGGTTTTTATCTATTTTATTATTATTTTTCATGGTTCCGTTTTTGTGACATTTGGTTATTGAAATGTTAAGACGAACGAGGATAGAAAGATGATTTTAAAAGAAATATGATTTTTTTTTTGAAAAAAAATTCTGTTTTAAAAGTGCAATGTGGGCGCAATGTTAATCTATTATTTAATTATTATGATTTTAAGATTAATTCGATTTGAAAAAAATCAATTGTTGGACATACTTTCTATTTTATTTCTAGCATAATTTTTGATTCAACTGCTACTTTTATACTAAAATTTATGTGAAATTGGAAAAGAGAGATTATTCTGTTCATCAGCGGCATCTTAAATTTTTAAAGACATTGATATATTATGTTTTCTCCTTTTTTTAGCTTCTTTGTAAGTAGCTTTTACTGTGTTATGTATTTGGGTTATGATTAGTTCGCAATGCTGCATTCGTAAGTCGGTTGAGAGACTTTGCAAATTATGCCGTTTCATTCTAACATTTTTGTTTCTAATTGCGTTCTTTATTTGATTTATTCATTGTTAAATCAATGTTGCATTTTCAAGAGGTGAGTTCGGTCTTTCTCATAAAATCTGTGTTTTTTCATTACAAAATTGAGATTATTGCTACTGCGCATGTTCTGGATTCTCATTGAACGTGATTCTAAGCATTGTAGTTTCAAATATTTGCTATAAATATATGCCAGATCTCTAATTGAAGCTTCTGGTTGTTTTATGCAGATGTTCAAGGATCTGACCACTCTATTCCACTTTTACCTCAGTGGCTTCTGCCAAAGCCAGGCGACAGCAAGCCTGGAATGGGAACTATGGTATGAGCTATTGTTTTGACTAATGGTGTTCTTGTTCATTCTTAGGCTTGGATTTGGGAATGTTTTGTCCATCTCTCTGTCAACACACTTTTCTCATATAAAGAATTAGTTAATGTTATGTTTAATATTTTTGCTGCACCAGAGGTGCTTCTTTTTACCCCCTTAATTGTCAATCATCTATACAGGAAAGTCATCCTCCCCCATGTCCAGTTAACGGAAATCATCAGTCCATTGTCATGAAGCCACTGGGAAATGGCAAGGAGATTGATGACATTCCAAGTAAGAAGGATGTTTTTAGGCCATCTTTACTTGATAAGGTAACTAGTCAGCACCGCTGGCTCGATGAAGAACGAGAGACCCATTCATCTGTGCGCAAAGATCACTGGAGGGAAGGAGATAAAGAGTCCAGTGACACTCGCAAGATGAATCGATGGGCAGAGAACTTGCCTTCAAAACAATTTGGAGAAGTACACCGTGCACCCTCTGAGCGGTGGACTGATTCAGGTAACAAGGATTCAAGCTATGATCAATGGCGTGAGAGCAAATGGAACACACGGTGGGGGCCTGATGATAAGAAGACCGAGAGCTTGGGTGACAAGTGGGCAGGCTCTGGAAGAGATGGTGATAAGCCTCTTGAGAAAGGGTTGTCTCATCTTTCCATTAATGGAAAGGATGATATGGAGGGGGATCACTATCGCCCATGGAGATCCAGCTCTTCTCAAAGCCGAGGAAGGGGTGAGCCTCTTCATCACCAAATACTATCTCCAAAGAACCAGGCACCGACATTTTCCTATGGCCGCGGACGTGGAGAAAACCACCCTTCAACCTTTTATGCTAGCCATGGAAGGGGAATTTTTGGTGGAAACTCTGGGCCTAGTATACATCAATCTCTAGGAACCTTATCTTTCAAGGGTGGAAATAACCATGGAGAGCCCTTCCCTTTAAGATATAGTAGGATAAAACTGCTCGACTTGTATAGGAGGAGTGACATGTCAATTTATCATAAACTCTTAAAAGGGCTTGTATCAGTTCCTTCTCTTACACTGAATGAACCATTAGAACCTCTATCACTTTGTGCTCCGAATTCTGATGAAATGGTAATTTCCATTTTTATGTGCTATGATGCTGAAGTTTGATTTAGAGTCTTCTGTTGATTTTATTGCTTTCTTGTAGGTTGTTCTGAAGGGAATTGACAAAGGGGACATAACAAGTAGTGGTGCTACTAAGATGACTAAAGATGGGCTCGCAAGCATGAACACTATAGAGTTTACTCATTTGAGACAAAACAAGACTGGTATCCAATCAGTTCAAGTTATATGCTACTGTTTGTGTTGATTTTCAAGTAATGTTTAATTTCGGCCGGAATTTATGTGTGCAGGAGGTACAGAAGATTTGCAACCTGCTGTTGATTCTAAAGAGGATAGGTCTGACATTCCAAAGAGTGGTTATTCACATCATTCAGGGGCTTCGTTGCATGAAAAGCATAGAGGATTCCTTGATACTATTATTAAGAGACGACCATCTGGAGTTTTAGAGGGGGAGCCAGAATCTAAGAAGCCTGCTCCGGAGGACCATCTCCTTTACTACAAAGATCCTCAAGGTGAAATTCAAGGCCCTTTTTCAGGGGTTGACATCATAGGTTGGTTTGAGGCAGGGTTTTTTGGGATAGATTTGGAAGTTCGGCTTGCAAGTGCACCAAAGGACTCACCTTTTTCCTTACTTGGTGATGTAATGCCCCACTTGCGAGCTAAAGCACAACCACCCCCTGGATTTGGTGTGTCAAAACAGGGTGAACTCTCAGATTTGTCAGGCAGGCAAAATTTCAGTAGCCTTGGGAAAGCTCCTGCTGGTGCAAGTGAGATTGATATGAGTAGAAATGAGCGAAGGCCGAAAATGGAAGCTGAAAGTAGGTTTCTGGAGTCTCGTATGTCTGGTGCCATGAGCAATCCATCCCAAGGTTGGGTTTTTATGTAGATATGCAATTTTTTATATTTTAATTATAGTACTGTATATAGCTTTTGAATGCAGAACTTGAAAGTTGAGTTCATAAGGTTTTAATCTATGAAGTTCTTCACAGTTTTATTTGAACTAACTTGTCTTTTATGTTTTTCTTTTTTAAGGTCTGCAAGGCTATCTTACAAATAATCTTAGTGGCTCTCCATTATCTGGAATAGAAAATGGGAGTGATCTGTCTCATTCACAAGGTGCTGATTCAATTTCCATACCTGAAAGGCCTATTCCTGGGGAAAATAATGGTGTTGGAGTTTGGTCAAATTTCCCTGGACAAGGTGCACTGGATCCTCTTCAAACTAAGATTGAGTTACATCATGCTCAAAAATTTCCCACCCAAGCTCCCTTTGGGATCCAACAACTGGGTGTGCAAGCTCCAAACTTGCCTTCCTTGATAAGTTTTCAAAATATGGATAATCCTTCTGGTACTTTAACTCCTGAAAAGTTAATCTCCACTTTATCTCAAAACTCCCGACTGCTAAATATGTTGCAGCAGCTACAACCCCAGGCGCCAGATGCTAGTCCTGAATCCCCTCTTTTGCATCTATCACACCAGACGTTTGGTACAATTAATTGTCAGAGGAGCTGGGGGACTAACTGCCCAGAAATGCTTAATGACACCCTACAGTCTTTGCCAGTGACTACAGTTGTTCAAAGCTCGCTCTCATTGGAAGCGAACTTATCCACCCAGGAAACTTCTTCTGACTGCCATACTCTTACAGTGGAACAGTCACTGGACTACACACAGAAGATTGATGAAATTGTACCTAGTATCACCCCAGTGAATGATGAGAATTGTGGAACCATGGAGCAATTTGGAATTGCTACTGCTAGAACATGTAAAACTGATTTGCCTAGTAATCATGGTGTTCAACCCACTGCCAAAGTTGATAAACTGCCAGTTGAGAGGGAAAAAAGCAATGATCAGCCTTCTGCAGTAAGAGAAAATAATGTTGAAGCTCGTGATGTAAGAAAAGCTTCAGAAAAGAAGTCTAGAAAACAAAAATTTAGTAAATCACAATTTTCTGATCAGGCTAAGGGAAATGCCAAGGATTCCTCTTCGGTGCAATTGAAGTCATCTGAAACTGAAGTGTCTGTTGTTGGTGACACTAAGACTACTGCAGATAACCTTACTGGGTCATCTCCAGGAAATAGGGAAGAGAACAAGTCCCGAATGCCCCCCATGGATTCTCACTCTGCTAAAAGCTCTTCAGCTGCTAATGCTGTTGTAGTTGAGGTTAAAACTACAGAACCCATGAGTGAGTCCAGACTTTCCAGTTCTTTACCTGCACATAACACACCCAAACAGCCTGTGCTACATGCTTGGAAACCTGTTCCGGGATTCAAGGCAAAGTCTTTAATTGAAATCCAACAGGAAGAACAGATGAAAGCACATACTGAAATGGCAGTATCAGAGGTTCCTTCTGCCAACTCTATGAATTTGTCAACTCCGTGGGCTGGGGTTGTGGCTAGTTTAAAGCCCAAAGTTCATAGAGAAAGTCGACAAGATGCAGCTATTTCTGAGACAGCTGTTGTGAAACCTGAAAATTCTTCAACTTCAAAGAGTAAAAAGAGCCAATTACATGACCTGTTGGCGGCAGAAGTTTTGGCAAAATCCAGAGAAAGATGTTTAGATGTTCCTCGCACTGTTCCTACATCCGTTGCCCATGTTACCATTACAACTGTGGATTCTATTGATGATGACAACTTTATTGAGGCTAAAGAAACTAAAAAGGGTCGGAAAAAGTCTAACAAAACAAAGGGCATGGGAGCAAAAGTGACAGCTCCTCTTAATCCTGTTGATATACCTGTTGTTAGTGCAAGTCCTGTTGACAAAGGCAAAGTTTCTGACCAAGCACAGCTTGAAAAGGAAGTATTGCCTTCAATTCAGTCAAGTCTTTCTTTGGGAGATTTTGTTCCATGGAGAGGGGAGCTGGTTAACCCTTCCCCTCCTCCAGCTTGGTCTACAGATTCTATGAAACTTCCAAAATGCACATCATTAAGGGACATTCAAAAGGAGCAGAAGAGGAATATGTCTGTCAATTTTCCAATTCCTATCCCAGCTCCTCAGAAACCCCAACCAAGTCAGTCAACTCATGGTGCTGTTTCATCATGGTCTACTGCATCTCCCCCATCGAAGGCTGCATCTCCTGTCCTGATAAATTCTCATGTATCTTCTCCGTCAAAATCTAAAGGAGATGATGACCTATTCTGGGGTCCAATTGATCAGACAAAGCAAGAGGGAAAGCAGTAAGTTCTCTTCCCCTACTCTCTCCCTCCCCTGTGCAAAAAAAGAAAAAATGGCACACCCATCTGCACTAAACGTTTAACGAGTTAAGTATTGTCTTGCACCTGCATTCTAGCCTAGAAAGATAATAGACTTATAAGCTCTCCTGTTCTGCAACTCCTTGTTATTCTGGGTAGCTAAATACTGCATTCAAGTGAGTGATTTTCGTTTTGCCATTATGTTAACGTTTATCCTTGCTGACTTAATATTTGTGAAATTCAGTAGTAATCACTAAATGGAAATATGAATGGTTTGTTGTAAACAGTGGTGATTTCCCACTTCTAGCAAATGTAGGCGGCTGGGATAGAAAAAACACTCCTGCTAAAGGAACTGCAAGTGGGTCACTAAGCCGGCAGAAGTCTATGGGTGGGAGACCTATTGAGCCTGCGTTTCTGTAGGTTAATATGTAAATAATAAGAGTTGTAAGTCAATTCGAACTAAGTAGTTTAGAAGAGTTGTAAGTCTATCCTAACTAAGTAGTTTAGTTAGAGTCTAACTCTATCCATATAAGGGATAAGAGTCTTAGCCGAGAGAATTCTACACAATGTAAAACTCCTTGTAAAAGTCTATAAGTAGACTTTATTTTTCTGTAAATCATAATAACAAGTGTAGAAAAACTTCTCTAACCCTATTTTCTACATGGTATCAGATTAGGAAGATCCTACCTATCCAACAATTTTTTTTTTCCTTCCAGTCTCTCTGTCGATCAAAACCTTTCTTTTCAATGGCTCATTCAGACCCTCTCGCTTACAAATCGTTCTCAAAATCATCCTCGTCCCTCCGAGTTCCAAATTTTCAGATTCATCTCTTTCTCCAATTACATCCTACAAACTAAATGGAAACAACTATCTCCCTTGGTCTCAAATCGGTAAGGTCAGATATTACAGAAGAAGGAAAGCTTCCTATCTCTCGATTCAATGCCTATTCCGGAAGAATCGATCCAGCCTATTCTAACTGGTTGAGTGAAAACAACATGATTATGTCATGGCTAATTAATTCCATGGTTCCCGAAGTTGGGGAAAATTTCATGCTCTACCGCATCATGGCAGAGAGATATGGAGTGCGGCCGGGATACATACTCCAAAGTGTGGATAATACACGAGAATTGTTTGGGGTTGAAAACCAGATTAAGGATCTCGGACAAGGAGATTTGTCTCAGAGTACAAATTTTGGAGTTCTCACTAAGTGTTGGCAACAAATCGATTTATATGAGGCCAATGAGTGGAAGTGTTACGATGATGTTAACTTCTATAGTAGAATCAAAAATCGAGAGGAGAATCTTTCAATTTCTTTCTGGACTTAATGGTGAGTTTGATGGGGCAAGGAGCAGAATTTTGGCTACTAAACCTCTACCATTGGTTCGGGAGGCCTTTTACGAGATTAGGAGAGAAGAAAGCGGACTCTCCTTGATGGTACCAAATGCTCAATGACAGATGCTTGGCACTAATTACAAACTCTAATCACGGGAATAAACAAAGGAGGGGAGACCATGGTGTGAACAACGTAAAAAGGTCGGACATTTGATGGAGCAATCTTGGAAGCTACATGGAAAACCAAACAGACCGAAACCCTCTAAATCCAGTTTGAAAGGAAGCAAATGTTGCATCTACGAAACATAATTCCAGCAGACTTGATACAAAGCGATTGCGAACTTCAACAAATACTCACCAACTATCGCCTAAAACTCATACTACTCGCTTTAACAACATCCGAAGGTAGAATTTCTTGCTTAGCAACAATTAATACCTTACATTGGATAGTAGATTCGGTGCCTCGACCATATGACAGAAATATGAGTCATTCGTAAAGTATAGCCATCACAGATCTCCTTCCTCGATCAAGATAGCGGATGGTTCCCTCTCAACAAGTTAAAGGGAGTGGCTCTATTGAATTAAGCAAACATATAGTATTATCGATGTACTTTATGTTCCTAAATTAGCCTTTGTAATTTATTATCGGTGAGCAAGTTGATTAAGGATATTCACCGTAATGCTAATTTTGGGGTGATGGATGTATTTTTTTTTGCACAGGGGCTCGAAGATGGTGATTGGCGGTGCTAGGCTATCTAATGGCTTATATATCCTTGATGGAATATCCTACCGAACTCCTTCATTCCCGATTGCCTTCAAACATTAGTTTCATCCACAAGCTTAGGTTCGAGATAATATTATGCTCGGCATCTTAGATTAGGACATCCCGTTTTTATTACCTTGCAAAGTTGTTTCCAAATCTCTTTATCAATAAAAATCCCTCTTCTTTTACTTGTGAAGTATGTCAGATGGCAAAACATACCAAAAAACCATATGTTTCTTCTCCTTTTAAACCTACTTCACCATTTGCTATTATACACAAAGTGATATTTGGGGCCCTTCTAAAGTTCAAACATTTACGGGTCTAGGTGGTTTGTGTCTTTCATTGATGATTTCTCTAGGACCACTTGGACATATTTAATGAGAGAAAAGTCTGAGGTTGAAGTAATTTTTAAAACTTTTTATCAAATGATAAAAACACAGTTCGATAGAAATATCAAAGTGGTTAGGAGTGATAATGGGAGTGAATATCTTAGCAAGTCTATTAGGTGTTTCTTTCGAGAAAAGGGAATTGTTCATCTCACCTCATGTGTCAATACCCTCAACAAAATGGAGTGGTGAGAGGAAGAATAGACATCTAATGGAAGTAACTAGGTCCCTTTTGTTTTCAGCTAATGCACCTAAATATCTTTGGGGGAAGCTCTTCTTATCGCAACCTACCTTATCAATAGGATGCCTAGCAAGACTCTAGGATTCAAAATACCCACCAAGTTCTGTTTCAACATTTTCCACACTTTAAACCATTGTCCTCAGCTCTTCCTCTTCGAGTCTTTGGATGCACATCTTTTATTCATGTGCACAACAACAATCGTAGTAAACTGGATCCTAAATCATTAAAGTGTGTATTTATAGGTTACTCCTCGAGTCAGAAGGGTTACAAATGTTACTGCCCCACTAATAGAAAAACCTATATCTCCTTTGATGTTACCTTTTTTGAAAATCAACCTTACTTTGCAGGGCCTGACATTCAGGGGGAGAGACCTAAAGAATCTCAGTCCATACAGTCCTTTATTCCTATACCTATCCTTCCTGAGCCTGCCTTGGATATCATTGAAACTGCTGTCCCTAATCTCAGACACAACTTCTCCACAAATCAATACACCTTCTCCACAGTCTAGACCCTCCAGGTCCCTATACAACACCTCCTCCTACACTCGAAACTATATCACACTCTGACTCCACAACCACCAGAGAAACAACTCAATGTCTATACAAGGAGGAAAAGAAATCAAATCAAGATGTTGGTCACCTAGCACTTGCCAGAACCGTTTTGAGTTACGATGCTATAGAGACAGGAGGTAATATTATTTCACAAGATTCTCATCAGAAACTTAGATGACTTTCCTATTGCTATTAGAAAAGGGATAAGAAAATGTGTTGCTCATCCTATCAATAAATTTGTTGCCTATGGAAAGTTAGTATCTGGTTTCAAAGCCTTTACTGACCAACATTGATAGTGTGAAGATTCCCAAGACAAGAGAAGAGGCGTTTGAAAAGTCTGAATGGAGGAAGGTCATTGAAGAAGAGGTCAAAGCACTACTGAAGAATGATACTTGGTGTTTGACCGAGTTACGAGAAGGAAAAAGGCTGTTGGGTGCAAATGGGTATTCACAAATAAATATCACTCGGATATGGGAGCATTGAGAGGTACAAAGCAAGGCTAGTGGCTAAAGGGTTTACTCAATCCTATGGAGTAGATTATCAAGAAACCTTTGCCCCAAAGAGCTAAGTTGAATACCATCAGTGTTATTATCGATGAGCTGTTAACAAAGACCGGAAGTTACACCAATTGGACATCAAAAATGCTTTCCTCAATGGAAGCTTGGAGGAAGAAGTATACATGGAGGTTCCACCAGTTTTGGAGGAAAAGACCACGAAGAGGACAGTGTGCAAACTCAATAAATCCTTGTACGGATTAAAGCAATCCCCTAGAGCATGGTTTGACAGATTTGCTAAGGCTATGGTTCAAAATGGGTACAAGCAGAGTCAGGCAGACCATACATTGTTTGAAAGGTTGCTCCGATGGTAAGAAGACCCTTCTAATTGTCTATGTTGATGATATGATCATTACAGGGGATGATACTGAAGAAATAAAAGTGCTAAAAACTGTTCTAGCTAAGGAGTTCGAGACTAAGGATTTGGGAAGCCTGAGGTACTTCTTAGGAATGGAAGTAGCAAGATCGAAAGAGGGGATTGTTATAAACCAAAGAAAGTACATCCTAGATCTACTTATAGAAACTGGGATGCTTGGAAGTAGACCAAATGAAACTCCAATGGAACCAGTTTAAAGTTCAAGAAAGGTGAAATGGGAATCCAAAGTGAATAAAGAACCCTATCGAGACTAGTTGGGAAACTAATCTATCTCTCACTTACCAGGCCGATATTGCATACTCGGTGGGCATAGTTAGTCAACATATGAGTGACCCTCGAGAAGAGCACATGGATGCAATCAATAGAATTCTGAGATACTTGAAATTTACACTGGTCCGGACTACTTTTCAAGAAACATCGGGATAGGACAATAAAGGTCTACAGTTCAAGTCAAGGCGGGAGAATTGACAGATAGAAGATCTGTTAGTGGCTATTGCACATATTTATGGGGAAATTTGGTCACTGGAGAAGCAAGAAGCAAGTCGTGGTTTCTAGAAGTAGTGCGTGCGAAGCGAATTGAGCCTTGGCTATAGGGATATGTGAAGGAATGTGGATCAAGAAACTTCTTATGGAGTTAGAATTGGATGGAAAGGCAGAATTTGAAGTTTATAGTGACAGCCAGTCAGCAATGAGCATTGCTAGAAATCCAGTACAACACGACAGGACCAAACACATTGAGATTGATAGACACTTCATCTATGAGAAGGTCAACAACAGGGTTGTAAAACTTCACTATATTCCTACTAAAGACCAGCTAGCCGATATTTTCACCAAAGCACTTCCAAGAGTGAGCTTTGAAGAAATGTCATCCAAACTGGGTGTACATAACATATACACACCAGTTTGAGGGGGAGTGTAGGTTAATATGTAAATAATAAGAGTTGTAAGTCAATTCGAACTAAGTAGTTTAGAAGAGTTGTAAGTCTATCCTAACTAAGTAGTTTAGTTAGAGTCTAACTCTATCCATATAAGGGATAAGAGTCTTAGCCGAGAGAATTCTACTCAATGTAAAACTCCTTGTAAAAGTCTATAAGTAGACTTTATTTTTCTGTAAATCATAATAACAAGTGTAGAAAAACTTCTCTAACCCTATTTTCTACAGTTTCAAAGTCATAATGACGGAAAGCTTATGAAGTTAGGTGCTGGAAATGTGAATTCTGGCAATACAGGTGTTTATAATTTTCAGCAGGAAATTGCAGTCTCCCCAGATGTGCCTTCAAGGGAGGGAGGCAAGAAGAAAGGGAAGAAAGGAAAGAAGGTGAGCCCTGCTGTTTTGGGATTTAACGTCGTCAGTAACCGTATCATGATGGGTGAGATTCAGGTATTAGAAGATTGAGAATTGACTTCTGAGATTCATGGTTAATTATTTTGGGGTCGTTGGTGTAAATACATTTGCCTTTACTGTTTGTAAATGTTTCAGGCAGTACTTTTTTTAATCTCCTGTATGGCAACAGCAGCAGCAGAAATTGAATCTGCTCAAGATATTTTGTGAAAGTAACTTAATAAAGCTGCGGTTAAGTCCTTTTTTATTTATGAGAGTATTTTTTATTTCCTATCAAGTCTAACTTTGATCGAAAAAGGTAATAGTACTGGTATTTGGATTAGTTCTTTCAGCCAGCAGAACATGCATCACGAATTTGTTTCAGATGTGAAGGAGTCAATTGCATTGACAATAACCTGTTAAATGGGAGGCACCCTCAGTAGGTTCGAACTGAACTAAAATTCCCGTCAAAGCACCCTGTTTTTTTACAGCCTACAATACAAGATTTAATTTAATGGTTCAAAACTTCATCCGAAAGACAGAGAAGCTAATTGTCATTTCCTCTGAACATGAAGCGGTATAAGAGCATTGGCAACTGGGATTCGGAATTCCAGTTATAAGGTTGTCCTACTTGCATTGTCTTCAATAAAAAAGACAATGGCAAAACCAAATTAATCTATATAATTTGGTTGGTAGCAGAAGTTCGAAAGTTCATCATCAACCATCCATGGATATCAAAACCAACTCCTTCAGTCTTCACCTCCCATGCATAAGTTTTGCCTGCAATTTTTCTCTGCAATCTTCCATCGGACTCTATGGCACCATCCATATATTTCCCAGAAAATGCAAACATCATTATCTTCAGTGACCTTGGTCCTTAGTCCCATTTGATGATCAACTGCATTTGATGAACAAATTCTCTACGAACCTCGATCCAAACCACAACAATGTGTGTTCTTTCGATTCAGCTTAACAAATTAATTAGCATTTGAAAGAATGAAGTGATTCTCATTTCTTTTCCTATATGTACCCAGGCGTTGTTCTTTCATCTTTGAACTCATCATTGCTCTCTCTTGAGATCAGTTGGAGGCAGAAAAGTTTCATTCTACAAGCCGCGAATGTTAAATTCGACCACGTTGATCCACCAAGTTTCTTCGATCTGCCTCTTGTTTTTATTCAACTTCCCAAATCTGGAAAGCGTAGTGACGGTCCTCCCACTGTGTGCTATGTTAATCCCATCGACGTATCTGTAATCTTCAACCACCGACTCCATGCTGGTCTCCCAAAACACACTGTCCTTACTAACAGCGGTCTTCATCCTTACCAGCTTTTTGTCCTTGAACTTGGTGAGAAGCCCTGTTCTTTGGCTGAAATATCCCCGGATCTTGTGGTGAATGATTTCCGCTTGAGCTGAACTTTGAACCTTGAGTGCTTCTGAATCGGTTTCGAGCATGAGTATGAAACAATCTTCATCGTTAAAAGCCTGTTCTCCTATGCAAAGCGCATTGATGAATAAGCTGGCCGTGCACCTTGGGTCCAATCCCTGTGAGAATGGTCGTAGGGGTCGAGGTGGACCTCTGTGTGCATGACCTGGTTGCGAAGATGACTGGTTCCAAGCAATCTTACCGTCACACCCTGCGCTAACTTTGAAACCAGAGACAACTAGTTCTAAATACCACAAATCTGGGTTCTTTTGCCATAAGACCAACCCCCCAAAATCACAATTGCCTCCGTTATGCACCAGATCATCACCCAGCAGCATTTCAGAACCCTGCATTTGAACCTGCCCCACTGCATACATGTTTCTTATGGAACACAATGCCGAATTCCCCCCACAGGCGGCCACGTATTGCTGTATTATATATTTTGCATTGGAAGCTTCATTTGCACGCGTACATGAAAGAAACAACAATCTTCGTTAGTCATGTTCGTATGCATTCAATATTTCAATTATGAACATACATGGAGAAGGAGAAGGAGAAGGAGAAGGCATGGAAGAGTTGTAACTTACGATGGAACAATCATTGATAGCACTCGAACGAGTGTAATTCTCCAAATTGACACGGAAAGGGATGAGAGGAGCACCGACAAGCTTAAGCAATGTCAAGAACCCGTTGTCGGAATTAGCCAGGAGATACGTTGAGCTGTCGAAGGATGACCGAGCTTTCATGAAATTACGCATGTTTTGTCATCGTATAATCTCATTGCTGCCCATCTTGGTGTACATTTCTTCGGGTATAGGCACTTCCAGGACGGTGTCCAGCCCTTCTTGATTATCAAGGTTGGGACAAAGCTTCATAATCATCATTGAAAACCAACGCTCCAAAAATGGAGGGAATGAGAGAGAAAGGATGAAAAGACAAAGGCTATAACCTTTGAGATTTTCCTGATGAAAACAACTTCGTTTTTGGTCGGAAACTATGTTGATGATCACCTAGTATGAAACATATTTGGAGATGTTGGGATTTTAGGAGGATTTTTATAACTACTGCTTATATTTAATTAGGAGATTGGCATGTGTTAATATATATATATATATTAAGGTTCTTTGATTATTATTTTTTTACTATTTGTTAACTTTAATTTTAGTTTTTGTTTTTGAATCTAGTTAAAAATATATTAAAAAATCTATTAAAAATATATATTAAAAAATCGAATCTAAAAAACTGTAAAATGCGGATGAATGAAAATTTATAGGTGGAATCTGAAAATTTTAGTATTAGCATATAGTTCCTACTATTTATGTCCTCACACTAAAAATTAAATGTAGGGTTAAAAATTAGAATTACGGTTTAAGATTAAGCTGTAGAGAATTAAGTGTAAAGTATATTTTTTAGAGTTTATAATTTAAAATTTAAGATTATAACTTAAAATTTAATTATTTAGTGATGAGACGTATAAAAAATTATCGAAAAAGAATATAAAATTTTTGTTCAATTTTTAACCAGTTTAACACTCTCTGCAATGATCAATATTAACTAATAATTTGCTTCCAACATCTATTATAAGTTTATAACATATAAAAAGTAAATACATCGAGTACTGTAAAAATGCCTATCTAACATGGTCTTCAGGGATGAAATTGTTACTGTTTAATTGATATTGGTTATTTGCCTGTATTTTCTTTGTATCTCATACAGCACGTGCTCTTTATTATAGGTAGATAATCATTTGATTTTCTTTATTAAAAAATTGATGACAAATAATCTGACAGTTAATAAATTTAATATAATAATATATTTAACCTTGCATTTTTACTTTATTTTAATTTGATTTTAATTTTAAAATTTAAACATCAACATTTCAATATTCTATCAAATTAATCTCTAAAATTCCACTTGTATTCTTGTTCTATTCTAAAAAAAATAAAAAAAACCCTTAACTTCGCCCTCTTTTATCCTTTTCGAATGAATCATAATTGTTAATCAACGATGATTTTGAACATACGAAATATGAGTGATTATACAGTGCCTTAATAAAAAAGATCTCAAAATGAGTTAAGTTGAGAGAGAAAATAAAAAATTAATTATTAATTAGTAGTATATTACATAAAAATGTAAAATAATGTACTTCATGGGTTTAATTATTGTTAAATTACTCTTTAATTATAAGTTAATCTAAATTTATTGTTTTAAAAAAATAAAAATTTTATTTTAATAAATTGTACAAAATACCTTAAATCTTAACGTCGGTGTAATTAATGATTAAACCTAAAAAAGCAAACAATTTTTTTCGTTGTTGCTTTTTATATTCTTGAAAATATTTTTTTTATTTATTTATATTAGGAAGAAGATGAGTGAGAAGCTTCCGTTGAAGTCCATCAATCTAGAGATGACAATGATATAGGTCGGAGCAGTTTTTAGCTGCCCCCACCCTATTCAAAATATAGAAGTTTCATCATGACTATGAGCTTAATATATTTTATATTCGTCTATCCCAATTTGACATAATAAAAACATAACCCGACTCTAATCTAATTTTAAAAATTTAGCAAAAAAATTAACTAAATTCGATCCACTCCGAAAAATTAATAAAAATATTATATATATATATATATATATATATATATATATATATATCGGACATGATGAAGAATTTTTATCATAAACCCGAACTTACCCAACCCAACCCGACCCACTCAATTCTTTTCAAAACCCGCCCCAAGCCCCAATTTTAAGAAGGAAAATCTCGTACGGAGCGGGGCGTATCGGGTCGGATCGGATAATTTTACCATCCATGTAATAGCTTCACGTTGTTAGATGATTAATCGAAATGCAAATCAGTTCTAGATCCAACTTCTAGTTTCTCATTGATTTCCCCCTTTTTTGATAAAAAAAAATAACAGAGTTGCAGAAAACTCAATTCTTGCTTCACATTGCTGGATGATTCATTCAGGTAAGGCAGAGGGCCTACATTTACATTTAAAATCACACTTCAAAGTTTAGAAAGAGCACAATCAAATTTCAAAAACGCGTGCGCACTGTCGCCAAAATTTCCATTTCCATTTTGGTTCTCTAGTGTTTAGTGTTTTGTCCAAGTGTCGTAACAATGCAGTGATCGTACATCAAACTGAAATACCGTCCCGTGGAATGCTTCAAATTTCTCAAATACCTTTTTAACATAATCTGTTGTCTTCTTTGAGGTTTGCCTGAGTCTATTTCCAATACAATGAAGGCTTAGGCTCCGTTCTTTTTGTTGCGCTTAGCAACTTAAACACACGTTTACTTCAAATTTTTTCGTCAAACAGATATCAGTTTAATCTCTAAAGGATTTTTACCCATTATTTTTTCTGCCTAACGACTGTTTCCCACAGTAATTGAAAACGAAACCTTAGGGGTGAATGCTATAGTGTCAGAGTTTCATGGTCTATCAACACTATACATACATAGAAAACAAAATATCTGGTAATACAACCTACAACTAGCGGTGTTTGGGATTTTTCGAGAATCTCATATGTCAAATATTACTTATCATAGATGACCAATCTACGGTACAGTCTAATTTAAGGCTAAAAAAACACAATCGAAATGTTACTAAAATGTATAACATTTTCGGTGGGTACTAAAAACAACTTAGTTTGCAACTAAAATGTTAAAAAACACGAAAGCTAAAATGTTATCCCACATAACCGAAATATTATATTATTTTAATAACATTTTCAGTTATAACCTAAATGTTATCCCACGACACAATCAAGATATTACCCGACGTACAACCGAACATATTATACCTTTTGATAATATTTCGGTCAACATATATCACAAAACAGCTTCAGCAATTACTCCCAATATATTTCATGATGTTGAGAACTAACTGACTGCTCCACCCTTTTCCCTTTGGAATTTGAGGGATCTTACAATTAAAACAAGAACAACAATACAAATATTATCTCACTTGAAAGTTTTACAATGTGTCAATATTGCAAGCTACAGGGTGACATATATATAAAATTTTACATTGACCAGACACCTAACGTACAGACGTTTACGAACCCGACGTTTCACTAAGGAATTTCACGTACCTTTCAAATATCATCACTTGGATTTGGTCAGTTAATTATATGGGAATTTGGGTACAAAGTTGTTATTTTATATATATAGCCGGCCATTTCACTTTTATATAATTGTCGTCGACCCTGAAATTTGTAAACAAAAACAAACACCCTACTTTCTACAGATGGCTAAGCGTTTTAACCTCAGATTTTCTCGTGTTATACCATCTTTCCGATTTTGTCGATCAATTAAACCTTCCAATTTAGCTGAGACTCCAGGCCCGGCAATTCACCGGCTATCTCCGGTGAATCCTAAAGCATTTGACATCTGCTACCCGAACCTCCCAGCACCGCCGCCGTCGACACCGGAAGACTCATTTGTCAAACGCCATTTGTCGCCAAAGATAGCATCCGTTGGCTGCGGTCGAGCAAGATCATGCACCCAACATTTGTCCCCGGATGATTATTCCTTGGTGTTGGATCAAACACTAACTGAGGAATTTTTCACGGAAACGAAAAGAAGCAAGAAAAAACTAAACAATGGGAAGAAAGTAATGAAGAGACTGAGAAGCTTTGGTTCAAAGAAACACAGAGGAGCAAAGACAAAGAGAGGAGCTCTATCATCAGAGAACATGGACAGACTGGCGAGAGGTTCAGTAAAGGAACAGCCGCAGACGGCGGAAGGGAAGGTGAGGGAGAGCGTTGCGGTGGTAACGGAATCAGAGGATCCTTATGAGGACTTCAAGAGGTCGATGCTGGAAATGATATTGGAGAAACAGATGTTTGAGGCCAAGGATTTAGAGCAACTGTTGCAGTGTTTTCTTTCTCTGAATTCAAGGGAGTATCATGAAATCATTGTGGAGGCTTTCACCGAGATTTGGAAGGCGTTGTTCTGTGATTACCCCATGAATGTCCTCTAAGTTAATCTTCAAGTTACAGTCGCTCAAAGTTCAAAGATAAATGGGCACCGTGCAAATATATATTCTTTCTTTTTCTTTTTTTTGAAGGGTGGGGTGCAAGCAATCAATTAGTATAAATATATATGTGATGTAATTCTTTATTCATGAATGGTTTGGAAAAGTGAAATAAAAACATTGAATTATTCTTTTAAATTATATGTGAATTTTTCATAAAGGTGTTTCGTGCCTTTGTGAGATTATTTTCATTAATTATTATCTAGAAATAATACTATTGATTAAGGGAAAAAAAGATTGTGTTGTCTTTTTCTATCACCCTCGGCCCTGGCTAATAAGGATAATGAAACTTGAATAGTTGGAAGTTCCCTGGATCGATCCAAAATTGTGCTTATGGAGTATATTTAATTTTACCTTTTAAATTGAAAAAAACATTTTAAAAAAATTAGTAAAAAGCAAATAGAGATAATTGGAGTGGGATAAGACAACATAATTGTCACGGGGCTAGATTTTGACCCTAGCGGATCCGTGCGGCCTTAGACGCCTTCGACGCAAATCAGTCGATTCCTACGCCTAAGTCAGCCTTCAACCAGCCTTGTGAGTACTCCTGCTCGACAACGGCTCCGACAAGCTCTCCAGGTTTCGATGGATCTCGTCACGGGCTAGACCTTTGCCAGACGAATCGTGTGAACCTTAGCCACTTTCTCGGTTGAAACGTCTGCTAAGTCACCCTAAAATCCCTTGTCACGGCCTTAGGTGAAGCTCTCTCGACAAACACCTAACTCTGTCAGGATTCTCGCTCCGGAAGATCAAACACTTCCCGAAGCCCTCGAACGAAAGATCGTTCTAAGCGAAAGCTAATCAAAGAACAACGGAAAGAGATTGACAACACGAACAACGAAGAACACTCAAGAATAATGAAGAACACTCAAAGAGTTTAGAGTAAATGCTTCTTGTATTACTCAAAGTAAATGAATAAGTGAAGTAGTGAAGTGTAGAAGTGAAGTGATTTACAAGTGAGGGGGGAGCCTCTATTTATAGTTGAACTCCCCTACATCCAACGGTTCAGTTTAAATTACATCGACGGTCGAGATTGATCTTATCTAATCAAATCTCTAATTATCACAAACATTATCTACAAATTATATTTCAAATAAATAGATGATGCTTTGACCGAATTACCCTCCTGAATCCTCCATGGATTTGGCTAAGTCCTGTGGGCTTGCGGGCTTTCTAGCATTCTCCAAGTGCCGGGCCAAGTGTAATGGTCTTGGCAAGCCCGTTACACCGCGCAAACCCTCTTTGGCTGATTCTTGCGCCAATGCCTCGGTTCCAAAGGTTTGGTCCACGCCTTTCTCTAAGTGCTGGGCCAAGTCTAATGGTCTTGGCAAGCCCGTTACACCGCGCAAACCTTCTTTGGCTGATTCTTGCGCCAATGCCTCGGTCCCAAAAGTTTGGTCCATGCCTTTCTCCGAGTGCTGGGCCACATTTGGCAAGCCCGTTGCATTGCGCACAACCTCCCTATCTGACGCTTGCGCCAATGTCTCGATCCGAAAAGTTTGGTCCGTGACATAATGCATTATATACATATCATATAATAATAAGATTAAAATCTATTAAAAGTCTCTTTATTATACTTCAAATTTCATTTTAACATCTCTATTATAAATAAAAAATTAGAGTTTAATATAATTTCTTTTAATATTAATATTTTTTTTTGAAATTTCAAGATACAAAAATGAACCATATAATTTACATGCTGTGAAATTGATTTAAATACTTAATATACGAAGAGAGAGATATATGTAGTATAAATTAGGGATGGACGTTCGATCGAGTCGAGTCAAAAAATTTTGATTTATTCGAGTTTGCAAGTCTTATTTTACGATTCAAACTTTATTTGAAATTTTTTCGAATCGAGTCGAGTTTATAAAATTCGAAACGAGTCGAGTTTTCAAGTTTATGTACAAATTTAATTGTACATATATATTTCTTCGTAAATTTTTATATGCATATACGTAGCGGTACACACACACACACACACATATATATATATATATATATATATATATATATATATATATATATATATATATGCATATACTTAGGGTTGGGCGATGCACATATTGATTCTAATTTTAACGGCTTTCTATATGCATATACGATATACATATATATTTCTTCATATTTTCACATGTGATATACATAATAAATCCTGCAAAGTTGACAGGCTCGACTCGAATATGAAAACTGATAAACTAATTACTAAAAATTTCAAGTTATTCGAATTTCCATTTCATAACTCAAACTTTATTTGAATTTTTTTCGAGTGGAGTTTATGAAATTACAAGTCGAGTCAAATGAGTCGATTTTTTTCCACCTTGAGTCGAGTTGAATAATTCGATTTTTGCCCACCCTAGTATAAATAAATATGAACATTCAAAAGCATTGCTATCAAGTAATTTAAAAAAAAAACCTTAGGAATGATCAGAATCTTTGAGGACGGCTCCAATGCACCCCGAAACCCTAGAAAACATCACCGCCTTGATGATGACCCTCCTAATCAGGGAGAGGCTGACCCTAATGGCATCGTTGCCGGGAATATCAATGCTACGGATGGTCCTTTGTACAAAGAGTCTTTGATGCGGGATACTTCTGGGATCCCTCAGGAATCTAAGGAGATAATAGATGAAGAGGATATTGAGATTGAGGAGGGTGATGTGACTCGTACAATTGTCGATAATATGATTTCGATTGAGTTTTCTGAGCAGATCCAAATGCTAGCTGAGAAGAGCCTTGAGCAGATGGTCGTTGTGAAACTGTTTGGGCGCCGAACATGGTACACCACCTTGAGAAACAAGATTTATGAACTTTGGAAGCCAAAGCAAGCCCTGCGGCTCATGGATATAGAAAACAACTACTTTCTAGTCACTTTTTGAACCCATGTGGACTACATGAATGCACTCACCGACGGTCCTTGGACGGTTTTTGGTCACTATCTTACGGTCGAGCCTTGGGATCTGGATTTCTCTACGTCCACACCTTACCTTAGCAAAGTGATGGCTTGGATTAGGTTACCTGGTTTACCTATATATAAAAAGAGTTTGATCACGGAGATTGATGAATCTATTGGTCTAGTTATCAAGCTAGACTACCAAACGGATTGAAGGAGGGGGCGGTTCGCCCGCATGACTGTCCGTGTTAATCTCTCTACTCTACTGGTCTCTAAGCTTCTTGTAAACGACAAGGTTGAAATTGTAGAGTACGAATTACTCTGTCACACCCCGAAAACCAGCCTAGTCGGAATTAGGTTTCGGTGATTGAAAATTTTGTACCGGTTATGCCAAATGATATATTTGCTCAAGCCTTTGTATCACATATTGAAGTAATAAAAGTTATTTGGGGCTTAATCGAAATTGTTGGACATTTTTGTAAGGAATGGAAGTGAAAGGTTTCATTGAAAATTCTGAAAAAGTTGGATTTAAGCTAGGTGTATCGGTACGGTAGGACTTGTATTAATACGGCCTAACCGTTTCCAACTAACTTACCAAACTTTGCTTAGTCGTATCGATACGACCATAAGGTGTATCGATACGAGTCTTTGTCTAAATCGATTTAGTGACCAAATTGAAAAGATTGGAAGTAGGGGATGACTCATCTACTTGCTTGCCACCCCTTCACGTGAGATGTCTTGGAAATGATAATGAATAGCCATCAATTGCTTAAAATTTGAAGAAATGCATGAATTGATGGAATTAATAAAATAAGCTTACCCTTTGCCAAGGGAAAACTTCCTATTGGCCCTTGGTAAGGTGAGAAATGATTATGATGATAGTTTCCTCAATAAAGAAATAAAGAAAAGCTCTTCTCTTGTTTTGATTTTACCGTAACCAAATTCATCCTTTGTTTGAAGAAACCAAGCACACACCTTCATTGTCATCTTCTTCCATAAGCTCAAGCAAGCACTTCAATCCGATCTTTGACCTTTGTGTGATTTCAATACACTAATTGAAAGCTTGTAATTGGCTCAAGTGGTGGAAGACAAGCCATCTTCACCATCTTCATTGCCAAGCATTCTGAACGCAAGAGAATCGCTATCCGAGAATCTTGAAGCCTCTGAGTACTGGGTGAGTGTAGTGTTTCTCGGGATTGGCTAGGTGCCATCCCGATTGCATTTGAATTGTCAGCCTATATATACAAATATATATCAGACATAAATAAAGCCTAAGTCTATTAAGTTTGAGTCTATTTACATATACATAACCCAAAAAATTATTATCACATATTACGTTGGCCCAACAAGGCCCATCTGATAAACAAAAACCCTAATCTAATACCCCTCTTTTTTGCAGCAGCCAAGATCTAACCGTTAGATCAGATCTGATCCAACGGTCCAAATCGAACCAAGGGTGACCGACCAGCTTCCCCACGCGTGAGTGAAGCTCGCGCGCCGACTCTTCAAATCCACACGCGCGGCTTTCGATATTCCCCATGTGCGCGTGTAGCTCAGGCACGCCTATCTAGATTCTCCACGCGCGACCTTCCAGCTCCTCTATACGCCCGTGCGAAGATGCCAATTGTCCAACGTAGGTCGTGCCTCTCTCCCGTCTCAATCCCTCCCATTCAAGCAACGTCATGCATGCAACCAAAAAACAAAGAGGTCAAAAATCTCAAAGTGGCAAAGACAAAAAAAAACAAACAAAGGAAAAATCAAAGCAAAATCAGAGCAATAGCAATCCAAACAAGCAATCAGAAGCAATCAATGGAGATTTTAACTTTGCATGTATTCAAATCAATGTATTTCGGCTATATAAAGAAGCCTAACAATTGTAAAAGGGGGTTCGATTTGGCACTTTCAAGCAATAGAGAAAAGTAAAATTTTTAAAGGTATCTCCATTCTTTTTCTTTATCGAAGCGCATGTTCATAGAAGGTATAGGGTTTAGTGTTTTGACCTTTGGTGTCGGTCCGTCTTCTGCCGTTGACAAGCCCCCGACCTCCCAAAGGTCGCGTGTGGTGCAACGGATGGATGACAACCATGGAAAGAGGGCTTATGGCTTCTTTTTTCTTTGAAAAAAAAGGGAATCCTTTTCAATTCACGATCTGTTTTTTACATAAAAATGAGATTTTTCTTAGTTTAAAGGAAAATGGGAGCTGGATCTGGGTTTAGGATAAGAAAAAAAGTTTTTTTGGGTTTGTCGGCGTCAATGAATGGCGGCCGACGGTTGTCTGTGACGGCCGGTGCAGCGGCACACGACCGAACACTCGCCGAATTCTGGTTTTTATAAACCCTAGCAGAGAAAATATAAAGCTTTTGTGTTTTTTTAAAAAACAAATAGAAAAGAGGTATGATTTAGAGTTTAAGGTGTTATTTATATTATGTTTAAGTTCTTAAAGATGGTTTAATTGCCTAATAAATCCCCCTCGCCCCGGTTTAATCACGCCCGTAAGGGCTTCCCCTTTTAAAATTTCGTCCTTGGTCCCTGGACCTTTCAAAAAGCTATCAATCTCGTCCATATTTTAATTAGGTTTGTTTGTTCTTTCAATTTGGCCCTCTGATTTGTTCCATTTTCAATTTAGTCATTTTTTCAGTACTTTCCCCTTAGTCATGCATCTTAATTTCGGCTCTGCATTTTAAATTTCTTTAATTTCAGTCCATGCTTTATTTATTTATGTTATAATGTGGCCTTGATGTATAATGTTATATTAATATAATATATTTGTTTATATGTAGTATAATGTATATTTCTTGTGTAATATATGATATAGTATATAATATAAGGTTTATGACGTATGAAATATATGGTTTTAATATATATAATATATATAGTTTTACATATATGTAATGTAGTTTTATAAAGCATATAATATATAGTTTTTACAAAGTATATAATATATAGTTTTATAATATCTCTGATACAATTAATAAATGTGGTTTTTTATAATATGTAGTATAAGTATAAAATATAGTTTCTATGCAAGGTTTTTATAATACATAGTATATACATAATATATAGTTTTTATATAATATAAAGTATGCATATAATATATGATTTTAAAATATAGTATGTAGGATATATATAATATACATATAACTTTTATAATATATACAATATAGTTTCCATGTAATATATGTTTAGGTGTGATATTTGGGATTTTGAATTTTATGTTGTTACTTATGTTTATAATATTGTCATGTATGCTTAGTTAATCTGTTGTTAAATTACTTTGCATCTGGATTTATTTGATTATGCGGTGTCCTTTTATTCGGGAATAAACGAAGCTAGTACCAGTCGTAGTGGTGGTGGTTCGGACGTTCATTCTCAAATATTAAGACCCTTAAAATATACTCACCTATATAACCAAATTTTGATTTAATTTGTCATTTAAATTCGCAAAATTTAATATTAACAAGGCAGTAATTAATTTGGTACCAAGTTTGGGCGTAGTGGGGGTGCGAAACCTTCCCCACTCGTAACCGACTCCCGAACTCATTTGAATCTCTGGTTTCATTTTTGGTGTCCGGTCTACCTAACCCAAGTGACCGGTGGCGACTCCTATTTTATTTCAAAAACACGATTTTAAAGAAATCCCCTTTTAATAAAATGTTTTTAATAAAAGTGGGAAACCCTTGTACATCGAATTTTAAAACATTGCTACAGTATCGGTACGGATTTTGGCTACTGGAATTTGGAAAAAAATTAAAGGTATCGATGCAGTTATAGGGTGTATTGATACGAAGTCAATGTAATCAACTTGTATCGATACAGTTCCAGCTGTATCGATACGTGCTTGTTACCCTTGAATCTGGAATTCAAAAATCAGGCTTAGCATACCGGTATGGCTCTAAGTGTATCGCTACGGTGGCGGTTAATTCTGTTAAAGAAGATAAAACACAGTTTTGCCTTGATTACAAAATGGTAACCAAAAATTGTATGGTCTAATTGGATAGGTAAATGAACTATGTTTGTAATGAGATTTCACAGGCTAATAATTGGAAGGTTAAATTTCAGATTAATAACATGAATTTCAATTAAGGACCCTTAATTTGTGAAATTTATAGTTTACTCCTTAAGTTTGAAAAAGTTTAAAATTGACCCCAAATTGAGTAAAATGTTAACAAGTTAGTTCGATAAATCATGAAAGAGATTAATAAGACAACTCGAATAAGATTCCAAACTCCGATTAAGTTTTTGATTTCTGAATATGCCTTCCGATAATACTTTCTGACTCGGTTCTCTACCAGGCCGGGAAAAGGGTGTTACGCACTCCCTGTTATATGCTTTCATTGTGGATAGTATGGTCACAACAAAGATACTTGCCCCGACCTTCCTAAGGAACTCCATGTTGATGCTAGTGGCCCCCCGCCTGACTCGAGTGCACAACCAGATAATGAGGGATCTTTTGGTCCATGGATGGTTACTGAGCGTCGCCCGCGGCGACCTACCAAGAAAGTGGATGAGAGTAAAGCTCGATCATTGAGTGATCTACCGCAGGGTTCCAGGTTCAATCTGATTTTTGATTTGGAGAATGAAGCTGCTACTGGACAGATGGAGTCGGCCCCAAAGTATTCATTGGCTTCCCAACAATCATCTATGGATGTTGCCCCCAATGGTCCACCCCGTTTCATTACTAAGCCCCAAGCCAAGGGTAAAGTTGCTGTTGCTCTAAATAAAACCAAGACCGTCCCTATTTGTAAGCCCTTGTCCATCTCTATCTCGGATTTCCTGATCCTCTCTCGAAGCTCCAACAAGCCAGGTAGTTCTCGACCAGGCCCTTCGACAAAGCCTGAATCCACCCTTGATAAAGCTAAACATACGGTCGTTACCCTAGATGAAAACGCTGATCCTAATATTTTTGTGCGCTCTACGCAGGAAAATCAAATTCATGCCAATGACAACAATATGCCCATTGGCAACCCACCTGTACTGGGGGCAATGACCCTGTACTGTCACAGCAGGCTCCAACTGGTCCTCAATCGGGCAATGCTGCTATTGTTGCGAATCCTGTTGTGTTATTGGATGGTGAGAGCCATGAACTAGGAGGAGACCTAGCCGTGGCAATGCTTGAATGAATTTTGTTCCTGCTTTCTCCCTGCTATTTATCTTTATGGAATTTAAGCTCTTTTGTTGGAATGTCCAGGGATGTGGACACTTTTGCTTCCTACCTGTGGCGAATCAATTTTACGTGATTATAAACCTGATATAGTTGTTTTTGTGGAGCCACGTGTCAGTGGCAAAAAAGCAGATTCGGTGATTTCAGCCTTTGGATTTCGAAACTCACAACGTGTTGAAGCAGCTGGATTCTCTGGCGGTATATGGGTTGCTTGGTATGATATTGTTTCCGTTGATATTCTTCTTCTACACTTTCAATTTATACATTTTCGTGTTACGATGAAGCATGATGGCTCTTCCTTTTTGGCAACAGCAACTTATGCAAGTCCTTCTGTGTCGAGCCAAAAACTTCTTTGGCCGCATCAGCGGCGCTTTGCAGCTTCTATACACTCTCCTTGGATCTTTTTTGGAAATTTTAATGCGACGCTCTTTGATTCTGATCGAAAAGATTGTGCTATTTCTTCTCAGCCGAGTAAAGCGTTTCAGACGTTGTTATATGATTATAGGCTTAGAGACATGGGCTACGAAGGACCAGATTTTATTGGTCTTGGGGTTCCGCACATGTGCGTCTTGACCGCTATATCTGTAATAGCTACTGGGATGAAGAGTATGCCGATACTACTGTCCAGCACTTGCTCCGTCTGAAGTCTGACCACAGACCCATTTTGCTGTAGATTGGTTCAAATTCAAGAGCTTACTCGGCTAGCCCTTTACGGTACTTTACTGGATGGTTGTCTCATGACGATTTCTCGTGAATAGTGGGTGATAATTAGAACAGTAACTCCATGATGACAGAAACACTTCTACAATTCACGGAGGCGGCAGACTCTTGGAATAAGCTTGTCTTTGGTTACATTGGTACCAAAAAGCGTATCATTATGGCACGACTCCGGGGTATTCAAAAGGTTCTTTGTTGTCGTCCTTCGTGCTTCCTTCAAACCTTGGAGTCTAATCTCTTGGTAGAGCTTGAACATCTCCTTGATCAGAAAGAACAACAATGACAACAAAAGTCACGTTCTGAGTAGATCGTACAAAGTGATCATAACACCCGCTATTTTCATCGTAGGGCAATTGGCCGCAAACAGGAAAAAATAGAATTGTTACTCTAAAAACCTCCTCTAATGTTTGGTATGAGGATGACGAGGAGCTCAAGCTTGAAGTAGCAGCCTTTTTTCGATCTTTGTTCGCTCTTGATTGCAGCCCCTACCATGCTTTTCCTTGTTCGAGGGCCTTCCCACATTTACCCGACCATGTGCTACTAGGGCTTGACAATGTCCCTTCTGATGAAGAAATACACAACGCCTTTATGGACATGGTGCAACTGAAATCTCTTGGTTGGGACGGTCTTCACGCAGAATTTTTCCAAAAGTAATGGTCCGTTGTTGGCAACTCAATTTGCAAGATGATACGGGGTATCTTTGAGGGTCATGTCATTGAACCGGATCTTAATAGGACTATTTTGGTGCTCATCCCCAAATGTGACAAACTGGAGACATTTGCAGATTTTAGGCCTATCAGCCTATGCACGGTTCTATATAAGATCTTGACCAAGACCATCGTGCGCCGATTGAAGCCCTTGTTCCCATTTCTTCTCATCGGCTAGAATCAAACAAGCTACATCACCGAAAAATATAATAATTAATCAAGAAGTCATACATTCTATGAAGTCATCTAAGCGCAAAGACGGGTGGATGGCAATTAAGGTCGATCTAGAGAAGGCATTTGATCGTTCATGATGGGATTTCGTCTCTGATACGTTGTTGGATGCTAGTTTTCTGCCAAATATTCGTCGTATCATTATGAACTGTATATTCACTTCCTCTTTGCAAATACAGTGAAATGGGAAGCTCTTAGAGTTAGTCCTGCCCGAAAGGGGGGTCCGTCAAGGAGACCCTTTGTCGCCTTACCTGTTTGTCCTAGCAATGGAAAGATTGGGGCACCTGATAAATGTTGCAGTCTCTGATGGCAGCTGGGCTCCATTTCGGTTTGGAAGACATGGTACACCTATTTCTCACCTCTTCTTTGTCGATGACCTCATATTGTATGCTAAAGCTGATCTCTCTCAAGCTAAGGTCATCCAAGATATCCTGCATGTGTTTGGGCAATGTTCTGGGCATCGAGTTAGTGCGTGAAAAACTCACATTTATTTTTCGCCAAACACTAATGTTGCTATGCGATGTGAAATCAGTGATTTTTTGGGATTCCAGGATGTGGTGTCTCTAGGAAAATATCTAGGAGTGCCGATTCTTCATGGTCGCCCAAAATGTTCTAATTATAACTTTATTCTGGATAAAATGCGAAGTCGTCTTTGTGGTTGGGCAGCGCGAACTCTATCGTTGGCAGGACAAATAACTCTGGCTAAATCGGTGTTGGCAGCTATCCCCGTCTACTTCATGCAGACCTCGTTCCTCCCTCGAAAGGTATGTAATGACATTGAGAAATTGCTGCGTCAATTCATTTGGGGTTCAAGTGCTACGTCCTCCAAACTGTCCCTTATCAACTGGGAAGCTTTGTTTCAACCCCTTGACTGTGGCGGTCTTGGTTTCAGACATGTTTATGATTTTAACATAGCGTTTGTATTGAAAATTGGATACTCCCTTGTCACCAATCTCAAGGCCTTGTGGGTTCGTCTGCTTAGGGAGAAATATAATATGGTTTCATTGTGCCCCGAATCAGTAGCAAGAGCCAATTGTTCACCGTTGTGGCGAGCCATTTCTGGGTCGTGGGCTGATTTAAGAGGTAGCATTGCATGGTCGATAGGCAATGGCAACTCAGTTAGACCCCTTGATGATGTTTGGATTCCGAGTCTTGGTGAATTACGGCAACACCTATTGACTGATGCCCCCGGCGTAATTGATTTGGCTTTCTCGGATTTGGTTGCTCCGTCCGGGAATGGGACATTGATAAATTGTCCACCCTCTTTCCTGTTGAAGTAGTTGATCATATCACCAGCATCAAATGCCCAGATCCTTTAGACGTGGATGACTGTCTTTTCTGGCAAACGAGCAGTAAACACATCTTTGAAACAAAATCAGCTTATGAATCTATCGCTTCCTCCCACTGGGAGCCTCGAATGCCGATATGGAAAACTATATGGACCTTACCCGTTCCGCAGCGTTTAAGGTTATTCATATGGCTCTCGTATAGGCAGCGACTGATGACGAATTCTGAAAGGTGTAGGCGCTCCATTGCTCACAATCCCTATTGCCCAGCGTGTAACATTGAAGAGGAAACCACCTTGCATGTCCTTCGCGATTGTTGAGGCCAAATCTGTTTGGCCGCTAATCCTTCCACCTGCTATTGCTGGCTCTTTCTTCCAAGCGAATTTGCAGGAGTGGATGTCGTCTAATATTGGTTCCAACTTGATAGCATCACAGGTATCCTTGCCGTAGGGGATCCCTTTTGTTTCTGTGCTCTGGCAGTTGAGGAAGGCCCGTAATGATAGGACCTTCAATTCTTCTTTGCATGGTTTGAATGACATTCTTTCTAAAAGCTTCACTTGGGCGAGATATTATGAGGATTGTGGGATTCACTCGGCTCCGTCTTCTGTCCCCAATGCTGGTCCCGTTCGGTGGCGCTGGCCTGAGCCGAATTGGGTATGTTTGAACGTGGATGGTGCTGTCTCCTCTATCTCTCGATTTGGCTCCATTGGTGGCCTCTTCCGCGACCATGAGGGCTCCTGGATCCTGGGGTTCTGCAAGCCGATTGATGTGCTTCAACCTCTCGAAGCCGAGCTATGGGCTATATTTATCGGTCTACAAGTTGCCAGGGACCAAGGGTTTCTTTTTCTCCAAGATTAGTCTGATTCCATGGAGGCTATTAAGCTCTTGAACGATCCTTCCGCTGCAACCAGCTCTCTTTCTCTGGTTCGAGCCGTTAACAAATTGAGAATGAAGGCTTGGGAGATCTCGATCTGTTGGACACCCCGTCAGGGCAATGCCCCTGCTGATGCCTTGGCCAAGATTGCCAACCCTCTCTACCGAGACTTAACCATTTTTGAAGTTCCACCTCCTGCTATTTTATAACTTCTTGCTCGCGATAGCTCTATTGTTCTTTCGATGTAATCCCAGCTAAACTATGCTGCTTTCTTTTGATTAAAAAAAAAAAAAGCATTGGTATCGCATTTTAAGTCTGGAGCAATGCAAAATTCAAAATCTTACAATGAAAGCCCACTGAAAAAGCCCAAGGATCAATTGAAGACTCGAGCCGTCCAGCCGAAAAATATGCGCCAAGAATATAGAATTTATACAAAATCCGAAGAGAATACGCAAACCCTCGCAAGTCGCCAGTTCCACCAAACTCTCCCTTCTGTTTCGGTTCCCTGCCTCTTCCGAAGGAAAAAAAAAATGAAGGCGTCATTGAAAGGCAGATACACTAATGACAAGGGCACCGCCGCCGTTACCAACGCCGGCGATATCAAGCTACGCGCCTCCATGACTGACGCCACTGTCGTCAAGGGCCCAGCCTGAACGGCTTGACTCTGGCCGTTGAAAAACCCGGCTTCTTCATCATCGACTATGACGTCCCCAAAAAGGCACGCTTAACTTGAAATATACCCATTTTTCTATAACTACCCTTTTAATTGATCATCGACTTATTTTTGTTACTTGAATTTTGCGTATTTGGGTTAGGATTTTCGGTTCCAGTTTATGAACTCAGTTAGGGTTGCGGAGAAGCCGTTGAAGCTTACTTATATTCACAGCAGAGGGGACAACCGGACCGTGGTGGACGGGTCATTCGCGTTCGATTCTGCTAATAAGCTGTCGGCTAATTACATGTTTGGTACGAGGAACAGTAAGCTCAAGTACAGTTACGTGCTCGGAGGAGTTACGACTTTGGAGCCATGTTATGATTTCGGGAAGAATGCGTGGGATTTTGCGATTTCGAGGAGAATGAATGACGATGTTTTCAAGGCAACGTATCAGACATTGAGCAAGGATTTGGCCTTGGAGTGGTCTAGAAATTCCAAGTTTAATGGTACTTTCAAGGTAATTGAAACTAACTATAGATTGTTCTTTCTTTATCTTTCTATTGAATTTGAGTGTTTCCGATGCATAGCATAGTCCAGAAATCTGCAGTTTGTTTTCTGAAATTGAATTTCAATCTGATTGAACTAGGTAATTTATTTATGGATCTACATGTTATTTATATTTGTTTAAGGCAAAGTTTTATTGAATGGCTCAGGAGTTTAGATAATGATATACAAGATGAGCTTAAGTCATGTTTTTGAATCAGTAAAGTGGTGGTTTATTGGTAGGCTACTTTTGCCGATGCGAAGAGTTTCGTTTCTTGGCCTAAGGAGTTTCTAGATGCTCACACTGTGGTTACAAGTAGGTTTTATTGAAGAGAGGATCATCCCGGTTTGAGCTATCTGAGGATGGTCTCCTTTGATGGGAGACAAAATTTTAGTTAAGGTTGCTTTCTTTGATTGGACTTCAACCTAGAAATGGAACTTACCATTGGTGACCACCCAAAACAAGACAGTTGTTGGTTTCGAATCAACTCGTAGTCTTCTTGCCTCGTCAGATAGCCTTCGTTATGCAATGTTGGGAAACAGATTTGGTACCCTGGTTTGGATGTGAAGAGAAGGAAAAAAAAAGATTTTTGTAAACATGGCATGTCGAGTTATGATATATATATATATATATATATTAACACTATTTGTTGGTATCATGACTTCATGCTAGTGATCTAACAATTTGTTTGGTATGATTTCTAACCATCATCTTGTTTTTTCTCTCTTTCACAGATTTCAGCATCCGTTAATCTGGCTGAACACTAAGATCCCAAAGATTATTGCGGAGAGTTCTTGGGATTTGGAAATGTGATGTTCATCAATATTTTTTATTTGCTTGTTTGAATCATATACATTTAGACAAACAGTTTATTGTAAACTCAAAACATACTTGTGACAGCGTTGTCTGTGTCACCTAACTTGTACTTATCATTTTGATCAATTTGACCATCCTTGCAAGGTCTTGGTATTTTCGTGACATTGTTTTCCTCTTTTTATGTGCAGGTCATATCCTATAAATCCAAACGAGACATGCAGAAATATGTAACTTTTTATTTGGAGAAGCCTATGTGAAGGTGGATTGAATTAGAAGGCACGCGGGTTAGTTGACAAGCTTGATAAATGTTTAGCTTGCGTGCAAAAAACTCCCATTTCCAATCTCTTTGAAGATTGTAAAACTGATTTTGTTCTTACAAGAAACCTTGCTTTGTTAACCTATTCAATGAGAAAGTGATGGAAATTGGAAAGTGAGTGACGCTTTATGTTTCTCATTGTCGACTCACTTAAATATTTACAATCCGATCTTATCTGGTGTTATCATCCCTCCTGCAAACATTGAATTATCATTTCATTTTGTAAAAATTAACTGCAGGTCCAAAATGGACAAATTGATCAACAAGATTGCATCAGCCAAGTTTTGCAATTCGGTTTATACAATTTTTTTTTAAAGGTAACATTCAATTTTAGATTGTAACTTTCTTCGTACTAAAATAAAAGCAAGTGCTTAACCTGGCCAGATGAAATAGTGCAATTGATTCTTGGTTGGATTGATGCATTTCCAGAAAGAAGGAACGGTAACCAAACGCTGCGTCTTATACAGGCCCAGACCCAGTCTTCAAAGGGTCCAAAATGAAATCCAGGCCTAAAACAACATATGTGATTAGGATAGGGTCAAAGTCAAACGTAGTACTAAGGGGTTTTCTTACAACCAAAGTGTCGCGTTACAGTTTGGGTTTCTGTTTTTTTACAAGTGAGATAACCTGACTGAATCATTGTCCTTAGAGTTTAGATATGTTTTTTTTTTCAAAAGTAATTTTTCCTTTTTTTATGTGCTTGGGAAATCCGAATTTCTTGCACTAACTCGTACTAGAGCGTACAAATCCAAGTCAAAAACGTTAAAACTATTGTGTGTCTGCTCACCATCTCTCCAATCTCCCAACATCAGATTCATCGAATCTAACGAAGATTCCAGCCGAAATTCTCCGAACCCACATTCGAACTAAGATCTCTAATCCAGACAGGCTTTGATTTTGTAATGGCAAAACATTGAATCATCGAAATCTTCAAGCTTTCCCCGCTTCAAAAATGGCAAATCCCATCAAAGGCAGGTTTTTTTCTCTTCTTTCTTCTTTTCATTTTCAGTTCTCCACCACTTTCTATTGTTTTTGTAGACTCCAGCTCCGTCTCAATCCAAAACGAGCACGGGCGTGATCAGATTCCCCTCCATAAACCTGACCCTAAGAGTCCGCGTGATTTCATCTCTCAACAAGTTTTGTTGCATAAACTCGAAGAACTAGTTAGAAATCTTAGTGAAATAGTTTCTAGATTAGAATCAAAATTATCAGAGTCTTCAAAAGTTGATTACAGGCGTAGTGTTAAAGCAGACGTTCTAGAAGTTGGAGTTAGAGATGGGGAAAGAGGGAAGGCTGTTTCGCTTTCCAAATACAACCCCTTTTGGTCCGAGAGGTTTCAGTTCATGTCAGCTGTGAAATTAGATTCTGATGCAACGTGTTTAAACGTTTTGCCGTTTCGTGATTACGAGGGACTTAGCAAGTATGTTGCTGTTGGGGATGAAAAAGGAAGGGTTTATGTGTTTTTAAGGAATGGGGATGTTGCGGCTGAGTTTCACACCGAGAGCGTGTCGCCAATTATGGCAATTGTTTCGTACATGTCTATTTTTAAGAATGAGAGTGTCGTCGTTACTGGACATCATAACGGCATGGTCTTGGTAAATAGGATTTACGAAGGATTAAATGGAGAAGAGTCGGGTTCGCCTGTAATGGAGACTGTCGGTATATTTGTTGCCGCGGAAGGTGGGGAAGATGGGTTGCCAATAACTACATTGGAAGTTCGTCATGTTGGGAGAATGAGATATATTTTGTCCACAGATCTTAGTGGAAAAATCAGGGTTTTTACAGAAGATGGAACACTTTATGGTTCTGCCATGCCAACAAGTAGGCCGCTTGTGTTCTTGAAGCAAAGGCTTTTGTTCTTGACGGAGACTGGTGCTGGTTCATTGGATTTGCGGAGCATGAAAATTAAGGAATCAGAATGTGAAGGGCTGAATACATTCTCTTGCTCGGAATTATGTCTTTGATGCAGCAGAGCGATCTAAAGCTTATGGTTTTACATCCGATGGTGATTTGATTCATGTTATGCTGTTGGGCGATAGTATGAACTTCAAGTGCAGGGTTAGGTCCAAGAAAAAGTTGGAAATGAATGAGCCTCTTGCTTTTCTGGCTATTAAAAGATATTTACTTATCTTTGATCCAGAAAATGTTTTTGTGTATAATGTTTCTACACCGCATTATGTTAGGGCTGGTGCACGGCGGTTTCTTTTCTCTGCCTGCTTGGATGAGATCAGGTCATCGTTTTTAACTTACCAAGCGGCGGTTACAAACAAAGAGATAAGACCCACGACGCCCTTAATAGCGAGTGAACGTGAAAAGCTCGTTGTTCTTGGCCTCGGAGGTGATTACTTAGGAATGTATCACTCCAACCTTCCGGTTATGAAAGGGGAATCTAATACAATGCTGTGGACCAGCCCCGTGCTACTTTTCATACTTTTCCTATTTGGAGCATGGCAGTTCTTTGCGAAGAAAAAAGAAGCCCTCACATCATGGGGACCGGATGACCCTTTTAGCTCTACATCAGCTACAGATGGGGCTCCGCTAGGATCCAACACCGGAGACAGGTCTTTTATAGATTCTTCTTCGAGAGGTTCTGATATGGCGGACTTGAGAAGCAGTGGTCTTCGAAGTCGAAGGTATGCATCCCCTTCTCGGTATCAAGGCGGAGCAACTGGTTCTTTCAGGCCAAGTTCCGTGGATCCAGGCTCTCGACCTGCTTCCATCGAACCCAATTATAGTGTTGATCCAATCTCTAGACCTGCCTCCATCGAACCCAATTATAGAGCAGATCCAACCTCTAGACCTGCTTCCATCGAACCCAATTACAGAGCGGATACAACCTCTAGACCTGCGTCCACCGAACCCAATTATAGAGCGGATCCAACCACTAGGCCTGCGACCGTCGAACCCAATTATAGAGTGGATCCAAGCTCTAGAGCTGCTGCTATTGATCCCAATTATAAAGCAGGTCAAGAGCTGAAGTATAGGGGATCAACCCTGGAACCTGCTGTGGCTTTCCTAAACGAAGACAAAAGTATGTTTGTGAACAGCCAACCAGCGGATGACAACAGTTAACTGTTAAAACCAGTTTGCATTAACTTCTATTTCAGGGGGGCTTTTAGATTGTTCTTTGGCCCTCCATAAGATATTATGAAGCCATTTGAGCATGCCATGTTGTATTTCTATTTTACATAAACAAAGAATAAATGCAGAAGTTTTTATGTTCAAGAAAATGCAGAAGTTTTTATTATTGATCCTTGTTTTATTTTTTTACCAACACGTATTCAAGTAAAGACTTTTTCAAATGTTCTTAAAACTTTTAAAAATAATATTATATCCAACTTTTATACTCAAAATCAACCGAAAAACATTTCTCTAAATAAGAGTCTTAATTCATGTTTCAATTATCCATTTATTATTGAAATGCCTTTATAAGTTGAGTTAGTCAAAATTTGCTTCCATAACAAAGAAAATTAAGGGTCAGTCAAAACTTTACGGCTCATGTTAAAACTGAGAATTTGTCAAAATTTGCGCATGGTATTTTGATCCTAAATTATTGAATTTTAAACTGCCGTAATTAATATACATTTTTATTTTAAAGT
This sequence comes from Hibiscus mutabilis, assembly GCA_019671005.1. Lineage (NCBI taxonomy): Eukaryota > Viridiplantae > Streptophyta > Magnoliopsida > Malvales > Malvaceae > Hibiscus > Hibiscus mutabilis. Next base: position 50,276,336 of record CM033730.1, on the reverse strand, counting down.
TAACTAACTTTTCACTTTCAAATAACAAGAAGGTAGAATTTGTGCGTGTTCACTTTTTTGTTTTATTTGTTTTGTGATTTTGACCGCTCAATTTTCACAAGTTATATTTATCGTTTATATTAAGTTGTCGGTTTATAATAAAATAATTGCTCGAACATTAACCGCCTTTTACATTAATGATGTGACACATTAATAAACAGTTAATGTCTAATTTGATCTATGAACGTTAGTCAAAATATGATTTTAATACTTTTTATAATTTTTAAACTATTATACGAGAAATTTTAAAATAATAAAAAAATTGTAGTATAAATTTTTATTTTGTTTACGAAATTAATTTATAAAACTAATATTTGATTTTGATATAAAAACAATTTTAAAAGAATAAATTGTAAAATTGAATAAATTTTTAAATACTCAAAAATGCTCACAAATGATAAAGATTCGAACTTTAAATTGTTTCTAAGTCAAAAACTAAAACCCCAAATGTTTTCTAAGTGTTTTCATATTCAAATAGCCAATTTGGTCCATGTGTATCGATATGCTCTTAGCCGTATCAATACGGTCCTTAGCTACTGGAATTCATTTTTAAACGAGATGGCTATTGGGTATCAATACGCGTATAGCCGTATCTGTACACCATTCTTACCTGAGAACCAAATAAGCTTTGAGTGTTGGTACGGCTCTACTCGTACTAGATACGGGGTGTTCAGATTTACAAAATCTTTGCATTTAATTTTATAGCCGTTACCTTGTCAGTTTTATTGGAACCATAATTTTTGAAAAGTGGTTATATCGTACTGATACGCCCTTAGTCGTACCGATACAAGTTTCCACTCACTTATTTCTCAGTTTCTAGTAAGCAAAACCCGTATCGATACGTTACTTCCCGTATCGATACGCCTTTATAAAATGCAATTTTCGTACCGATACGCCCTCATGCGTATCGGTACCCTTTGAACAACGACTCTTTCTTCTTTTGGCAGTTACCGATACGACAACCCGCATACTGATACCGAGGGTTGGCAGACAACATTTATTGCGGGAAAAATGCACCCCAACGACTTTATTCAATATCCCAACCACCCAAATGGCTAGAAATTAATAAGGGGGTATTTAAACAAGTCTTCAAAGCTACAACAACATACATTGATCAATTAAACAAGTCAAAAGCAATTCAAGCACAAATCCAACCATTTTGAGTCTATTAGAGTCAAAACTTGTAACCCACTTGAGTGTTAAAATTTGTAATCATTTTTAATTCAAGTATTGGGTTTGAGTGAACTTGTATTTGGGCAAACACTTCACCTTTGAGAGGATTTTCTGTTTGATATTCCATTTCTTGTATAAGAATGTTGTTTCTCAAAGCTTTGAGGTTGTACAATGTTGTCTCATTAACCTAGAAAAGGGGAAGAAATTCAATAGTGAATTTGGAAAATCCTCAGTAAGAAGCTAAGGTAGTGGATATAAATATTGTTAGAAGGTTGAACCACTATAACTCTTGTGTCTCAATTCTTTTTATTTTCTATTTTGCTTCCAAACTTTTTATTTGCCAATTCACCCATATTGTCTATTTCCACATTTGATTGATCATCCTAACAATTGGTATCAGAGCCTAGCTCATTTGAAGGATTAACATCATCTTGAGACAATCCGAAGGTGATTCAATCAACTAGAAGTCAAGCTATGGCCACCACTTTCGGTAAGAACCTCTACGAGTCTCAATCCATCTTATTTCAATGGGGATAAATATCCTTATTGGAAGAATCACATGAGGCTCTTCATCAAATCCAACGACTACCTCTTATGGGATGTAATGGAAGATGGACCATCTATATCGATGAAGAGAGAAGGTGACCGATTAATTCCCAAGGACAAGCTAGAGGTGACCGATAAAGATCGAAGAAGATTACAAGTCAACGACAAAGCTATGCACATGCTCTTTTGTGCGCTTGGACCGGATGAGTACTCCAAGATGTCTTCTTGCACAAGTGCAATTGAGATATAGAACAAGCTCGAGACCACCTATGAAGGCACAAACAATGTAAAAGAGACCAATATTGGACTCCTCAACTTGAGCTACAAAAATTTCAAGATAGAACCAGATGAGAGCATCACCAAGATGTTCGATCGCTTTTCCATCATAATCATCAGACTTAAAAGATTTTGAGAAGTCATCCTAGAAGACAAGCTAGTCCGGAAGCTCATCTACTCTCTTCCTGAGTCATAGAATAGAAAGAGAATCGCTATCATCGAGGTCAAAGACCTCAAGACCTTAAAGCTCGACGCTCTCATGGGGTCTCTCTTAACCCATGAAATTATTAAGAAAGGAATAGGAGATGAGAAGAAAATAGAAGATTATGGGGGAAAAAGGTAGAAAAGAAGAAAGTGGAAATTGCTCTCAAGGCTTCGCAAAAGGAGAGCGATTCGAGTGAAGAAGAAGAGGAATAATTGGCCATGCTAGCCAAAAGCTCGAGACCACCTATGAAGGCACAAACAATGTAAAAGAGGCCAATATTTGACTCCTCAACTTGAGCTACAAAAATTTCAAGATGGAATCAGATGAGAGCATCACCAAGATGTTCGATCGCTTTTCCGTCATAATCATCAGACTTAAAAGATTTTGAGAAATCATCCAAGAAGACAAGCTAGTCCGGAAGCTCATCTACTCTCTTCTTGAGTCATAGAATGGAAAGAGAATCGCTATCATCGAGGTCAAAGACCTCAAGACCTTAAAGCTCGACGCTCTCATGGGGTCTCTCTTAACCCATGAAATTATGAAGAAAGAAAGAGAAGACGAGAAGAAAAGAGAAGAAAAGATTATGGGGAAAAAAGGTAGAAAAGAATAAAGTGGGAATTGCTCTCAAGGCTTCGCAAAAGGAGAGCGACTCGAGTGAAGAAGAAGAGGAATAATTGGCCATGCTAGCCAAAATGTTCACTCAGTTCATGAAATCTAACCAGGAAAGAAAGTTCTATAGAAGAAGGGATTTCAAGTACAAGAACAAAGAGGAAGAAAATGATCAACTAATTTGCTATGACTGTAAGAAGCCGGGGCACATCAAGACCGATTGTTCCCAACTCAAAAAGAAGAGCTTTGAGAAGAAGAAGTTCAAGGCACATGTTTCTAATTGGAGTGATGATGAATTATTCGGTGAAGATGAGCAAGAAGTTGCCAACCTTTGTCCCATGGCACTTGAAGGGGATCCTATGGTAACCTCTAACTCAACTAATCTCGATTTTACATTTTATGAGATTCAAGAAGCTTATGATGAGTTACAAGAGGTATATGATGAGTTGGTAGAGAAGTACAAGGGATCGATTTTGAAAAACAAAAAAAACTATTATCGATTTAAAAAACCAAAACCGAAATAATTTTGAAAAAAATATCAAGATTTGAACAACCTTCTCTCTAAAGTTCCTGATGATCACCAAAAGGAAGTTCCAAATAAAGAAGAAGCAAAAGATCCACATCTAGAAGCCTTGAAGGACATGACTCTATAAAAAAAATGAGGTGACCTACCCAAGGGAGTTCAACTATGTCAAAGGTGGTGAGATTTTGGGTGATCAATCCAAAGGGGTAACCACTAGATCTTCTTTTAGAAATACATGTAATTTTGTTGCATTATCTCATACATAGAGTCTAAAAATATCAAAGAAGCATTAAATGATGATTATTAGATATTGGCTATGTAAGAAGAGTTAAATCAATTTGAGAGAAGTAAAGTATGAACATTAGTTGATAGACCAAGTAATAAATCTACCATAAGAACTAGATGGGCTTTTAGAAACAAACTATATGGGAGTGGTAACATAGTGAGGAATAAGGCTAGATTTGTTGCTCAAGGTTACACTAAAGAAGAAAGAATCGATTTTGATGAAACATATGCACCCGTAGCTAGAATAGAAGCTATTAGGATGCTTCTTACATTTGCATGTTATCATGAATTCACGCTTTTTCAAATGGATGTAAAAAGTGTTTTTCTAAATGGTTTTATAAATGAAGAAGTGTATGTAGAAAAATCACCCAGTTTTGAAGATTCAAAAGTATCCAAACCATGTTTTCAAACTTTCAAAAGCTTTATATTGTTTGAAACAAGCTCCTAGAGCTTGGTATGAAAGATTATCAAACGTTTTAATTGAAAAAGATTTTGAAAAAGGAAAGGTGGATACTACACTTTTTATTAAAAGAGAAGGCAAAGACATCTTGTAGTACAAATTTATGTTGATGATATTATTTTTAGTTCTACTAATGAATTTATTTGCTAATATTTTCCCAAGTTAATGCAAGGTGAATTTAAAATGAGCAGGATGTGAGAGCTCTTATTCTTCTTGGGGCTCCAAATCAAATAAAAAAAGATGACATCTTCATCAATCAAGCTAAGTACATCAAGGATATGCTCAAGAAGTTTGGCTTGGAGAATGTGAAACCTTTGTTAGAGTATGCCCAAACACCAATAATAAGATGATTGTAAATGATATTTGTTTTTACCTTGTTTATTCATAAAGAGTTATTGCCATTATTATTTTCAGTTACAATTCTGCGTGCATAAATAAACTGAATTATTATAAAGTCCTTAGAAAAATATGATTATTCTTAAATGTCCTTAGTCGAGTATTATTGTGGCCATGAACAATAATAATACATTAAGACTAATATGTAGTTGATTGATGACAAAGTGTTATCATTGACATGAAGATGTCAAAATCAATACATAAGTATGTGTTAGAGAATGACATACTAGACCGATCCGCTATGAGCATGTTTCTTGGATTATTATGTGATAGTCACAACATCACTCATAGTGATAACTATATGTATGATCCTCAGACTTGAGATCATCATTATTTCAACATCGTGAGTGACATATTTTGATGCAATCAAACGTGTGTCGTAACTGACTACACTATAAAGACTGATATTGAATATGTCACAATCTATGTAGTGGGATATAGTTGATCAAGATAAGATTTGTTCCTCCTACATAATAAGAGTAATATCGTAAGCCACTTAATTGAGTGAGACTACAAATGCACGGTCATGCTCGAATAAGTTGATATGAGATATCATAGTTATTCATTTATAATAGTCTACTCAAGATATCAAGAAATATTAAATAGACTATACAAGTGTGACTGTTCCATGACTTGTGTCCAATCTAGATATAAAGGACAAAAGGATGTAATACATGAAAAGAGTTAATCACAAAAAGGTTATGTCGAATCATGATTTCTTGTAACTTATGTGACAATGACATATTGCTAGATGTCACACCTACGGTTGAAATGAGCATTTATTAAATGAATTATATATGTAAAAATTTATTGTACGCGAATTTAGTTAAATTAATATATATTTAATATATATATAATTTAACTATTGGATAAATATTAAAAGAAAATAATTATTGTAATTATGACTCTTTTAATATATAAATAATATAATTATATTTAAATTAACATATATATATTAAAATCCTAATTAAAGTTGAATTGGAATTATATATATTCATATATTGAAATTCTAATTAAGTTAAATTGAGATTATATATATTTAATATATAATTATTGAAATCCTAATTAAAGTATATATATATATTGAATTTCTAATATGAGAATTGAATTAGGATTTCAAAGGTTATATAAATGCATGAGAGATCTAGCAATCATTAATGCCTTTGGAAAAACCCTCTAAATAGTTTAGAGAGTTTTATATGCTCGTCTCAACTAGGTGAACTACGTAAAGGTCGGAGCGTTATCGTTGCGACTTAGGAATTGACATCGTAGAATCATGATTAGATATCTATATCCTCCAAATTCAGAATTCCAGATTTTAAACAGGTAATTCTTTACCCTTATTCACCCCGATTCGTCCCTCGTACATGGATCTCTAGTGTAAGGGCGTAACCCAATAGTGGTATCAGAGCCACTTGTACGGTACGAATTTGGGTTTAAATTACTTGGGTGATGTAATTGTATGAGATACATGTTATTTTTTTATTTATTTAGCGAATATATGATACTTGTACGTGCAAATCTATCAATCACGGTCAATCTGTTAGTCCCGTTAAAAGATATTCCTAAGATCGATGATTAAGAGTTAATCATCAGGATTTTTGTCAATAGGGTTTGAAATATTATATGTTAATTGTTAACATATTCAATATTGAGTTTTAGGGTTTTAGATGTTAAGTGTTAACATACGCGGATTATAGTTATATATTAGACTAATGGTTAGTCTATAGATTTCGCGCGTGAAAGTAACAAGAGTTATTCCAGTAAAAAACCTTGTGGATTTTAAAATCCTGAAAACACGATAATATTGATAAAAGTTATCAAATCGTGAGGTTTTTACATACCAATTAAGATGATAATCTTTAAAAAGTTCCATGTCACTAACCGAGCAGCGGTAACCCCGCTGGTGGCTGCAGGGTCGCCGAAACCCCGCAAGGGGCTTGACCCCTACGTAGGAAAAATCTGGTAAAACCTCAATAACAAACTACGTTATTATTACGTTTGTTATGCACAATGTTTGGAATATATGGTTATAGCCCAATAGCCCATTTAGTTTTATTTATAAGGTTTTATAAATACGACTTGCGTGTCGTGCCTTTCTCTACTTCTATTGTAATTCTCTTTTTATCTTAGTCCCTCGTATGTAAAACGAGTTTATGAAATTGTAATCTAAACGAAGAAGCATAGACCATAGGAACAGAAGTATGGGCTGACAAAAAGATGCTTGGGAAGTGTTTTTATCCTTAGAATAATTTGGTTCTCCTATTGGCTTGGGAAGGGCTACCTTAGGATATGAGCTATAACTATTGCATTCATATTTACTGATTTTCATGTATGTGATAAAATGAATGTATGAGATGCATGCTAGTTAATTGATAAGATCAAATGTTAAATGGTGAGATAATATTCACAAAACCCCTCAATAAAATATTAAGTCATTTATTGTTTCCCAATGTTAACCCTCGTTAAAGTCTAGATCGATACAAATATTAAAGTGTTGTCATTGACATGGAGATGTCAAAATCAATACATAAGTATGTGTTAGAGAATGACATATTGGACTGACCCGCCATGAGCATGTTTCTTAGATTGTTATGTGACAGTCACAACATCCCTCATAGTGATAACTACATGTATGATCCTCAGACTTGAGATCATCATTATTTCAACATCGTGAGTGACATATTTTGATACAATCAAACGTGTGTCGTAACTGACTACACTATAAAGACTGATATTGAATATGTCACAATCTATGTAGTGGGATATGGTTGATCAAGATATGATTTGTCACTCATACATAATAAGAGTAATATCGTAGGCCACTTGATTGAATGAGACTGGAAATGCATGGTCATGCTCGAATAAGTTGATATGAGATATCATAGTTATTCGTTTATAATAGTCTACTCAAGATATCAAGAAATATTAGATGAACTATACAAGTGTGACTGTTCCATGACCTGTATCCAATCTAGATATAAAGGACAAAAGGATGTAATACATGAAAAAGAGTTAATCACGAAAAAGGTTATGTCGAATCATGATTTCTTGTAACTTAGGTGACAACGAAAAAGGTTATGTCGAATCATGATTTCTTGTAACTTAGGTGACAATGACATATTGCTAGATGCCACTCATTGTTTGTAATATTAGAAATGTTTTAATATTTATTACTAATGTTACATGAACTTATAGGGTCACACCACAGTTAAAATGAACATATATTAAATGAATTATATATGTAAAAATTTATTGTACACAAATTTAGTTAAATTAATATATATTTGATATTATATATAATTTAACTATTGGATAAATATTAAAAGAAAATAATTATTGTAATTATGACTCTTTTAATATATAAATAATATAATTCTATTTAAATTAATATATATTGAAATCCTAATTGGGATTATATATATTAATATATATTGAAATCATAATTAAGTTAAATTGAGATTATACATATTTAATATATATATATATATATATTGAAATCCAAATTAAAGTTAAATTAGTATTATATATATTAATATATATATTTAAATCCTAATCTGAGTTGAATTAGGATTTCAAAAGCTATATAAAGGCATGTGAGATCTAGCAATCATTAATGCTTTTGGAAAAAAAACCCTCTAAATAGTTTAGAGAGTTTTATATGCTCGTTTCAACTGGGTGAACTACGTAGAGGTCGGAGTGTTATTGTTGCGGCTTAGGACTCGACATCGTGGAATTGTGATTAGATATCTATCTCCTCCAAATTTAGAATTCCATATTTTAAACAAGTAATTCTTCACTCTTATTCACCCCGATTCGTTCCTCGTACATGGATCTCTGGTGGTAACCGCTGGATAATTTTTTCGTTGCACCATGGGGTGTACCAGCGTGACCCAACAACCTCAAGCCACACCAATGAGTTCTTATACCAAGCTTGACAAAGATGAATGAGGCAAATGTGTTGATTTAAAGCTTTATATATCAATGATGGGATCTTTGTTTTATCTTCATGCAAGTAGACAAGATATCATGTTTATTGTTTGCTTGTATGCTAGATTTCAAGCTAGTCCTAGAGAATCACACCTACATGCCGTTAAGAGAATCTTTAGATACCTTAGATACATACCTTGTTTAGGCCTTTAGTATTCTATAGATTCCTCATTTAGTTTTCATGCTTATTCAGATGCGGATTATAGAGGTTGTAAGATAGATAGAAAGAGTACCTCCGTTACTTGTCAATTCCTAGGTTGTATGCTTATATCGTGGTTTTCAAAGAAACAAAATAGTGTAACATTATCGACCATAGAGGCAGAATACATTTCAACTGAAAGTTGTAGTGCTCAAGTCAATTGGATAAAGCAACAACTATTGAATTATGGAATTGATGCAAGTACCATCTCTCTTAAGTGTGACAACACTAATGCTATTTGTCTCACTAAGAATCTCGTCCAACATTCTAGAACCAAGTACATAGAGATAAGACATCATTTCATTAGAGATCATATCTTGAAAAATGATGTAGTTCTTGAACCAACTAGCGGATATCTTTACCAAACCTTTAGACAAAGAACGTTTTTGGTCTCTTAGGAGAGAGTTAGAGCTTAGTAGCCTTTCTTGAACCTTAAAGCCTTTTTGGTGTTCAAATTTGCTTGAATTTGGTTGTTTCCCGTGCTTATGTGTTTTTGCTCCTTTATGCATCTATCCTTGTTGCTAGGGGGACTATACATCTGTTTTTGCTCATACATGATGATCATATATCATACATATGCATTTTGATTTGATTAAACTTGAATTTTTGGGTTCATTGCAGCCAAAAATGTTATTTTTGGTCAAGGCGTATCGATACAGGTATCTGAGGCAGTGTTTTGGTATAGGTAAGACTATACCGGTACGAGCACAAGTAGTGTATCGGTACGCGTGGCCGCTGATGTCTTTAAATCTCATTAAAAAGGGGTTTTCCTATTTTAAACCAAAATCTAACTTTTCCTCCAAAACCCTAGTCGGCTCAAACCTTATTTAAACCCTCCAAAGCCTTATTTTTCATCACAAATTATCAAAATATTTTGAGGGTTTTTGGTTTTTATATCAAACCCAAGCATCATCATCAAATTTTGTGCACAATCATCTCCTCATTCACTAATAATCTTCATTCAAGGTATAAACTTTACTTTCTTTAAATTTTATTTTTGTTCATATATATATATATATATTTTATATGCTTAAAATTTATATATTTGGTATGTATATAACATATTTTTTAAAGATTTTACAAAAAAATTCAAAACTAATTTTTTTGTTCGAATAAAAAGTTATACTCGTATATTTTTCTACACTATTTTTTAGTTTTCCTTTCACCAAAAATTCTTTTTATACTTGTATATGATTTTAAACTATACAATATAGTTTTTCTTTTAACATACCTTAATCATTGGATTGTTTATTGGATTGAATGTGATGTTTATGCATACATTGTTTTTGTAGTTGGAAATTGTTTTTTCAGGTTTTTCTAATGGCTCCTAAGAAAGGAGGAAGAATGGAGATTGCTTCTAGCTCTTCCAACCCAAATCCTACCAAACCTAATCCCGAAAACAATGGTACAAGACCAAACCTTACCCAACTTTATCATCACTGTTTTAATGAACCTGAAAATCCAAATGCTTTAGATTGATTTAAACATTTTCAAAACTTTAAAATTTGCCGTGAACATGTCATTTCCACTCCTTTCTTGACTTCCGATGAATTTAATTTTTGATATTTTGACTTATTAAGGGAATGGAATTTCATGCCTTTTCTAAGTATACCCAACATTCAATATAAAAACCTTGTCATTATTTTTTACTCTAATGCCCAGTGTGTTCACAATCAAGAGAAAACCGAGGTTATAACACTCGAGTCTTATCTTATAGGAAAAACCGTTCGTCTTGATTCTAAAACTATAGCCGATCTTTTGGGGATGGATGATATTGGTATAGGTGATGAAATTAATTTTTCTCATACCTAGAATGGCTCCGTAACCGTTTTAGATGCCCACGAGCGTTTTCTTCACTTCCTTATTACTTGGTGGTTTCGACCATCTGGTGGTGAATGGTCCACCATTCACCAAGTCGATGACTTTTGGCTTTATTGTTTTTGCGAAGAAAAACATCCAAACCTAGCCTAAATCATCTTTATCGAGCTAGTATTCCTTGTCCAAAACTTCTTCACCTCTCAAGTTACATCCTTTACCTTTGGTTCTGCCTTGAGCTATATGTTCCACAAGCTTGATATCGAATGCTCTTACGACCTTGCTTCACCTCTCACCGACCCTACTGATGATCCCTCTCATTGGCATGCAAAGTTCACCATCTTGCGGATCTCCCTTGTGATGCTCAAATCGATCTGGTAGTCGTTCCTCCGATTGCTCAAGAAGCTCTGGTTGCTCCTCATCTGCTTTCCCTTGATGCTCTTATGGCTTATCTAGATGTGAAGTTTGCTACTTTAGATGCGATATTGGATTCTAGCTTTGCTCTTTTGGATACTTGTTTCACCTCTTTGGAAGCTATAATTACTTTCATGGAGAATCATCAAGCATCTATGGACATAACTCTTACCACTTTTCATGGAGAATGGCGTGGTCATGCTCTTGGTGATGATCATGATAAAGATGAAGACGAGGATGATGAAGACAAAGATGCTCCTTAGGCTCTTGCATCTCATTCATATCATATCATCTTAGGTTTTATGCACCTACGTTATTTGTTTTTGAACTCATATGCTTTATGTTTATTTTGCTTTGGATTATGTTTTTAAGTTGGATTTTTTTAATGTTGCTTTGAACTTTATGCCTTGAATTTAATGATATTTATGTTGTTTCCTTTATGCTTGGAGTACCTTATTGTTTATATCTTGTTTTTATTTATCCCAGTAATTTTGATCTAACAAAAAACGGAGAAGTAAAAGAGATTAATTTTTTTTAAAAATATATCTTTGAGCCTTAAAAATTTATTTTTATTTTTTGTTATATCTAAAAGGGGAGATTGTAAAACCAATATTTGATTTTGATATAACAACGATTTTAAAGGACTAAATTGTAAAATTGAATAAATTTTTAAATACTAAAAAATGCTCACAAAATGACAAGGATTGGAACTTAAAATTGTTTCTAAGTCAAAAACTAAAACCCAAAATATTTTTCTAAGTGTTTTCATACTCAAATAGCTAATTTGGTCAAGGTGTATTGATACACTCTTAGCCGTATCAATATGGCCCTTAGCTACTGGAATTCCTTTTTAAACGAGATGGCTATTGGGTACCATACGCGTATAACCATATCGGTACGCCATTCTTACCTGGGAACCAAATAAGCTTTGAGTGTCTGTACGGCTCTACTCGTACCAAATACGGGGTGTTCAGATTTACAAATTCTTTGCATTTAATTTTATAGCTGTTACCTTGTCAACTTTATTGGAACCATAATTTTTGAAAAGTAGTTATACCGTACCGATACACCCTTACTCATACCGTTACGAGTTTCCACTCACTTATTTCTCAGTTTCTAGTGAGCAAAACTCGTATCGATACGGTACTTCCTGTATCGATACGCCTTGGTAAAATGCATTTTTCGTACCGATACGCTCTCCTGCGTATCAATACCCTTTTGTTCAACGGATCTTTCTTCTTTTGGCAGGTACAGATACGGCAGCACACATATCGATACCGAGGGTTGACAAACAACATTTATTGCGAGGAAAATGCATCCCAACGACTCTATTCAATATCCCAACCACCAAGACGATTAGAAATCAATTATGAGTATTTAAACAAGTTTCCAAAGCTACAACAACATCCATCGATCAATTAAACAAGTCAAAAGCAATTCAAGCACAAATCCAACCATCTTTAAGCCTATTAGAGTCAAAACTTGTAACCCACTTGAGTGTTAAAATTTGTAATTATTTTTTATTCAAGTATTGGGTTTTAGTAAACTTGTATTTGGGCAAACACTTCACCTTTGAGAGGATTTTCTGTTTACTATTCCATTTCTTGTATAAGAGTGTTGTTTCTCAAAGCTTTGGGTAGAAAGCTTTGAGGTTGTACAAGGTTGCTTCCTTAGCCTAGAAAAGGGGAAGAAATTTAACAGTGAATTTGAAAATTTCTTAGTAAGGAGCTAACGTAGTGAATGTAAATTTTATTAGAAGGTTGAACCACTATAACTCTTGTGTCCTAATTCTTTTTATTTTTCAATTTGCTTCCAAACTTTTTATTTTCCAATTCATCCTTCTCTTGGCCATTTCTACATTTGATTGATCACTCTAATACAATTAAAATATAATTTTTTTTAAAATATGTATAAAATTAAAAAATGCAAATATCAATAGCTTTTTCTTTTAACAAGGAATGAGAATAAAATTCGTATCCCTTTTATTTACGATTTTTTTAATAAGAATCTTCTCAGTTCTCAATTTTAAATTCGCTACTTTTTCTAAGCTTATTGGGCATCTCTTAACTATCTCATAACTTAACCCTGATCCAAAAATCCGAACACAAATCTGAACTCCAGGCGCTTACAAGCATGTTATTATACCAGATTGTTTGCAAACCATCATCAAGAATAATACGAACAAATCGGGTGCTTACCAGTTGATTACCTGATAAATGCCCAATATAATCATTCAGATATTGTATTTGTAGAAAATAAACACTCTATTGTTTAGGGTTTAAGATTTTAAACGGTAGATATAAACTTTAGATAGACCGAAAAAATTGCGTAACTTTAATCAACCTCGCCGAAATTCGGGTTCAAGCTCCAATTAAATACTAGTAGAGCGAAAAGAGAAATGTGGCTGGAACAACAGTATCCTACAAGATACTTAAAGAAAATACTGTACTGTTATTTGATTCTAAATAGAGTTAGAAATCATTGTATTACTTATTCTTATTATTTACTATTAATGAAAATTCATTGATCAATTTAGAAATTAATTTTTTCAACGTCCACGTTATTAAAATCTAACTTTGAGTGACCATTTTTTATAAATTGATAATTTAAATGATCAAAATATAATTTTTAAAAATTGAGTGATAAAATAAAAGAATAAAAGTGACCACAAATATAGTTAATATTTTGCATTTAAAAAAACATTATTTACAGTTAAAAAATCATAATTTATTTAAAAAATATTTGAAAGGGTTGGTATAGACCAAGTACAGTAAATTCAATCTCTTATGTACAGATATTTAATTAAGCTAATCAATGCACTTAAATTTACCCATCTATATGAGGAGGAGGATACTACTAATCAAAAGCTTGACTAATTAATGTTTTTGAAATATCAAAGTAAACATTAATTACTCTGCATATTTTGAAGGTTGGATAAAATAGAATAAATAAAAATGTTATACTCCATAGAATGCCGCAATTTGTCTTTATGTTTTCCGGTTTGCAAGTGCAACTAAAACAAACAACCGCGCCGGCTACAACGACTCCTTTGATTCGCCACCTAAACCCTCTCACCAGTCCCCATATTTGCTTCAAAATTTCCCTTTTCCCTTTATGTTTCTGATTTTCAAAATCCATCTCTGTTATTTTCCAAAGCGTTTTTTTTTCTCTCGAATTATTTTATTTTTATTTACGAACTGCTTCCATAATCTGAACAAAGCTCGAGTGTAAGGGTTTTAGTTTTCTATATTTGTTATCGATGGCTGATGCTAGACGAAGCGACCACGTTTTCTCGTCGGAAGTGGGGATTCCTTCCGGATTGAATCGGATCAAGACCCCTCGAGCTCTTCTGAAGGAACAACCGAGTTCGAAACCGGGCGAGTTGGACGAGTTGAGGACTTCGAAGCCCTTTTTAAAGCTCAAACAGAAGTCAGTCGCTCATGCACAAAGCAAAAAATCAGGTTTCTATAATGAAGTTTTGAATTCCTTTTTATTTATATCGTTTTTTCAATTAAGCTTACACGCCTCTGCTAAGGTTCTGTTCATTTCCTGAAAAAAATGGAGGGAAAGATAAATTAAATTCGAATTCTTGAATGTTAGTAAATTTTAGTGATGTGTATGAAACATGTTAAAATCATTCTAGAGCTTAAGGACGATTAAGCATAAAAAACAAATACGAGTCTCATTTTGTTACCTTTTGAATCAATATTGTATTGCCCCGTCATAGAAAGAGTTCGTTCAGCATGCCGATGCTAAGAATTTACCATTTGATAAAAAAGAAGATTGTCGACCATAGACAATCAATTACTACATGAAGCTATGGAAGCAAATTAAAGTGATTATAGTATTGTTGTTCGGTAGGACTATGAAATGATGCCACATCAAAAGAGTTATCCATTGATTTAATCAATTTTGCGCCGTTTGCACAAGTCTGATTCAGATTCTTTCAACTTCGGTTAGTGCACCGTGCCATTAGCTCTCAGGCTTAATTTTCTGGTGACTTAAGACCTTTTCTTTAACCAAAGTTTTCTTATGGAGAATACTTCTGCTAAAGCTGCTATCTTAGGCTATAATCTGTGTACCCAAGCTTTTTCTCCCCCTGTTTTGCTTTACATTATTGCTCCTTCCGAGTTCATTATCTTTTCTTTTCTTATCCTTGTATTGAGTCTCTGATTTACCTTTGCTTATTTTCTAATGAAGAATTGATTGTCGGAAAGAAAAAGTAATGTGTATTTGTTGCTATTTTTGGTTTCATCTCTCTATCGGGACAAAAAGGAAAGAAGATGGCACGGTGGTTTTCATCTTATATTTCAAGGAATTCCACTCAAGGCTTCAATAATAATACAAATATCGAGGTGACATTAAATTATAATTTTCCCTATCTTTGGCTTACATATTAGTTTCATTATATATTTGTCTTGGATTGAAATCATGATTGACAGGATCCTGTGTCAGAAATTAAGACACACGACAAAGAAAAACCTGCGGGAACTAAACCTGGAATGGAAAATAAGTTAAATGGAAAGAAATCTTCAGCAGAGAGTGCAGGCTATAGCATAGTGTCAAAAGGTCTAAAGAGTTTTTCACATGAATTAGGACCTAAGGGTGGTATTCCATCTGCGTATCCTCGAGCTCACAGTTACAATGATTTAAAGGTACTGTGTTGATATTATTCAAGAAAGAACTTGGTTAATAACATGTTTTTCAATTCCTCATCTAGATGAAAATAAAATGTAAAAGGATTTGGCAATTTATTTTCAAAATTACTAACATTCTAGACATTACACGAAGCATTCATGGTATCATTTAGTACAATGTTGTTTTCTCTTTCCTTGAGAGGCTTCACCTATATTGCATGTTGAAGTATCAGCCCGGTTCTCATCTTTGTTTCTTAATGTCATTAATCAGATTTTGGATAGTTAACCAATTTGCTGCAGAAAAAATCGTATCAGTTTATGTGGATCACTATTATTGCAATTCTGCATGAAAATTTAGTAGTACCATTATGAAATTATTGGTTTTATTGGACTCTTTCATTTCTGATTAATTAGCGACTTGTTTCTTTTCCTTTTCCTTCCCTTTTTATTAATTGATCATCAGGAACTATTTGGTTCATTACATTCAAGATTTGATGCTGCTAAAGAGGTGGTAGACACAGAGCTAGCTACTTTTGAGGCAGATGTAATGGATGTTCTTCAGACCATAGACTCCTCATCTACAGAGGGTTGCAAAATGGCGGAGGATCTTCTCTATCTTGCTCAGCAATGTGTTGAAATGACCCCTTCCGAATTTCGTGTTAAATGTGAACCAATAGTTCAAGATTTGACAGAAAAAAGACAACTTTGTCAAACAGCATTGGTGAAGTGGCTGTGTACACGTATGCTCTTCATTTTGACACGCTGTACAAGGCTTTTGCAGTTTCAGAAAGAAAAAGTACCTATTGATGAGAATTCTATTAACAAGTTTAAGAAATGTTTAGAAAGTATTCCTGCTGTTGAGTTGAGTTGCGCTCTCGCTTCTGATATTGTGGATTCTTATTCAGCTAATGCTATGTATCAGAGGGTTGATGGTGAACAAAAATTGCAGGGACAAAGTCAGGGGTCTATTTTTCCTAAGCCAGATGGACAGAAGGATATAACTTCTGGAGAAGATTCCACTATTCCTGAGAAAATTTCAGCTACACAGGGATCTCGACCTGATTTTACTTCACATGAGCAACCATTTTGTCAAGCTGATGGCAATTTTGTAGGAGACTCAGTGAAAAAATCCTGTTGTAGTTCACTTCATGAGCACAACCATAATTTTGACGGTTTGCTTATGGAGCCTGAACAGACACTAGATGGATATGACTCAGTGATCTGTAGGATATGTGAGGAAGCTCTTCCTATTTCTCATTTAGAATCTCATTCTTATATATGTGCATATGCAGATAAATGTGCACTGAATTGTATAGATGTAGATGAACGCCTTGTAAAGCTTGCAGAAATATTGGAACTAATTATAGAGTCACGGAATTTTAATTCCATTGGGAGCCCTGAGAATTCAAGAATGCAAAATTTGAGCTCTGCAGTTACATCTGAAGGTTATTCTCCCAAGATAAGTGAGTGGAGAAACAAGGGTGTTGAAGGAATGTTTGAGGACATACATGAGATGGACACTGCCAGTATCGAGGATTCTCATCTGGCTTCTATTGACTTTAAGGGTCATCTGGGCATGAGGCTTGGCAACTATGGTGCATCATCCTCAACTGGGAGCATGACATCACTATCATCTAACAATACTCCAAGAGGAAGTCACTTCGATTCTTTCTGGTTGGAGCGTAACAATCCGTCTGAGATAGAAGATGTGCAACAGGTTTGTTGATCTAGAGGATTTCGGATTTTGTACTTTGAAATTGTCATCCCTGTCTTCTTGGTGCAAATCATATTCATAACGTTTTGCCAAAATGCTAAATGAATTCCTCATGAATCTTATGGGAGTAATATGTTTCTTGTGCGGTTCTATGTAGCAGAAACCCTCAGTTTATATATTCACCCAATTGGGGACCCAATTAAATGGATAACTATAATCTGCTCATATATTTTGACAAAGCTATGTATGCATATGCATTTGTTGATGCACGTGTCTAAATATATACTTTCTTTGAATCATTTTTCTGATAGTATGCTTGCAATAAGCTTCTATCTTGCATCTCATGTTGTAATGTCAAAGTGTGATATTATGTATAGGCTAATCAGCCCTTTTTATTGTTGTATCTGGCAGATGGTTGACCTTTCAGATATAGCCCGTTGTGTAGCAGGCACAGACTTGTCCAAAGAAGGGTCTCATGAGTTCTTGCTTGCATGCATGCAAGACTTGCAAGATATTTTAAGGCATAGTAAGCTTAAAGCTCTTGTAATAGATACTTTTGGAGGCCGGATAGAGACACTTCTGAGGTAGTACAATGTTAAAGAATAATATTTGTGAGGCTGAACACTTATCTCTATGTTTGAATCATTCATTGTGTTTCTTAACTATCCATGCAGGGAGAAATATATACTTGCATGTGAAGCAGCAAATATAAAAAGTCCAACGAAGTGCAGTGAACAAAAAGAAAACTCTAGACTTCTCTCAGATAATGCATCTCAAAGTAGTACAGTATCAACTCCTTTAAATATGTCCCACAAAGAGAGAACAACAATAGATGATTTTGAGATCATCAAGCCAATTAGCAGAGGTGCCTTTGGCAAAGTTTTTCTTGCACGTAAAAGGACAACAGGTGACCTATTTGCAATAAAGGTAAAAAAACTAAAAATTCCTTTATGTTTTTCTACCAACAGAAAACAAAGTGAACATTCAGTACTGTCCTCTTTTGTACTGGAATCTATAATGTCTATTATAATATGCATTTATATGACGAGGAAAATGCTGAAGAATCTTGTTTCATTTTCTAAAAACTGAAGTTGACAGAATCAAGTGATTGCTTAATTGACTTCTAAGAATAAATTTGGAGCTTTGTGCAGCCAACACATCTCTTGAGTTAGTTGTTTGGAAGTCGCACTCAACATTATGCTTTCATTGCCGGAACATACTAGCAATAAGTTTAACTTATAAATTATAAGTTAAAAGATTTTAATTTCCTTGTATAGATGAGCCAATATCTTGAGCTTTTTTTTCTTCTGGAAAACAAATGCGATCTGGTTTTCGTTTTTAACTTAATGCAATTTTTCTGCCTATGCAGGTTCTCAAGAAATTGGATATGATACGTAAAAATGATATTGAGCGTATATTAGCTGAACGAAATATTCTTATAGCAGTTCGAAACCCTTTTGTGGTAATTGCCAATTCAAGCATGCTTTGAGCTCTTACATTCTTTACTTGATTTACACTTACCACATGTTTCAAGTTTATCTTGTTGCTCAGCTTTGAATTATGCAATTTCCCTTTTGTTTTGATTGTTATCATTTGTCAAAGATGGCTAATGTTGTAACTACTTTAAATTTTCTTATTGTCTAACAATGATGCTAGTTGAATATAAGAAGTGAGTCCATAATTTCAGGTTCGATTTTTTTATTCATTCACCTGTAGAGATAACCTCTATTTGGTAATGGAATATCTCAACGGTGGTGATCTATACTCTTTACTCAGAAAAGTTGGATGCCTTGATGAAGAAGTAGCTCGTACATATATTGCGGAGCTGGTTTGTACCAACTCATTCTGTATTATGGAAACCAATCTAATTATTGTCTGAGCTTTTCTTAAGGTATATCCATATTTCAGGTTCTTGCTTTAGAGTATCTCCATTCCCTTGGAATTGTGCATCGTGACTTGAAACCAGACAACATACTAATTGCACACGATGGTCACATTAAGGTCTGATGTATGAACAGTGAATTGTTCTTTTATTATTCATTAACCTCATGTTATTGTATCAATAACTTGCTATTGCTTATGTTACCAGCTTACAGACTTTGGATTATCAAAAATTGGCCTCATAAACAACACAATTGATTTATCTGGTTCTGAGACAAATGGAACCACTTCATTAGATGCTTGTAATCTACATAAGCAACAAATGGAGGATAGAAGTCGACACTCAGCTGTTGGGACACCTGACTACCTGGCCCCTGAAATTCTTCTCGGCACTGAGCACGGTTTGGATTCAAGATGATGTAATGTTTATTCTAAGTCTTTAATAGAATTGACGTTTGATATTATTACAATGACATTCATGCAGGTTATGCTGCGGACTGGTGGTCAGTGGGGATAATCTTGTTTGAGTTGATTACAGGAATTCCACCTTTCACTGCTGAACGCCCTGAGGTAATATCTTCTTTAAGTATTCTCTTCTTTCACTCTATCCTCATCCTTAATGAAGTAGTATGTGAGCGTGTTCAATTATTTAGGTGCAATAATAATATCCTCATCCTTTATGAAACTTTTCGATTAAACTTTAGTTGTTTGGATATTATTTCATCTTGCAATTATTAATTGCCATAATATATGATTTCCAACTACCATGCATCTTTTAATTATTATTATGTTCTTTGAATTTGTTCTCTGAAAAGTATTAACCGATTCCTTTTTCCATCTCTCGAACTCATTCCTTGTCAGATTACTTATTATCTATACTCTGTCCAAAATATGTTGGGGACTAGGAACTGCTTTATTTGATGCTTTTCTCATTTTGTCATGGCTTTTCAGATAATTTTTGACAACATTCTGAACAGAAAAATTCCATGGCCATCTGTGCCTAGTGAGATGTCCTATGAGGCTCAAGATCTAATTAACAGGTTTTTCGGTTTTGCTTGTATTTTATTGACTTATTCATGTTAAGGGAAAAGTTCATTCAGAACAACTTAATCAGTATTAATTCATTTTCTTCCAGGTTTCTTATACATGATTCCAATCAGCGGTTAGGAGCAAATGAAGCAACTGAGGTTGCACTTCACTTTCTAACTTCTTTATTTCATGGAAAGGCAAAAGATACCTTCTGTTCCCTACTAAAACTTGAAGGAGTATTATGTTATTTTAATATTGGTCTTTTTAATTAAGTGGGACCATCTTACAGGTTAAAGTGCATGCTTTTTTCAATGGAGTTAACTGGGATAGTCTTGCATTGCAAAAGGTATGAATCCACGTATGCCATTCTTTTCCTGCCTCAATCAGAATGTCTGACAGTTATGTTTTATGTTAATCCAATATGTTAAGGTTTACTGGCTGCGATGCATATTATTTATTTGAAGATGGCTTTCTATTACTTATTAGTATCGGTTTAAGTTAGGGATTCTATCGCTATTCTTTGGGGATTCATAAACATTGCCCATTGATATCACTGTATATGCTTAAGCACTTTTAGTATCGATATAGTGATTTCTTCTATTTTCTGCTTAAGTTGTAAACCTTTATAGATGTTTTCCTACTTTGTACTGTTTTAGTGCATATATAAGAACAAGATTATTCATTTTTTTTAGAAGAAAAGGGGACATGATTAGGAGAATGGTAGAAAATGATGATTCATCTTTAGTGGAAATCCAATATGAACATGTTAGCATTAACTTCTTGCAGGCTGCCTTTGTACCACACCCTGACAGTGCAGATGACACAAGCTATTTTACATCACGTTTTAGTCGAATTTCGAGTGGAATCCCGGATGAGAATGAATGTAGTAGTTCTGATAACGAGACTTATGAATCGGGATCTGATTCTGGACCCGAGGTAATTAACTAACTCGTAGACTGCACTATTCGTCACTGTCAATTAATCTGATTGAAAAGTAATACTTTTGAAGGGAATTTGATCTTTGGAGCCAAACCCAGTTAGTGGTTAGGGCTGTGGTTTTATTATTCTTGGCTTTGCATCTTAATTGTTTTTTTTACAGAATTATCTTAAATGTTACCGTATAGTAATATGGTTTCATTCTTGGTACACCATACACTGGCAGTGGAGTTTTTCAAGTCCTCGGGAAGAGTTAAAAACTCCCTTATATATGTATGTATGTATATATAGGGGTAGGATCCACTTACACAGTGTAATGGGATCCTTGGATTAACTAAGTTTAATGGCTGAGATTTAAACTTCTAAATTAAGGATAATCCACTTTTTTCACAAGAATATCTAATCTCACTCATCCAACGGTCCAAAAAATTTTACATTGTGTCAACGGATCCTTATATATAAATGAGATAGAATCCTCTTACACTATGTAAAACTTGAAAGTTTTATACATTTTTTGGAATATTTGATGAAAGTAGATGGATGATTGAGATTAACAGTAGGAAATTTGAAGATTATCACTTGGAAAAAAAAGATAAGGAAATAATCTTAGCCATTTATTACTCTCATCCAATGGTCCAAAAAGAGTATAAAAGTAATTGAGTTTTACATAATGTAAGTGGATCCTAATCTTATATATGTATGTATAACTACTCCCTATGGATATATTTATTTATTTTTACCACACCCTAAGGATACATTTCATCCTTTTGACTCTCCTTGAGGAGTCTAAAAACTTCCACCGGCAGTGTACCCAAATAAATTTCCTACTAGTATATAGTGTATCTGGAATATGCCTGCAATATTCATCCTGTGATAGGAGGTTTTATAGAAGAAAAAATATTTTTCAATTTGGATGAAATCTGTTCTCTTATCATTAGGCAATATTCATCTTATTATGGGGCAATTCTATCGTGTTCATCTCTTGTTTCCTTTGATTTAGATGAATGAATGCGTTGACTTGGTGGAGTTTGATCCCTCTCTTATAAATTTCTCTTTTAAGGTATGGCACTTGATCTTCTTGAAACATACAGCGGTATATGCGTCCATACATTTATAGTAATATGTATTGCTCAAGTCGGCTTTTCAAGTTTAATATTTCCATTGCAGAATTTGTCACAACTGGCATCTATAAATCATGATGTCCTCGTACAATCTGGGAAGGATTCAGCCAAGTGCTCCCCATCCAGAAATCTAGGGACATAGTTTCAATTCATTGTTTGATTCAAGTACAAAAAGGTATCTTTCATAAATCCGCATCTTTGAAGGTTTTTTCTTCTTTTTTAATCAAAATGATCGATGAAAGAGAAGAAAAAAAGTTCAAAAGATTGTAATTAACTAGGGAGTTCCATGGCAAGTTTTTAGAGTAGGTAAAATTAAATGAGAACAAATGTTACAGAAAGATGAAGAGAATCACCTGACTATCATTTCTACGAGCAGTGGTTCCAAATTGTTGATAATTTTGGCGATTCCATTAACATGTTCTATATGCTTATAATTAGCGAGATTCATATGCATTACTTGTTGATTACATTGCTGTTCTTCAGGGCTATCTTCAAAATGTATAACCACTTCCACCTATTAATTAAAATTAGGGTAAAGTACACCAGTGGTCACCGAACTTTTAGGTTCATTTTGGTCACTGAACTTTTAAAATTTTCATTGGGGTCACCTAATTTTTAGTCTGCTTTCATTTTGGTCCCTCCCGTTAACTTCCATTAAAAACGTTTACGTGGCACGTTATCTTCTTCTTCAACCTTTTTCTTCCCCTCTGTTTTTTCCTCCATGAAAATAAGAACTTACAAAAATATGACCTTTTATCTACTAAGTTTTTTTCATTTATTCTTCTTCCCTTGGATGTTATCATGGATAAACCTTAATCTCTCCCAACACTTATACATGAATTCAGCAAGGTTTCGATTGCAGGGCTTTTGAGTGTTGCTTGGCCATTCCAAAATCTGATATTTTCGGGTTCATTTCATAATCTAATAAAATGTTGCTTGCCTTTATATCGCGATGAATTATTGTGTAATTTGAGTATTCTTAGAGATACATAAGCCCCTGTGTAACTCCTTCGATTTTCGAAACTCGTCTTCTCCAATCTAACAGATGACTTCTAATTGGATCTGCATCGTCAAATGTATAAACAACACGCGTCATTTTAGCTTAGGAAGTTTAGGAAAAACTAATGCAACCAACAAGGAATAACATGTTCTTAACAATACCATAGAGGTATAAATCCAAGCTTTTGTTCGGCATGAACTTGTAAACCAGTATTTTTTTCTTCCTTCTCAGTACAAATTTTTTGAACTTGAACTAGATTCACATGTTGAAGCCTGGCTATAAGAGTGACCTCATTTTTGAACTCCTTGAAACCTTGATCCGAGCTCTTTGAGAGTCTCTTCACTGCTATTTCCTGTCCCTTTGGTAACTTTCCATGTTATACTCACATTGCAGTTAATAATTCCAAATACCAAACAATTGTTCAATTAACAGTTAACTTGTTATTTGTTAATAATCAATGAGTAGTTTCATTGTTTGAATGTACTTGGAATTTCTGAGTCTCCTGCAGGTAAACAGCAAACATATAGTTCCTCGACTGCATTATCAAAGATTGCTGCGAAGTTATTTGTGGCAGCTTTAATGCTAGAGAACTGAAAATTTGGAGATTAGGATCTCTATTTTCATGCTTTTGTTTCAGCTAATGTTTTGGTTCTTATCCACGAAACGGACATTCTCATAACACTCGAAAGCCCTGCAATTGAAACCTTGCTGAATTAATGTATGAAGTGTTGGGAGATGTTACGGTTTATCCATGATAACATATGGGGGGAGAATAATAAATAAAGAAAATCAGTAGATAAAAAATCATATTTTTGTAAGTTCTTATTTTCATGGAAGAAAAAACAGAAGAGAGGAAGAAAGAGGTTGAAGAAGAAGATAACGTGCCACGTCAACATTTTTAACAGAAGTTAAGAGGAGGGATTAAAATGAAAGTGGACTAAAAGTTAGGTAACCTCAATAAAAATTTTAAAAGTTCGGTGACCAAAATGAACGTGCCCTAAAAATTCGGTGATCACCGGTGTACTTTA
Organism: Hibiscus mutabilis; assembly: GCA_019671005.1. NCBI lineage: Eukaryota > Viridiplantae > Streptophyta > Magnoliopsida > Malvales > Malvaceae > Hibiscus > Hibiscus mutabilis. The sequence continues at coordinate 50,252,060 of CM033730.1, read as the reverse complement.
CCCTTAAAATTAAAATGGCAATTATCCAAAGAAACTTGGGCTTGAACATTGCTTCCTAGTTTGGCATGGGCATCAGCACGCATCGATTGTCTTACCTGAAGATGTGTTTTACGGACACAGGATGGATAGACAGCAGGAGCATCCTGCAATGGTTAACCAACGTGGATAAAACTTATGACACAAGTTGCATCAACTTCTATCTCAAGGCTTTGAATGTTTCTATGGATGGCCACCTCAATCCCGTCTCGTACAGTGCCCGGAGCTCGGTTTCAACATTGGTTGCCACAGGGATGTGCTGGTAAGATCCAACAACCTATCGCCCTCATGATTTCGTATGATCGCCCCCGCTCCTGCATTCCCAGGATTGCCCAAGAAAAAGCCATAAGCTGAAGCCAAAGTGAGTTCACCCGAATTTGGTTGCTTCCAAATTTTGTACCTAAACAAGTCTTCCCTCTAACTAGCTCAAGACACAGACACCCTATTAAAAAATAGTAGGAAATATACGAGTTTTTTTTTCTTCTTCTAAAACCATTCTTTTCCTGATTAAATTGATATTCTACTGGTGTGTTTGGTTTGGCGGTGGTAGATTTAATTTTGAGTCACCGTAGTTTCGTAGAACTAATTTTGAGTAAAATTGATTTTGAAGCAACGTGATTTTCGTTTGAATTCTTTAATGTAGAAAGTGATTTTGATAAATGAATCTTGTTTGGGTAATATTGATAAAAATCACGTTCAAGTGATTAGAAATTAAAAAAAAGACATGAATTATATTAATATAATATAATAAATTACAAATAATAATTACAATAAATAGGTTAAAAATATAAATGAATAAATAAAATTATTTTTTAAGAAACCAAACAAATTCATGAAATTAGAGTTCACTAAGAAAATGATATAATATATGTTCATGAAATATTATATATATAATTGGATCTAAATAAAGTTTTTTTAGAAAATAGAAATCAACAGCTAAGTTTAAAGAAGAATATGTAAAAACTCTTAATACAAATAAGTACATTAACTTAATTGCTCTACAATTTAATCACGAATTGAGTCTCAAACAAGATCCATCTATATTGACGACGCTATAATTAATCTTATAGATGGATCCACACTACTATGATCATCATCCAGCTCAACCATATCTTCACCTTCATAGCGATTGAAATCAAAATCTCTTTCTGATTTTGTTCTAATAAAATTATGAATGGTAATAGTTGCAATAATTATATGAACTTTAGTTTCAATTTTAAACTTAGGCATGTTGCGTAAAATTACAAACCTATTTTTTCATACTCCAAAGGTTTTTTCTATTGTGCACCTTAAACTCGAGTGATAATAATTGAATACTTCATTATGATTTGCAAAGCTCGATGAACGCCTAAAATCTGAAAGGTTATGCGCTCACATTTGTATGGACCAATATATCCAATTAGTGTTGGGTAGCCAGCATCTACCAAATAATATCTACCTAATCAACAATGAATCAATTATATTTAGTAATAGTTAAGAAAGTGATATTAATGAAAGATCTTGAACTTTTTAAAAATTAATTGAAAGAAAGAAACATTTAAAAGCTGGAAAAATAGGATAAACCTGGAGATGGATGTAGAAAGTTCGTTTTAGGAGTTGTGAGGGCATGATAAAAAAATACGAGCATTATGAGCCAATCCTTCCCATCCAGGTAATGCACATATTCTAATCACATACTGCCACTATATTTTCAGTTGGATATCCCTTTCTTCCTATAAATCTTGCTTGTTGACTAGCATCAACCACACATGACACATGAGTGCCGTCAATTGCTCCAATAGTATTCTTAAAAAAGGCCAATATCGTCGATATTTTTGAATTTCTGGATGACAATGACGAAATTCAGGATCTCGTGGCTTAATATATTTGAAAAATAACCTTAGACAAGCAATTAATACCTTATGAAGATGCCTACTTACGGTCTCTCTTGAGTGTTGGAATCTCTCTTGAATCACTCTATTACCTTGAGCATGACCAACCATGTTTAAGAACATTGCAACCATCTCTTCAATCCCTATGCGAGTAGTGACCTTTAATCCATGCTCAACCAATTCAGTACAAAGCATATGAAAAATATGTTTTTCCATTCAAAACATCTCATAACAACGAATAGGATGCCCTTGCAATATTTCTTGTACCCATGCATGGTCGGTTAGTTCACTAGTTTTATGTGGCACTTTACATAATTGTCTTGTCGCATACTAGCCAACTAGTGTAGTTACAAGATAAATTTCTTTTGTAACGTCATCTTCCTTATTGTTTTCAAGCCCAAAATCTATGCCCCAATCTTTCATTTTAAATGATACTTGTAATAATGAACTAAAAATTATTAAGCCTTGTACAACTACAAATATATATATATATATATATATATATATATATATGACAACACAAGATCAAAAAGAGGAATGAAATTTCGCTTTCAGTCACATATAGTAAGCATATAATAACAAACTCAATATTCATTCACTCACACATGTACTCAATTTTCATTCACTAACAGACAAGATTTTGTTTCAAAATAAAAATAAATCTGCTTCAAGTTAAAATAATACTAACAAACGCAATTTTAAATAAATAACAACAAAGTAGAACTGTAATTTACAAAATCATCTTAATGTCATAGGTCGGTCAGGTTAACAACTAAAGTTACTTGAATATCCATGCAACAACATAAGCATGTGTGTATAACTAGTTTCAATTTTCACGTATACATATATTAAGCATTATAGTCCTATAAATAAGTCAAAATTCCAATATGAACCAAAGGATTTAATGTGACATTCACAGGTGGTAAATCTTAGGCTAGGAGAAGGGACTGACAAAGAAGACGATCCAAAAGCTCAAAGGCATATGCAGAATTCTATACTAAATTTAACTATTTGCATCAATCAGAAAGTTAAATATCCTATATCATAATATTAACACAAACCATGTAAGGCACATATATCTCCCTAATAATCATTCATGCCTATGAAGCTAATTTAGGAGATGAATAACATAAACCAAAGAGAGGAATAATGTTAAAAAAATATATATACTACTTTAAAGAATCAAATAATTTTTTTATTTCTCTTTTCTTGTACATTCTCGTCTATCATCAGGGCAATTTAACTTTGGAAATCTATAAAGTCATAAAAGTATTAGAAAAAAAAAGCTTCCCTAGTTTAATCCAACATAGCCTAGAAAAAAAAGTTTGATCTTGATTAATATTGACAAAATCATAAGTTGTTGCTCCATTCAAAAGTACATGATCTGCACTAATATATGTTACCCTCCCAGTTACATCTTCATGAATGGGAATGGATTATATACCGCATGCCTAAGCCAATGCATTCTTTTCTCTTCTAAACCTCTCAAGCCTATGAAAGTCTCCCTTTCTGGCTTAAACATCATTAGTTGGCAACAATTGGTATGAAAAACATGAACATTTGCCACTTCATCCAAGATTTGAAGCTCATCCAACACTTCTCCTATAGGTGTACTAGCTTCCCTAGCATCGCGTGACTTACACGAGTTTGCAATCATGCTTACGCCCTCAGCAATTTCTACATTCACGTAGACTTTTTTTCTTAACTTTTCACCTTGGCCAACTCTTCTTCTCTTCTCTTTACTGTTTTGGTTAACTATTCCTTGAGAACTATTTAAATTGATGCTAAAAATTCACTGGTTGTTCCAACACTTGCATCTTTGCTATCACCAGAACCTTCCTCCATATACAAATTAATAGGAGATGGGTGATACCCATCCTCATCATTACCGTCACTACCGCTAAGCCTATTAGGTAATATTTTAGAGGATGGTGCCCAAGCAAACTCTCCAGTAGCTGCCACATCCTTGAAAAGTATAGTTAATTCATTATAAATGGAAGTCTTTTGTTTCGAAATTTGTCATATTTAGAGTTCCCCTGCATGTTTACAACCCATTATCATAACATAAATACACTATATACATATCTAAAACTTAAATCACATATTTATTTATCACTTACTGCTATTTTTGGCTCCCACCACTCATTGGGTGCATGAACAATATTCTTTATACTATCTCATCCTAGACCTGTTTCTTTTAAAATAACTTGTACCATATTGACCACTCTCTTTTCAAACTATCCCACTTGTTCTTAAATTGTGACTTATCATTGTTCGTTCCAGTTAGGCTAAAGAAATAGGAAGTAACACCTTTCCAACCTTTCTTGGTAAGGGTAGTGCCATTGCGTTCACCTTTGGAAACTCATCCAAGCATCCTTGGATGAAGTATTCAGTTGTCTTAAGATCTTTAACAACTTTACATTTTTTCACTTCATTGTTAGTTGCAAGAGGATCCTCAATAGTCTTCATCTTACTGTGAGTTATTATTCTATAGATAAAAACATGTTAACTATTCATAAATCTTGCACTACTGCTGTAAAGGTAAAAAAAAAGGGGAAGAAAACTAAATAACAATACATCAGAAGTAGATCGAACATAAAAGGAGAAGAGCATATGTTAAACTATTAAATAGAACCACCATAAACTCTATTAAAACAAAAACTTCAGAAATAGAAACGGCCAATATAGTAAAGAAACAACAGGAACAAGTGCACTTGAATAATTACAAGTTATAGAACAACTAGTCATTGTTTTACAATGAATAGCTGAGGCCAAAATCATGGGATTAAAAAAATAATATGGTATTGAGCAACATAAACAATACATCAAAGCATAAAAAGAAAAACAGATTAGAGCCATAAATTTAACACATATCATAAACTCTATCAAAACATAAATTAATTTTCTCCTAATAGAAAATGTGAATGAAATGAACATTACTCACTCAAAGCAAGGAGATGGTAAAACTGAATGGAAAGGAACAAGCGATTATATAGGGGTAAAAAAGGAGAGGGCAGTAATTGTATGTTAAGTTGAGTGAAGTAATGATATTATTCACTATAAATTCTACCTTAAATCTACCAAATTTGAGTTCACCATAAATCTTATTAGACTTTTATTCACCGAAAATTCTATAGATAAAAAGAGCAAATACAAAAAGATGGTAAATAGATAATTTATGAGAGCATTTATTTCAAATCTCCTTTTGAAATCAAAATCAAAATAAAAAGGGAAAATGGTAAAATTATTGTAAAATCAAAATCAAAATGAAAAGAGAAAAGGGTGAAATTATTACTGTTGAGAAATCTGGTACCAGTTGTGAAAGAAGCATCAACCATAATTTTCACCAAACTCATCGTGATTTCTACCGAATCCATCGTAAAAGCAAGAGTGAAGTAGCTTCGACCAAAATCGATTAAAGAAGCCTTAAATCGCAATGAGAGAATGATGACCGCAGAAACAAACATATTGAATTGGATATGAAATCCCGTTTTGGACTCAATCGCAGAAACAAACACGCACTACGTCGAATTTGGTTTGTTTAAACATTGAATCACTAGCAAGCTTCATTCAAGTAAAATATCAATTAATAAACCTTCGATAAAATTTATTATATTTTTTAATTATATTATGTTTATTAATATATAACTTAAGAGATATACAAATAATGGATCATTAGATTACGATTAGCTTTATATCATTATGATATCATAAACTTGCAATACAGAGATAAAAACATTGAATATCTTAGGTATTTATGAATGGTTAAAGCTTTCATTAATTATCTAACTCCTTTGTATTATGGAAGTTTCAGATAAGTATTTTTCTAAGAGCCTCTATTGTACTGAAGTTTTTTATATAAGGTTTACATCCATAATTTTACATCTAAATGTATTTGAATTCACAGACAATACAGCAGAATAATATCAAAATAAAGGTTGAAGACTTTCTATTATTTTTTATTCATTACTTTTTAATATACTAATCGTTACTATTTACGTATCTTCATGAACTACAAATGTTTTATTTGTGAATGATAACTAAATTTAGATGTTAATGAACACGAAATAATGGAGGATGGTCAAACTCATTAAACAATACTAGGAAGTGGTTGGAAGCGTTACTTTTTGCAATGGTTTCAAATAATTAATTTTTCTTGCCATCCTTATACACTGATACTCTGGTGAGGGGTCTAGGATGGACCGAGAGGGCTAGAGGGGGCGGTAATTTGAAATTTATTTAGAAATGTTTTAGAAATTTTTTATTGAAAACTTATTTTCGTCTTCTTAAAATTTTATAAGTTCACCCCTTAGAATTTTATAGGGTCCAAACCTAACTTTGTGAAGAATTTTGAAACCGAATCCAAAAATTAAAGTGACGGCTTGGAATTTGGATGCACAGATGTTATCTCTTGCTGCATCTCGTTGTCCGGCTCGTGAATTCCAACTGAAATGAGAGCCTTTGGAGTTCACTAAAAGCCAGTCATTCCTTCCTCAAACCAGTCTTTATCGGCCGTTGGCTACTCTGCACTAAATGAATGACAATTTGATGCAAGACTTAAACCAATAGATATTGTCATGTCTTAAAGAGGCGAGGCGAGAGACATTAATTTTTTGTTGAAAAAGAAAAAGAAAGTCCTAATATATAAATGCGGGATACTGCACATGCTATCAAATATATCTTTTTGGGAAGAGTATAATAACCATGACAATATTTACTTGTAAAGTTGGGATAATAGTGTTGTGTAGTGGCCGGCAAGGCCATATTCAGCCATGGTTACATAAATACTTTTGGCCCTAAACTTCGTGCTGCTATAGATATTGTAGGGTGGTGGCAACCGGTAAGCAATAGGATATGGGCAAAAACCTATTGACTCAGCCACAACCCCAACCTAATAATATCTGAAATCTGACCCCCACCTTCTGTACATTTCACAACAACAAAATTGGCTCTTGCTTGCAAAAACCTTTTGTAAAGTTGAATGAATAAATAAATAAATAAATAAATAAATAAAAGTGAAACGAATGTGGCTGTCTGTCTGGATATTCAAGGTGGACCTTTTCTTACTTATTGCCATTGGAATCTGAAAACAAAAGGAGCAAAAAGTTAATCAAACTGGTGATGATTACTCCACGGCCTGTCTTTCAACTTCAACACCTTTTTTTTCTCCTTTCTGAGAGCTGCTCATCACCTTACATTTTCTATATTAGCACTACATATATCTTGAAAAATATTTTGAAAATGACTACTTTTTTTTTCTGTTGAAGATGAACATAATCATGAAAAAAATCCAAAAGCTTTGGGTTTTCTTGGACCCGAAACCTGTTAAACTAGATTGCTTCATAATTTAATTTAACCTGTTGTTTTACCTTATCTATTTACTCTCAAATTAATATTTCCCCCTATCTGCAATATTTCCTTACACCCTACAATGGCAGACAAAGGAGGGAGGAAAACAACAAATGTATTGTGCTAAAAGAGGAACACCCAAACGGCCAACCGGGGGATTTGTTTTGTTTTCTTATCATTATTATCATCAAATTAAGAATACTAATAATAGGATTAATAATCTGGGATTATATGGTGTTGAATGTTGATACGTAAACATCAATCACATCCGCCTTGTTACACAAGTTGAGCGTAAAAGTCGTACCTATGAACGAACTTAGATTCCCATTTCAGTGCTGGTATATGTTATATGAGATGTTTTAGAAAGCTTAATCTCTAATTAAAATATGTTTATAGCTTGGGAGGTAAAATCCTAGTGATTAAGCAGTAGATATGTTTGTATAAATGAATGTTTATACGATACGGAGTACGGTGAGTTTCTTTAGGGGGCGTTTGGTTCGCGGAAAAAATTATTACCAAGGGTAATAATTTTTTCTGGAATGATATTCCCTTATTTAATTTGAGAGCATTCCTCCTATGGGGTAATAATCTTTTCTCAATAGTGCCACTTTTCCCCTTAAATGGTGAGAATGTCGTTCTCACTAATTTCTTAGGTATTTGTCAATTCTACCTCTTTGGACTATATTGCTCCTAATTTAATGAATTTTGTTCATATAAATCATTTATTTGAACTTTTAATTAGATAATTAATTATTTGTTGTGTAAATTAATTAAATATTTTTACTCAATATTAGTTTAATATTTAAATGGTGTTACACTTATTTAAATATTTTTTAGTATTTAATGTATTTTTATTAATATTATATTTATGATGTTTATATGTTATATGTTGAATTGTATATTGCTTGAGAATTAATAAGTTAGTAGTTGATGTTTTTAATTTTATTCTTTGATTTATAAGATGTTTATCATGTTATAAAATATTTTAGTAGGTTAAATTTATGATCTAAAATTTTTATCACTATTTTACAACTTTTTGATTTATTTTTTATTTACTTTGATTTATTTGACAATCTGTCACAAGTAATAAAAATTAAGAAATTAAACATATTATATGTTACTATTTGAAAATTCACAAAATTATTTTAATAGAAAGTAACGAAGATATGCAAATATAAAAATTATTTTTAAATTTTTTAATTGAATAGTTATATTAATAATATGAAAAATATATAGTTTTTGTAAATTTTAGATAGTATAACAAAAATAGTTCTATAACTTTTTATGTAGATATTTTTAACTTAATATTGAAAGTTTAACATGTTAGAAACAAAATATTTTTTTGGATAAATGAAGATTTTATTATCCAAAGAACCACCAATACACCTTACAAACAAGTCACCATCCAGAAAGAAAAACAAACAAATAGGGCTATGATCTATACATTCCCCATTCAAAAATAAGAAAAGAATTTGAACTAGAAAGCTTAGAACTACCTAGCAACCTCATACCTACATCCGCCCTAATCAAAGCAAAAATGGTAGCAACTTGTCTTGGTCTTCGACCATGCATTCTGCCGTTATGCTCCTGCCATATATTTTAATTCAAATTACTCCATGCAATCTGAATCACAGTTGCAAGCGAAGTCTTGCCCTTCCCATAAATTTGGACCCAATTCAGCAACTCCAACCAACAGCCAAAAGGAGAGGAAATCCTGCAAGCCTGCAACACCAACGACCAGACTTGACCAACAAACAAGCATTCCCCAAACAAATGGTCCCTAGATTCCACACCAACACCATAAAGCTAGCAAACAACATCAACATTACAACCCCATGCTAACAATCGAGCCTTAGTAGGCAATCTGTCTTGAACCAACAACCAAGATATAAAAGCATGCCTAGGGATATGAAGCCCACCCCAAACAACTTTGGACCATTGCACATGATCCAACTATGTCGAATCTTCTCCCATACCTCTATAGCTTTAAAGCCATTCCGCAAATCTCCAATCTGAGACAAAATAACATGGAGCTTCATCAACTTCCTCCAAGCCTAGCTACAAGTACTCCGAACAGGCACATTCCAAATGAAAGATCCCTTGAGTAAGTATTTCTCCACCCAGGCTACCCAAATTGATCCTGCCCGAGTGATAAGTAACCACAAACACTTAACCATACATGCTTTATTCCAGGCTGCAATATCCTTGACCCCTAGCCCACCCTCACTGTCATACCTCGAAAATCAGTCTAGTTAGAATTAGGTTCTGGTGATTAGAAATTCTGTACTGATTAAGTCTATATGATGTAATTGTCAAGTCTTGTACCCAATTTTGAATTAATGAAGGTTATTTGGGCTTGATTGAAGTTGTGGGATATTTTTTGTAAAGAATCGAAGTTAGAGGTTTCTTTAAAAATGCTGAAAATACTGATTTTGGGAAAGGCGTATCGATATCGTAGAACATGTATCGATACGACCTAACTGTCTTAACTATCTTACCCAATTTAGCTTAGCCGTATTGATACAGCCATGTAGTGTATCGATATGGGCCTTTATCAAAATTGTTTTTGGTGACCAATTTGTAAAAAAAATTAAAAGAAGGGGGCTGAGTCACCTACTTGCTTGCCCCCCTCACGTGAAAGTGATCAGAAAAGATGACCATTAGACATCAATAGTCAATAGTGGAAAGGGTTAAGAAAGATGATTGATTATTGGGTTAAGCAAATGCTTACCTAAGGGAAACCCTCCCATTTGGCTAAGTGAAATGTGGGACAATAATTAGGGAAAAATTAGATGGTTTTAAAATGATGAGCACCTCGATCTAATCCTTAATCTTTGCTTAATTTCAATAAACCAATTGAAAGCTTGTAACTTGGTAAGTAAAACCCATATGCCAATTTGATTGTTAAGTGTTCAAAAGTACTATTTTTATAACCCTTTTTACTCATATTATTGTTAGACTTAGGCTCATTTTAGTTGCATTTTTAGTCATTCATGCATAATTGCATAGTTTCCTTCACCGACATGCTTGATTTCATAATCGAGTTGTTTTTGTGGAAAAAGATACTGCGGATATGTGTTTTGTGTGTGCGGGATCAAATTGCCCAAGCAATCAGGAACTGCCGTGGCAACTAAGGAAGGAAACTGAAGGGTCTGCCAAGGTAATCGAAGCTATTTTCTGAATGCCATGCTGAGCAGATTGCCGAGGCAAGTCGGGGCAAATCCACCTCATTAGGGATAAGCACGAAAAGCAAGAGATAAATCCTAAAGATTTGGATTTCTATACAGCATTTAATAAAGATTTAAATTCAAATTTATGAGGAGTTCTTGGAGATCAAAGGGAGATTAAATTCCAAGAGTTTTAGGATAAGTTTTTGGAGGAATAAATATATAATAAAAGAGATATATTTCTTTTATTCTATTTAATTCCAACTTAACTTCCTCCTCAAGAAAGACTTTGACCTAGCCAACTCCTATAAATAGAAGACCTAGCCACATACTTCAAGGGAGATGTGCGATTGGAGAAATTCGACACAAGGAGCTGCTCGACATCTTCTTATTTTTCCTTTTTTGTTTTTATTCGGTTCATGTTTAGGGATTTTATTCTTGAGTTTATTTTGTGCCCAGTCATGAACTAAACTTATTTGGCTTGGATTATTGTATTTTTGTGGTTGTGAAAATGATTGGATTTGTTTAGGTATTGAGTTTGCAATTTTACTTTAAAGTTTGTTCATTCTTGGTTCTTAAATTTTGCGAGTGAATTGGGATAAGATCTTGTGAAGTCATCCATTTATCTAATATCGGGAGAGTTAGATTCAAGAAATGAATGAGCATGGTCTTTATTCAATCAATTGATAGTGAAGACTAATTCGACTTAGGGATAAATTGCGAATTTCAACGGCTAAAAGGAGCGCAAGATAGGTTGTTGTCCACCCTTGGTTCACGCAGGGATGTATTATCAAGGCATGCACAATTACAATGTTTCAAGTTAGGGATAACAAGAAACCATTGAAGAACGCTTCGCCGAATTTTGAAGGTTGTCGCCCAATTGCCCATGCAATCGTTCCATTCCCAATTGCCCAGGCAACCGCAGACTTGCCCAGGAAATCGCAGACTTGCCCAGGCAATCACAGATTTGCCAAGGTAATTCGACTAGATTCAATTGGTGAGCAATTGAGCTACTCTAGCACTCAATTACCACGACGGTCCATTCAATTATCACACCATGACTCATGATAACCCGACCTACTCTCTCTTATTCGATTATATCTTTCTTTTTAATTGCTCTTTTATTTTACTTGTTAATTAGAAATCCTACAATCACCTACTAGTGTTTTTACTTTCAGTGCGAGAAGTTAGATTCTTGAAGTAGCACCAATTGTGAAGCACTTAATACGCGCAACAAGTTTTCTAATCGGTTTCAAGGGACTTACAACTTTGGTTTTGCATCTGTGTATGACCAGGGTGAGACCAACAGTACAAGACTACCCATTCGAACCCAAGATAGAACGAGTTCTTCATAGAAGAAGACGAGAACAATGAGCAGTAATGGCAGAACAACCTAATAACCCAGTCGGCAATTTGAATGCCAATGGTTACCAGAATGTCGTAGCAAGAGGAGGAGGAGATCCAGTCGTACAACCTGTTCGAAATAGACCTATCCGAGACTAGTTAGAGGAAGATCTCAACGGTCTCAATCCAGGAGTTGTCGCACCCGAGATAGAAGCCACCCACTTTGAATTAAAACTTGTGATGTTCAACATGATCAACACAATTGGTCAATTTGGCGACTCGGCAACTGAAGATGCCAGACAACATATCAAATTATTCCTGGAGATTTGCAATTCATTCAAGCTACAAGGAGTCCATGAAGACATCCTAAGGCTAAAATTGTTTCCCTATTCACTGAGGGATAAGGCAAAAACATGGCTGAATAGTATTCTATCTGGATCTATAGGATCTTGGATGGATTTATGTCGTGATTTCATTGCTAGATTTAGTTCTACAAATATGACTGATAAGTTGTGTAATGATATTACTTCTTTTCGACAAGCAGACGATGAATCCATGTACGAGGCTTGGGAGCGATACAGAGAACTTTTACACAAATGCCCCATGCACGAATTTCTATTGTGGACGCAAGTGATGATGTTCTACAACTCAGTGAACACACCGACAAGAACGATGTTAAATGCCTCGGAAAATGGCATACTCCTCGACAAGTCACCTGAGGAAGCAATAGAGATCCTGAACCGTCTTTCCAAGAACGATTATCAGTTCCCAACCACCCGAAGGGGAATAGTAAAACGCAATGCCACGGTAAATGAGCTTGATTCATCAGGCTCTATTTTTGCACAATTGGCTGCTTTAACTAATATGGTTAAAAACATGTCGTGGCCTAGCAACGCACAGAAGATCAATGTAGTAAATTTAATTTGTGATTTATGTAATGGTAACCACGATTCTTCTGAGTGTTCGTAGAACCCAGAATCTAGCTTTTACATTGGAAACTAAAACCAGAATAACAATGTGATGTCCAACACATACAATCCAGCCTAGAGGACGCGCCCTAATTTTTCATGGAGCAACCCAAACAACGCCATTAATCAAAATAGTCAGAACACACAGCAGAACATGCCACGACAACAGATGCCGCAACAACAATCGACACCATCTAGTTCTTTGGAAAATTCTTTCAATGTTTTCATATTAAAAACTGAATCTTATATGGTAGAAAATAGTAATTTCATGAAGAAGACTGATGCTTTTATGAACATGACGAATATGAGATCGCAAAATCAAGAGGCAGCCTTAAAATCCTTAGAGACACAAGTCGGGCAGTTCGCTCAGAACTTGAATATGAGATCACCATGAGGTTTACCTAGCGATATTGAGGTCGGCAAAGGAATAGGCCATGAGCAATGTAAAGTAATCACCACCCGGAGCAGATTGAAGCTTAATGATGCACCTGCCCAGCCAATATACCGACCAAGAGAGTAACCTCTTGTCCAAAAAGACGAGTCCAACAACAAAACCTCTGTCAAAACTGATGAGTCGGGGAATGCTACGATAATTCCACATGCCTCGGCAACTGCACATGCTTCGGCAAGTCCTGATGCCACAACAACTCCTTCCATCAAGTTCTAAACCAATGAAAAGATTGAAGACATCCGACTTCCACCATCATTCCCACAGAGGTTGAAACAGCAAAAGCAAGAATACCAGTTCAAGAAGTTTCTTGACATATTGAAGCAAGTCCACGTCAACTTGCTATTGGTTGAAGCAATAGAACAAATGTCGAACTATGCTAAGTTTCTTAAAGACATCGTCTCTAAAAGGACTAGCCTAAGGGAATTCAAAATAGTTGCTGTGATAGAAGGATGCATGGCCATGCTACATAATCGCATGCCACCCAAGCTTAAAGATCCTGGCAGTTTCACAATACCGTGTTCGATCAGAAACCACTATGTCGAGAAAGCATTGTGCAATCTTGGAGCAAACATAAATTTGATGCCCAAATCAGTTTTCCAAAAATTGGGAATAGGGAACGCAAGACCAACAACAATGATGCTACAACTTGCGGACAGATACTATGTGCATCCAGAGGGAAAACTGAGGATATCCTGGTAAGAGTTGATAAGTTTATTTTTCTGCTAATTTCATTATTTTGGATTGTGAAGCAGATGAGTTCGCACTCATTATCCTTGTGAGACCGTTTTTAGCAACAAGAAGGACCTTGATCGATGTCGAGAAAGAAGAACTCACCATGAGGGTAAACAACCAGCAAGTGAATCTTAATGTTTTCCAAAACCTTAAGAATACCGACGATCCAAAAGAGTGCCAAGTCATCCGAGCCACAACTGAATCCAATTTTGACATGGAGAAAGATTGCCTTAACAATTGCCTCGGCAATTGTATTTCCAAACCTGAGGAACTCGAAGAGCTGAATGATGAAGAGCTGGATGAAGCCAATTGGATAGCAAGTCGTCCAGGTAAGTATTTTGAACCATTGGACTACTCAGGTAAGGAAGGTAAAATCGAAAAACCCTCTATTGAGCAACCTCCTATTTTAGAATTGAAACCATTGCTAGGGCAATTGAAATATGCTTATTTAGGAAACGATAACACTTTGCCTGTTATAATTTCTTCTAAGTTACAACCTGAACAAGAAAAGAGGTTGATCGACATGTTGGCATTTTAGAAGGAGGCAATAGGATAGACAATTGCTGACTTGAAGGGAATTAGTCTGGTAGTGTGTATGCACAAAATCCTATTGGAGGATAATCATAAACCAGAAATTGAGGCACAAAGGAGGCTTAACCCTGCTATGAAGGAAGTCTTGGGGAAGGAAATCATCAAATGGCTTGATGCAGGCATCATCTATCCTATCTCTGATAGTACATGGGTAAGCCCGGTACAATGTGTACCGAAAAAGAAAGGTATAACCGTGGTAAGCAACAAAAGCAATGAATTAATCCCAACTAGGACTGTGATCAGTTGGAGGGTTTGTATGGATTACCGCAAGTCAAATAAAGCTACTAGGAAAAATCAATTTCCTTTGCCATTTATTAACCAAATGCTTGACCGACTTGCAGATAAATCTTTTTATTGTTTTCTTGATGGTTACTCAGGTTATAACCAAATTGCCATAGCACCAGATGATCAGGCAAAGACCACCTTCACATGCCTGTATGGTACCTATATTTTTCAAAAAATACCGTTTGGATTATGCAATGCTCCGGAAACTTTCCAGATATACATGATGGCAATCTTCTCTGACATGGTTGAAGACATCCTTGAAATCTTCATGGACAATTTTTCGGTATTCAGAGACAACTTCGACAATTGCCTCGGCAATTTGGAGAAAGTGCTAACACGATGTGAAGAATCTGATCTAGTGCTCAATTGGGAGAAGTGCTAGTTTATGGTAGATGAAGGCATAGTGCTTGGTCACAAGATCTCCTCTAGATGAATTGAAGTCGACAGAGCCAAGGTGGAAGTGATCAAAAAATTACCACCACCAAATTCGGTCAAAGGAATTCGAAGCTTTCTCGGTCATGTAGGTTTTTACAGAAGGTTCATTTATAATTTTTTATAAAATCTCTAAACCTTTGTGTAACTTGCTTGAACATGACAAAGCCTTTAATTTTGATGACTCATGCATCCAAGCATTCAAAGCCTTAAAGAAGCAACTTGCCTCATCACCCATTATCGTTCTACCCGATTGGACCTTACCTTTTGAACTCATGTGTGACGCAAGTGATTTCGTGGTAGGAGCCATTCTAGGGCAGCACACAGGTAAGACTTTTTATGTGATTTACTACGCTAATAAAACTCTAAATGATGCACAATCAAATTACACCACGACGGAGAAAGAATTACTAGCAATAGTTTTCACATTTGATAAGTTTCGTTCCTACTTGATTGGTACTAAGGTAATCGTTTATACTGATCACTTAGCAATTAAGTACCTTTTCGCTAAGAAAGATGTCGAACTTTGTTTGATTCGTTGGATTTTACTTTTACAAGAGTTTGACATCGAAATTAAGGACAAGAAAGGAATAGAGAACCAAGTTGCCGATCACTTATCAAGGTTGGAAAAAGGCGATGAAGATTCAGACTCTTTGGAGATCTACGACACATTCCCGGATGAGCAGTTGTTAGTTGCCTCGACAACTCCCTAGTATGATGATTTGGTTAATTTCTTGGTTAGTGGTATTTTACCTTATAACCTTACTCACCAAGGAAAGAAGCGGTTTCGACATGATGCTAAGCATTATTATTGGGATGAGCCTCTTTTATTTAAACAATGTGTAGATCAGGTGATAAGACGATGTGTTCCCGAGGAGGAACAGGACAATATGCTTCGACAATGTCATTCTTCACCCTATGGAGGCCATTTTGGAGGAACTCGCACTACGGCCAAAGTCCTACAATCTGGCTTGTATTGGCCCACTCTTTACAAAGATGCTCAAGAATTCTACAAGAGGTATGATCGATATCAGCGAACGAGGAATATTTCACGTCGACACGAGATGCAACTGCAAAATATCCTTGAGGTTGAGTTGTTTGACGTGTGGGGGATCGATTTCGTGGAACCTTCCCATCTTCATTCGGCAATGTATACATCCTACTTGCCGTGGACTATGTGTCTAAATGGGTAGAGACAGTTGTAGTTCCTAGCAACGATTCGAAGACAAAACAAAAATTCTTGCAGAAAAATATATTCACACGATTTGGGACACCAAGGGCAATTATCAGCGATGGAGGCACCGACTTCGATAATAGGCTGATTGCCAAGATGTTGGAGCGATTTGGAGTGACACACAAAATTACCACGGCATGTCATCCACAAATAAACGGGTAAGCTAAAATTTCCAACCGGGAATTAAAGGGTATCCTTGAGAAGGTTGTCAATCCCTCTCGAAATGATTGGTCATTAAGGTTAGACGATGCACTTTGGGCCTACCGAACCGCATTCAAAACACCCCTAGGTATGTCTCCCTTCCGACTTGTCTATGGCAAAACTTGCCACTTACCGGTGGAAATTGAGCACAAGGCTTATTGGGCGATCAAAACTGTCAACATGGATTGGGAGAACGTTGGACAAAAGCAATTACTGGACCTTAACGAAATTGAAGAATTTTGTGCCTTAGCTTACGACAATGCGAGAATCTACAAGGAGAAAACGAAGCGTTGGCATGATAAGAAGCTATTGCTGCGACAATTTTTGCCTGGGCAATTAGTACTCCTCTTCAACTCTCGGCTGAAACTCTTCCCGAGAAAATTGAGATCGAGATGGTTCGGGCCCCTCGAAGTCGTAAAACCTTTCTCCCATGGTGCCGTAATAATTAAGTCCACCATTGACGGACATGAGTTCAAAGTTAACGGACAAAGATTAAAGCACTATGCCGACAACCATGTTGAGTGCGACAAAGAAGTTGTTACTTTAGGAGATGCATAACCCTGCTCTCCTTTAGAATTTCTTATTTATTTTTAGTTTTATATTTAGACATATTTTATTTTTTTGATTTATTTTTTGGATAAAAGTATGTTTTTAGTTTAATGTTTATTCTTTTTATCTTTATCTTTCCATATTATTTCATTTTCTTTGTTTTTGATTCCATAACCACAATCACCATGGCCAAGAATATCGAGACAATTCCTCACCGGCTAAGGAACTAGAAGAGCCAAAGAAATCCCCAACAGCGAAACTTGCCCGAGCAACCAAAATTGCCTTGGCAATTCCTGATGCCTCGACAAGACCTAATACCGATTGGAGCAAATAGAGGCCCGACAATTGACTTACTTGCCTCGGCAACTGAGGATGCCTCGATAACTGCTGCACATGCTAAAACAGACCGATGAAGAAAGTGAAGCATGCGATGAAGTTCAAGAGGCAACACCAGCCACACGCACTCAACCATCACGAATCGGCAAAAAAAATCAAGCAAACGGCCCGAAAGAAACTCATCATTCAAGGTGATGACCTTTCCGACTAACTCATTTGTATTTTATTTTAATTTTTGCATGCATTGAGGGCAATGCTTCTCTCGAGTTGGGGGGTATTTGTTTCTAGTTAGTTTGATATTTAGTTGCATTCATCTTTAGTAATAGCATATAGGTTGCATATGTTACTTGCCATGCCTTTGATTGGATTTAATTGCTTGAACTTGTTGAATATCCAATGATGAATTTTTGCCACTTCACTTAATTGAAAGAACCTTTAAATTTTAGGATTGCATGAAAAGAACTTAGAATTTTACTATGATGCTAAATATTATGAACACGGTTGTGGCTTGTTGATTGAAAGAAACTTGATGAACTTAGGTTGCTTAAAATTTGGGTAAATTTAAATTAAAAAAATTAATTTAATTTCTTGCTAGAGGTGCCCGAAACCGGCTCCAGTAGTTGCACATTAAAGATATTGCTAGAGGTGTCCGAAATTGGCTCTAGTCGACAAAAAAATTAATTAAAATAAGAAATTGCTTGCTTTACTAGAGGTGCCCGAAAATGGCTCTAGTAAAAAGAAAAATAAATACCTCAGTAATTAAATTGATAAAAGCCTATTGTTCACATAGAATCTTGAAAATTAATTTGTACACAACTACGTACATACATTGTCACAAGCATTATAGTTTGGTTTCGGGAAATTTTTGTACTATCCGAAAAATTTAAAAGGTGATCATACTTTGTGCCATGGTTTTGAGGTTTGAATTCAAGTTTGAGGCATGTCTTTGATGAATAAAGTCATGGCAGGTAATTGTTAATTTGCATTGCTTGAGGACAAGCAATAGTTCGAGTTTTGGGGTGTGTTAAGTGTTCAAAAGTACCCTTTTTACTCATATTATTGTTAGACTTAGGATCATTTTAGTTGCATTTTTAGTCATCCATGCATAATTGCATAGTTTCTTTCACCGACATGCTTGATTTCATAATCGACTTGTTTTTGTGGAAAAAAGATACTACGGTTGTCTGTATTGTGTGTGCAGGATCAAATTGCCCATGCAATCAGGAACCGCCGTGGCAACTAAGAAAGGAAACTGAAGGGTCTGTCAAGGCAATCAAAGTTGTTTTTTGAATTCCATGTTGAACAGATTGCCGAAGCATGTCGGGACAAATCCACCTCATTAGGGATAAGCACGAAAAGCAAGAGATAAATCCCAAAGATTTAGATTTCCATGCAGCATTTAATGAAGATTTAAATTCAGATTTATGAGGAGTTCTTGGAGATCAAAGGGAGATTAAATTCCAAGAGTTTTAGGAGAAGTTTTAGGAGGAATAAATATATAATAAAAGAGATCTATTTCTTTTATTCTATTTAATTCCAACTCAACTTCCTCCTCAAGAAAGACTTTGACCTAGCCAACTCCTATAAATAGAAGACCTAGCCGCCTACTTCATGGGAGATGTGCGATTGGAGATAATTTGACAAAGGGGGCTGCTCGACATTTTCTTATTTTTCTTTCGTTGTTTTTATTTGATTCATGTTTAGGGATTGTATTCTTGAGTTTATTTTGTGCCCATCCATGAACTAAACTTATTTGGCTTGGGTTTTTGTGTTTTTGTGGTTGTGAAAACGATTGGATTTGTTTAGGTATTGAGTTTGCAATTTTACTTCAAAGTTTGTTCATTCTTGGTTCTTAAATTTTGCGAGTGAATTGGGAGAGGATCTCATGAAGTCATCCATTTATCTAATATCAGGAGAGTTAGATTCAAGAAATGAATGAGCATGGTCTTTATTCAATCAATCGATGGTGAAGACTAATTTGACTTAGGGATAAGTTACGAATTTCAACGGCTAAAAGGAGCGCAAGATAGGTTGTTGTCCACCCTTGGTTCACGCAGGGATGTATTATCAAAGCATGCATAATTATAGTATTTCGAGTTAGGGATAACGAGAAACCATTGAAGAACGTTTCACCGAACTTTGAAGGTTGTCGCTCTGCCCTGGCAATCGTTCCATTCCCAATTGCCCAGGCAATCTGACTGGATTCAATTGTTGAGCAATTTGGCTACTCTATGTAATCACTAATTTTGTCCAGGGAGAACTTGTTTTTATTTTTGTTTTTACAATAATGGTCTTTATATATGTTACTACTATCTAAATATGTATATTAAGGGCTTTGTTTACTTTATTTGTTTTCATTAAAACCAAAAACACCAAAAATATTACTAGTACTACATATATATGTTGCCATATTTTTACCCAATTCACTATCGTATTATACGATTTATTATTTTAGTATATGTTATGTTATCTAAAACCCAAAAGTCAAAAAATATATTACTATAATACGTATGTTACCATTTAGGCATGTATACTATATGTATGTGTTACTTGTATGTATGTACGTATTATTGCATATGTATGTGAGTATACATATTGTCTAAATTATTGAATATGTATATTGTATGTGTTGCTTGCATATATGTATGTATTCATTATTACTTTAATGTCATTAATATTTAACTATGAATGTGAGTAGTTATATTGCATATATTATGTGTATGTATTAATGTATGTGTAATAGGTATACGTATATGTATATTATGTGCAGTGTTATTATTATTGCTATCTAAAATTAAAAACAAACAAAATAAACAGATCAATTAAATAATTAAAGCCCAATGTTTTTATATAAGTCCAAGTCCATTACATATTTAAAATCGAAAAAATAAATAATAATACATAGGTTTGTTTGGCCTTAACCTAACACAAACAAAAACCCTAAAAACTAATATGATAACCCTTCTTTTTATTACAGCCGCCAAGATCTATCCGTTGGATCAAATTTGACCCAATGGTCTAGATTGAACCCGAGGATTGCCCAGCTTCCGCACGCGCCGACCGTTCAACTCCCCACGTGCGCGTGTGATGCACGCCCCGACGGTTCAGCCCTTTACGCGCCCACGCGCCAGCACCGGTTTGTCTCCCCATCTGCGTGTCCACAACGCCAGGATTTCTACTACCACCGTACGGCGGCCACCAACTCTCCCAACCACCGATCAGATAAAAATGCATAAAAACAGGGGATATCGGAACATCATCATCCACAGTTTAGACATTTAATGTTTGCTTAAAAATCTAAACAATAGGATAGGCAAACAATGAGTGATATGAGGAATATAAAGCAATGTAAACATCATTTTGTAACCCTAAGCATTCGAACGGGGAAATTTTCAGAATCAATAGACAAAAAGCAACCTAAAAAAATTCAGAGGTATACCCATCTTTTCATGCTTATTTTGAAACATGCATGCACAAAAAATCAGGGTTAAGTCTTTATTACCTTCGACGGTTTACCTCCCCGTGTCGGTTGTTCTTCTTCGCCGACGATAAGCCCTCCGGCCTCCTCGAGGCCGCGTACGGTGACTTGATGGAGAAGTAAGAAGAAGAGGTCTTCGGTTTCATAAAAAAGAATTTTGGGCTTCGGTTTTCATAAAAAGGGGGATCGATCGTTTTTAAAGAAAAAAAAGGTCAGATTTGGTTTTAGGTTTGAAAAGGAATTGTTTTTCAAGTTTTTTGGGTTCGCCAGCCGTCAGTGAACGGCGGTCGACGTGGTGGAGCTCGGCCGAGATAAAAGAGAGAATGGGAGAGTGTTTTAGGGTATTATAACAAAAAATGGCAAAAGATGGCTCAATTCGGATAAAAGGGGTATTTATAGTGTTATAAATTTTAAAAAGGTTTAATTGCATTTTAAATACCTCTGCCCTAAAATAATTACGCCTGCAGTCCTTTCGCATGGTCCAATTACGTTATTAGTCCCTCTGTGTGGTCTAATTACAAGGGGAAGCCATTTTGCCTATTTTAATTACTCCCCAGGTCCTTCAATTTTTTTTGATGTTTTCAATTACGTCCTCGATTTTTCTTTTAATTTTGTCCTTTTATTTTATTTCCTCACAATTTGGTCCTTTTTCCAGTTTTGAATTAAAATGTTTTATCTATTCTTTTTTCATGCATTTTTAGTTTAAATTTTGCACATTTATTTCCATCAATTTCAATTTAATTTTTATGTTAATATTGTTCGTTTGTGATCATTATTTTATGGATGAAATTAGTTCGAATGGTATATATATTAGGGATTTAACATGCACATAAATTTAGTACAAAATAGAAGTGTAACATATAATTTTTTTGTTTAATATACATTTGTAGGTAAAGTAGAAATTGATAAAATAAAATATATATTTCTCAACCTATAATATGTTTTAGTATAAAATAGAAATTTGTAAAAGTATAATATATATAAATGTTTTTAATATATATATTATATATATATTTAGTATATAGTAAAAAATTTTTAAAAAAATGTGATATATGCCTTTGATATATATAATGTATAGTTTTTAAAGATGAGGTAGGATTTTGTAAAATGTCTATAATACATAGTTTTCAAAGTATACAGTATAATTTTATAAAATAATACATACATGTTTTTGATATAATATATAGTTTTTAAGGTATATAGTATAATTTTGAAGAATGTAATATATACATTTTTGGTATATAAAGTATATAGTTTGAAGTATATAATAGTGTTTTGTAAAAGTGAAATATATATGTGGTGTATAATATAGTTTTCAAAGTATATAGAAGAATTTTGCAAAATATATAATGTATGTTTTTGTTTATAATATATGTATAGTTTTTAAATATAGGATATAATCTTCTAAAAGACATAATATATGTAATTTGTACAAAAGTATAACATATATAATTTCCTTGAAATAATAGGGTTTTTTTATGATCTAAATTAATATATAGTATGTCTTGATGTATATGTTTTTTGGGCCTTTGTTAGAGAGTTTTAATTTGGGCTTTAGGCCTAGCTCTAGATTCTTGGGCTTAGTTTTGGGTTTTTGGGCTTTAGGCCTTGATTTGGTTCTTTTGGGCTTTCGACTAGATTAATTTAATTAATTTAGATCGTGTGCTCGTCTCATAGGGGCACGATCCTAGAATTAATCAAATTAGCCTTAGGTTTTTTAGAGCCTTAGTTTGATCAGGGTTCAAATTAATTTAGTGAATTTAAATTTATCCTTGGCTTATTGGGGTAAATGTTAAGTTCATTAAATTAATTGAACATTTCTTAATTACTTTAGGGGTAAAATCAATTTCATGTTTAGATTAATGTTAAATCACAAATTAGTCACCAAGATTTAGGGTTTCTAGTTTTTATGGCTAATTAGTTTAGGGTTAAGTGTTAGAATCATTTAGTTAATAAATAGATTACTAATTGGGCTTTCTAATAATTTGGGTCTTTCTTTTGTGTGTTTATATTTGCGCCTTTGATTGTCATGCCTTAATTGTCATTCATATAACCTTTAATCTTAATTACATCCCTAATCAATCTAAATCATAAAAGGGAGGTACTTATTAATTCCAATATTTGTGTCGTAACAGTCCGAGCTTAAAGGATGTTGACCAAATATTCAGATTAATCCTTACCATCCCGAGGTAAATGGATTAAAAGTTAACAAGGTAATCACATCATACTTAAATGATTGCATCATGCATAAAGGTGACGTATGGAAGTAGAACCATAAATTAACACGACAGTCAGGCTTTTTCGATGTCGGTTTAATCTATGGTCCGATATATCGTCAACCTTATTAATTAAATATCCAATTAATTTGAATCCACTAATTCGATAAAGCCCGTGCAATCAAGGTTTACTTTCATTTAAAAACTCCTAGTTAAATTCAATATAAATTTCAATGATTTTCGTCTTTTTAAAAGCAACAAATATTTTGGTACCGATTTCTGGGTGTGATGGGGGTGCTAATCCTTTCCCACGCGTAACTAACTCTCGGACCCTTTCACAATGAATCTCTGCTTTCTTATGGTGTCCGGCCTACCTTATCCAAGTAGCCGATGGCGACTCCAAGTTTTATTCGTTTTCAAATTTTAAGATTTGAAAAGAAAACCCCATTCTTTTAAAAGATTTACATTAGTGATTAAAGAGGATAATCCAACGATTGTCCTTTTCGAAAAAGGTCACTACACTCTAGCACTCAATTACCACGACAGTCCATTCAATTATCACACCACGACTCACAATAACCCGGCCTACTCTCACTTATTCGATTATATCTTTCTTTTTAATTGCTCTTTTATTTTACTTGTTAATTAGAACTCCTACAATCACCTACTTGTGTTTTTACTTTCAGTGCGAGAAGTTAGATTCTTGAAGTAGCACCAATCTCTGTGGAGACGATATCTATACTATACTATAACTTGCGACGTGTACACTTGCACCAATTGCGAAGCACTTAATATGCGCAACATTGATGAATCCATCAATCCTTAGAGTTTAATTTCAAGAATTAGGTCTTGAATTTTCAAGTTAAGCCCATGTGCTAAATGATCAAATTCCTTATTTCAATGTTGTCTACGAGCTTGGGTAAGCTTAAAAACAATTGTGAATCTCTGGTTTCGATTCTAATATAATCCTTTAATTTTGGACTAGCTCAAGAAGTGGAAAAGAACCCCTTGTCATCTCTAACAAAAGCTAGGCACAAAGGAGTTGAAATCCGAGAGCCTTGAAAGCATCGAAATTCAAGGTGAGTGTAGTTGTGTCAAGGGATAGGTTAGGTGCCATCCCATTGCATTTGTTTTGTGGTTAAAGAATTGCATTTTTGTAAAGGCTCAAGTAGAGCAAACGTATGTGGATTCTAAGGGTAAGTGTGGTAAGTTTTCATATTTCCTTGATATGTTTTTAAGCCTATATGTGACATTCAAAAATACATTACATGTGGAAAGTGATATAAATATGTTATGCTATTTGGAGCCGAGGCTCAATTTGTAATTCGTTATGATATGGCTTGTGGGCACAAGGTAAGTTTTGTGATAAATTATATAACCTTGGGTACTTGTGGATATTGGATATAATTGGCATGCCATAGGATTATTCGAGCTCATTAAGTAAGGGATTGGACTACGGTCCGTGGCTACGACCTACACGTGGGGAGAAAAGGTTGGATTGTGTAAGGGATTCCAGAGCGACAGCTTAAGGTTAAGGCCTATTTTCAACATATGTGGCGTATAGAGGAATCTGCGTATCCATTGGTTACGATGTCCAAGGAAATGATGTGAATTTATGCTTTGCAATTGGTATATGAAATATGATAATTGACTTGAGCATGATCTATATATGACTAATGATGCACTTATGTCATTCAAGCATGATTTTGTGTCATCTATGTCATTAAGACTTATTTTCCTTTGTTATAGCTACCTCACTAGGCTATGTAAGCCTAACATCCATGTGTCTCATGCATTCTAGGACTTTGAAGAATTCCAAGCTCCGATCGTGTAGTTGCGGTTGCAAGTCACTCTCATCAACCATATGTATGTTACGTTTTGTTCTAAACTTCTAGTAGGGTGGCATAGGGCTTAGACATATTACAATGGACTATTTTGATATGTATGCAATGGTCATAAAGTGCTTAGGTGTAAAGTGGGAAATATGATATGTTTGCAAATTGATAAACTAGTTAATTTTGGCCTAAAGGGACTCAAAGGTAAAAACTTAGTAAACGGATTCAAAATGCCCTAAATTTTGGTATGCTATTAGAATTATGGATTAATAACTTGATGGTAAAATTTCATGGCATTTGGACATCATTCAACATGTTAATTCAAATAAAAACCAGATAAAATCTATCATTACAGGATAGGTGTATCGATACGGGTCAAGTTGTACCGATACAGCCTTGCATATTTGGACCTAGGAAAACAGAGCGTACCGGTACATGTCAAGCTGTATCGATACGAACCTGACAGAAAGGTCTTGGAAGTAAATTGCATCGGTACGACCTTAGGGTGTACCGAAACAGGTTAAACTTGGTCAACGCGTATCGATACAGGCTTAGATGTATTGATATGGGCTTGTCACCCTTAGTTCTGAAATTGTTAAATTTGGCTTAGCGTAAAGATACGGTCCTAAGTGTATCGGTACGGTGTCAATTAATTCTGTTAAAAGACTTAAACCATAGTTTTAAACAGTTTACAAAATAGTCACTAAATCTTAAGAGGATTAATTCGATGGGTAAATGACCTACGTTAATAACAAAATTTTATTTACTAATAATTTATAAGTTTAATTGAAGTCTAGGAAAATAAAATTCTGATAAAGACCCTAATTTAAAGAAATTACAATTTAGTCCCTAAATTTTAAAAAAGTTTAAAATTAACCCCAAATTGAATAAGCTATTAATAAGTTAATCTATTAGGTCTTAAAAGAAAGTAATAAGACATTTTGAATAAGATTCTTAATACCGAATAAACTACTAATCTTTGAATCTGTTTCCGGTAACACTTTCTGACCCAGTTTCCTATCAGGCCGAGAAGGGGGTGTTACACTCACACTTTGGGTGGCAGATTTTGTCCCAACTTACACGAGCAGTTCTATGAGTAACAAACTCAGTTCCTTTCCACAGAAAAGCAATACAAATACTTTGAATTCTCTTAACCACCTTTGCAGGCAGTAAAAAAATATGACACCAAAAGTTTTGAACACTAAATAGTACAACTTTGACTAGTTGCAGCCTACCAGCAAAGCATAGACACTTAGATGCCCAACACATGATGTTCTTCACAATCTTTCTAACCAAGTTGTCACAGTCTGACATGCAAAAAGGTCATCAATGGAATCAAACATGCAAAAAGCCAATACTAAACCCAGTCTGATACACCAGAGCTGCCAAATCAAGCTCATCCACCCCAGCACAAAAAAACTCACTCTTGGCTGCATTCATTTTCAATCCAGAGATTCTATAAAGTAAGTCCAAAACATTCCGAATAGCCAAAACATATGCAAGATTATCCTTGGAAAAAATCAAAAGGTCATCTGCAAAGCAAATATGAGTCAAGCCATTTCTCTTACACTTTGGGTGATAGTAAAAAAATCCTTTGTTTCCCTGCAAGGTTTAACAACCAAGATAAAACATTCATCACAAGTATGAATAAGTAGAGGGAGAGAGGATCACCCTGCCTCACTCCCCTTGTACCAAGGAAGAACCCTACTAAGCCTTCATTGAAACAGGTTGAGAACTTTGGATGAGATATACAAGCCTCAATCCAACCACAAAATCTAGCATGAAAGTCTAAGATCCTCAACACTTAAAACAAAATTTCCAATCAATGGAATCAAACGCCTTTCTCAAATCAATCTTCAAGGCATATCTTGCAGACATACGCCTTCTCCTATACCCATTCACTACCTCTTGAGAAAGTAATACATTTTCAATCAAATCCCGTCCTTTTAAAACAGCACTTTGATTTGGCAAAATCACCAAAGGCAGCCACTTTTTCATTCTATTTGCCAAGATTTTAGTCACACACTTGTACATAGTGGAGCAACAAGAAATAGGTTTAAAATTTATAGTTTGAGTTGTAGCACTAGACTTAAGAACCAATGTAATGATGGTAGAATTAAACCCAACAGGCATACTATTGGAAGTGAAGAAATACTGGGTAGCCATCAAAAATTCCAAACCAGTAATCTACCAAGTAGCTTGGAAAAATTTGGCTGAAAACCCATTAGGCCCTAGAGCCTTGTTTCCATTCATAGAGAACAACACATCTTTTATCTCCTTTTGAGTGACAGGAGCAACCAACGTATTCTGCACCTCAACGAAAAGCTCAGCATCCAAGATCTTCCACAACAAGTCATCAGAGAGTGCATCTACATTAGTATCAATAGCTCTAGTGACTCAGAAAAAAATTGAGTAAATTCTCTAAAAATACCCTCAAAAGTATCGAGCCTCACACCATTCATATCTTGCAAAGTATGAATAATGTTAGCCTTGCTTAACTCTAACAATTCACCAGCAATCTTCTTCTCTCTAGCAATAAGATCAGTAGAAGGAGAATTCAAAACCAATTTATGTATATTTAAGAGCTCAGGATGCTTAACTTGAACCCTCTTTGAAATTTCCCCAAAGACTTCCTTGTTGAATTGCTTAAGAACATGTTTCAATCTCTTAAGCTTAGAAAACAAAATTTGTAAAGAATCCTGGCAGTAACCATGAGTCTTTAACAATTCTCAAAAATTCTGGGTGATCCACCCAAAAATTGAAGAACTTAAACGGCCTAAGAGGCCTAACCAAATATGACTTAAGAACCAAGTAACTTGGACTGTGATCAAAACAATCAGGATATAAAAACTCCACAGTTGCTGCAGAAAAGTCAACCAACCAAGCCTGATTAACCATAAATCTATCCAATTTCTTTGCCAAATGAGGCTCCTCCCTATAGTTACACCAAGTAAACAAAGGCCCTGACGAAGGATGATCAACAACATCGATGACCTCTTAACACTTTAAAAACTCTTGCATTGCACGTGTAATCCCCTAACTACCATCAAAATCAAAACTCTCCTAGGGGTTGCTAATGACATTAAAATCCCCAGCAACCCCCCAAGAGTGCCCCCAACCACCACCTGAAACTCAATTAACTCTTGCCACAAACGCTACTTCTCATCCCTATCATTACTGCCATAGACAAAGGAGAAGAAAAAAAGAGATATCATTTTTCAAAGAACAATTGATAACCTGACTTGATTGACTAACTACATCAATCTGCCATTCACTTTGATAAAGAATCCAAACTCTACCATTTACTGCATCTGAGTAATTGTTTAGAAAAGACCATCCTGGAAACTTGCTCTGAATAATACCATAGGCATTAGTCTCCTTAACTCTAGTCTCAAGAAGACATAAAACCTCAACATTCAACTTTCTCACCAACTTAATAAATTTATTCTACTTCAGAGGATCATTACACCCTCTGACATTCCAAACCAGTAACTTCATTAAGCAAAGGGAGAAGCACCACCTTTCTTACCCCTTTACCTTTCTTTTTTATCTTTTTTGGAGCCTGACCTTGACCCCTGGTTTTCGGCTTAAGTTGGTTCAATAGCTTGACAACACCCTCGTAACCTTATGAGGAGAGAGGACCACCCCATCCTTCTCAACAGTTGTGTTAGCCAGTGCTTCAAGCTTGTTGAAGCAAATAAGCCCCTCATTCAAAGTAGCAGAATCTTCCATAGATTCATCCTCAAGACTAACAGGGCTTCCAACATAATCAACAACCTTAGATACACCAGCCACAGTTTCCCCGGTGCAAAGGGCCCCAGACTGCACTGCAATAGCCTCATCAACACACTGCATTGCATTAGCCTCAGCATTAGCAACATGCAGCACTACATAAGTCTCATCAATAGACTGCACTGCATTAGCCTCATCAACAGACTGCACTGCATTAGTTCTCCCAGAAACACCACCATCCCCAGGTCCACCAACAGACACATTCAACTCTAAACCATTCACTACCGCATCCATAGTACATGCATCAGTTTGTACAACACATTTCCTAGAACATTTTCCTCTAAATGCCCAAAAATAGAACAATAAACACATTTAGGAGGAGCCCAAACTAATTCAACACCCACATCAACAATATTACCATCACCAAGGTCAATCAAAATAGAATTAGGAAAATTAAAAGGAGCAACAACTTCAACACATATTTTAGCAAATTCAAGATTCTGCTTAAGAGTAGTAGCCTTATCAGTATAAAGAGGCTTACCCAATGCACTTGCAAGATAGCTCAACCTTTGCTGAGAGTAGAGCTCCAATGGCACATGCCAAACCGTAACCATACTAGAGCTAAATCCAAGTTCAAGACCTCAGGAATCAAGCCAGGAGTCCACTTCCGCAACACTATTGCCTTTTGCTGAATATGCCAAGGCCCCAATTCTAACACCCAATCACGCACTTTCGGGGAAGGAAAATTAACAATGTAAACGCTTGGAGCTAAGAACCGAATCACCACTGATCCCTCTCGACCCCATAATTTGTCCGCAGTTTGTTGAAATACAGTTAGGGGAGGAGACTTGCCCAAAAAATTTGCAATCAGAGAGTTACTCCACTGCTTGGCACCATTCACTAAAACTTCACGAGGCAACTGAACCAGGACCTTCCCCTCATGTTTTAGGTCACGAAGCGGGAAGAAATGCAAAGATTGGTCTAAGAGATTCCACTCCTTAACAGCTGTCGTCGAACCACTCCCTAGACAAGCTGTCGTCGACCCACTCCCTGCTGCGCAAGAACCTTGCACCTCCTTACTAGACTATTGGGCATGCCGCAACAACCCCTCCACCTAAATTAACAGCACAAGTGTCCAATTCCACCATAAAACAGTAAGGAAAGAGTTTGGGACTGCTCAAAATTAACCAAAACTGCTCAAAAGAGGAAGAAAACGCTCAAAAGGATGAAAAAACGCAAAAAACCCAAATGCTCAATAAGACTTGCTAACATGCACCCAGAGCCCTCCTTCCAAAGAATGCTACTTGCCTCTAGAAACAAAATATTACACATGGATAATTTGGTAAATTTTATTTCTAAGTACTCTTATATTCATCCAATCAAATACAATAATTTTGCATTCATGTTAAATAAACTAAACAAGGTAATGTAACATTCTTAAAGTAATGTTATATTTCGAAAATCTCATTCTCAGAGGTAATCTTACATTTTGTGATCCAAACACACCCTTAATGTAATTTGATTGCATTCGGTTTTATTCGTTAATTAAGCTTACATGTTTTGATGGCAACCGAATGACTAATATTCACGTCGTTTTAACCTAATCGATAATAATGATATGGTTCAACATTTATTCATTTTTGGTCAAATATATTTGGTTGTGAATATAATAATTTTAAATGATTAATTTGCATATTATTAGTGAAAAATATAAACAATATTAAGATACAGTAACAAATATCCCAATAATTTTTAATTTTTTATTATGTGTTAAGAATAATAAATTTTATATTATTAATATAAGAAAATATTGTTATATATTGAGATTTAAATTTGAACTACATTTTAAAGACAATGGTACAGATGAAATGAGATTTTGAAATTCAAATAATGATAGAGTTGAAAGATTATAGTGTATGTGTATCGATCACATTATTCGATCATTTTTCTTAACAATAAAGGACTATAAGTCTATAAATGAAAGGTTTAACGTCTTACCAAATAACTCGGAAGGAAAAGGTTAATATTCTATCAAACAAATTAGAAAAATTAAAAGAAAAAAAATACTTGTATAGATGCTGAAGGACAAACACTACCCGCGCTAATATAAGAATATACTTTTAAACATTAATCCATTACATAAAAAAATTATTGCATAGTCCCGGCCCACCATATTATTCATGGTCTCTCCCACTAAAAATCGGTCATAATTTTTTTTATATCATTTTTTTAAAAATAAATCTTCACCCTTTTAAGCGGAGTTGATGATTACATAGAAATTGATTATGAATAGATTAGTCACATGAGAAAAATTATGTGACTAATTTTTAGTGGACGTAAATCATAAATAATGTGATAAACCGCGACCAT
Source organism: Hibiscus mutabilis (assembly GCA_019671005.1). Taxonomy (NCBI): domain Eukaryota; kingdom Viridiplantae; phylum Streptophyta; class Magnoliopsida; order Malvales; family Malvaceae; genus Hibiscus; species Hibiscus mutabilis. The sequence goes on along the minus strand of CM033730.1, from coordinate 50,220,883 downwards.
GTAATAATTTCCCTTTAAATGTCGACGGGTGATTGAGCCTAGTCTTTAAATTAGGTAACCTAAGACAGGCTATATAATTAATTGAAGTTAAAGAAAAGGCAAGAGAATAAGAAGAAAAGGAGAGGGAAAATCTTATCCATTAATACAAAGTGTCACGGGGCTAGATTTTGACTCTAGCTGATCCGTGCGGCCTTAGACGCCTTCGACGCAAATCAGTCGATTCCTACGCCTAAGTCAGCCTTCAACCAGCCTTGTGAGTACTCCTGCTCGACAACGGCTTCGACCAGCACTCCAGGTCTCGATGGATCTCGTCACTGACACCACTTGTGTCGCGGGGCTATACCTTTGCCAGACGAATCGTGCCGGACCTTAGTCGCTTTCTCGGTTGAAATGTCGACTAAGTCACCCTGAAGTACCTTGTCACGGTCTTAGGTGAAGATCTCTCGACAAACACCTAACTCAACCAGGATTCTCGCTCCGAAAGATCGAACACTCCTCGAAGCCCTCGAACGAAAGATCGTTCTAAGCGAAAGCTAATCAAAGAACAACAGAAAGAGATTGGCAGCTAGAACAACGAAGAACACTCAAGAACAACAAAGAACAATAGAAAGAACACTCAAAGAGTTTTAGAGTAAATGCTTCTTGTATTACTCAAAGTGAAGTGAATTGAATGAGATTACAATGAGGAGGGAGCCTCTATTTATAGTTGAACTCCCCTACATCCAACGGCTCAGTTTAAATTACATCGACGGTCGAGATTGATCTTATCTTATCTTATCTGATCAAATCTCAAATTCAAATCTCTAAGTATCACAAACATTATCTACACATTATATTCAAATAAATGGATAATGCTTTGACCAATTTACCCTCCTGAATCCTCCATGGATTTGGCTAAGTCTTGTGGGCTTGCGGGCTCTTTAGCATTCTTCAAGTGCCGGGCCAAGTGTGATGGTCTTGGCAAGCCCGTTCCACCGCGCAAACTCTCTTTGGCTGATTCTTGCGCCAATGCCTCGGTCCCAAAGGTTCGGTCCACGCCTTCCTCCAAGTGCTGGGCCAAGTCTAATGATCTTGGCAAGCTCGTTACACCGCGCAAACCCTCTTTAGCTGGTTCTTGCGCTAACGCCTCGGTCCCAAAGGTATGGTCCTCGCCATTCTCCGAGTGTTGGGCCACATTTGACACGCCCGTTGCATTGCGCACAACCTTCCTATTTGTTGCTCGCGCTAATGTCTCGGTCCAAAAAGTTTGGTCCGTGACATCAGCATAATGCGAGTCCAAAGGCAAAAGTTCCATAACATATAATATGGACTAACATTTTGACAAGTGTCAAAATCGTCAAATAAATATAATCTTAATCTCTAATAATTACTATGAAAAGTAGTATAAAGAAGTGAGGTCGATTCACAGGAACTAAAGAAATTTTCAATGGTTTTCTTGTTTCGAACCTTGATTTAATTGAAAAATAAAAATGGGGGTTTAGAAATAATAATTGAGTAAAAATAAAAGATGAACAAAAACAGTAAATCGTAAATAAATAATTCAATCGTGATGATTTAGCCTTAGGCTTTGCTAGGATCAATTTCGATCGTATCAAAATAATTTTTTCTTCTGGATAGTATGTTGGTTACAGCCAACAGGGTTCAAAACCCTATATAAAAGATAAATCCTAAATAAAAGATAAAACAAATGATAAATATTTTAAACTAGTGGACTAAATTTAAACAAAAAATTTATCACAAAAGATAAAGATAATTGATTTAAATCATGTGGTTCTGCTTGAATTATGTTTTATCTTCTGGATAATCCCATCTTTAACTCTCAGGCATTTATCCTTAAGATAATTATGAATTTTGACTTTGATATAATGTTGGTCCGTTTTCTAGAAGTTGCTGATTGTACCGCCGAAATTTGCTGCATCGAACGCGGACCGCGTCGTGTCTCAGGTCATGCCCACGACTCCTGTCATGACATCTGGTGAAAAATCCAGATTATGCCCTCAATTGTTAATTTTGGCTAACATAGTCCAATGGAGCTCTTATCAAAATAAAGTAAAAAAAAACAGTTTAAGAGTATATTTATAAACATTAAAAATATATAATATTCTACACTTATTACATTTTATCAAGAGTCGAGCTTCAAATATTTTCTTTTGAGTGCTGCGCATGTTGGGGTTTGGATTTGGTCTGGTATTTCCAATGTACAGGAATTTCGAAGAGAAGAAATCGTTTGTAGGAGTAAATATCAAGAGATTGTTCGTTACTAAGATTTCTTGTACAACATTTATAAGGTTATCAATGGACAGTAAAAGTAAGACCAAAATGGGGATTGGTGATGAGATTACAACACTTAAACAAGCCAATTGATACAATGAAGGCCAAGGCCTAGGAACTAGGCAAGCGTGGGGATACCCTTGGACTTTCTCCTAAATGATTTAGGCTTGAAACCAGTCTCTAACATCTTCTCAACCTCCTCGAACGGCAGTCCTTTAGTTTCCGGTACAAACGCGTAGATGCAAAGAAAGCCGATCACACAAAACCCAGCAAAGAGGAGAAAGGTGCCGGCCGTACCAAGAGCTTTCGTTAAGGTTAAGAAAGTCTCGCTGATAATGAGATTGGAGATCCAGTTAGCCATAGCAGCCAACCCTCCACCAAAGCCTCTGTACCTCAACGGGTAAATCTCAGAGTTGACAATCCATGGCACAGTTCCCATCCCAGGGGAGAAGGAAATGATGTACAATCCTAGCAGAATGATTGCTACAAACCCAATTTTGCTCGGACAACCGTCCTTGAAAAAAGTACGATCTTGCGCCCGACATGCTTCCTCTAGCTCTGTGGTCGCTGCCAGACAAGCTCCTGGAGAGCGCTGAAGAACAACAAACCAAATGAATATGATATAGGAGTTTGTAAAGAAAGAAATGGAGAGGCAAATATACTTACTGCATTTGCTTTATTAGCACAGAAACCGCATTCAGCTTTCAGGCAAGACATGCAGTTCCATGATGCTGGATTAGCAGCTGACAAATAACTTGGGCACGTAGCATTTGCAGCAAATTTCGTGGATTCCAACGGGTTAATTTTCGGAGCGAGGATCGCAGCCTGCCAGAGCACAACGGATAACCCTACGAGGCATACGATGATACTCACCATTGAAATGAGCATCATCTTCCTTCTCCCGGTTCTGTCAATAAAAAATATGCTCACCACAGATCCAAGAGCATTAAGACCGGAAGTGACCAGCGAAAGGGCCATCGCCGTCTTGTTCGATGCAAACCCCGCGAACTGAACTATCATCGGGCTGTAATACATCACCGTGTTGATGCCTGAGAATTGTTGAGCCACCTGGACTGTGACCCCAGCATACAGCCCCCTCCGGACTACAACATTTCCAAAAGCACCCTTCAACTTTTGCATCGTAGTGTCCTCAATGTTCTGCTCTTCCGCTTTTTCAGCTTCTACAGCGATTCTCAAGGAATTAATCTCTTCGTAAACTTCGTCAGCAGGATAAATCTTTTTCAGTATGACCTGAGCCTCTTCCACCTTGTTCTGAAATGAACATAAGAAGCAATATATCATCATCATTAATTCATTATTATTATCATCGCCTCGTCGTATCAATCGGGACAAGATTTAACCTGTCTGTAAAGCCATCTAGGAGACTCGGGAAGTGTCAGCATCAACATAAACTGAGCCAGGGCCGGGAGTCCAGCTATTCCAAGCATCCAACGCCAGGTTCCTGGAGTCTGAAACATAATAAAAATTGATTATGACGGGAGAGTAAGTTGAATCAAACATCTACATTTGAACTTGACTTGACATACACGGGTAAAGGCCAGATTGATCACATAAGCCAGAAACTGGCCTCCTGCAATTAGCAAGCCGTTGGTGCTGACTAGTGCACCTCGGATTCTAGCAGGGGAAGCTTCCGATATATAAAGGGGTGCGTTCACAGAAGCCATTCCGACTCCAAAACCAACGAAAATTCTTCCAAGAATAATCATCCATGGAGCCACGGCGACAGCCATCACTATGGAACCAACAAAGAAAGAACATCAGCAACCAAGATCGATATTCTTCGCCCGAACCTGTCATTTATCCACCCTCCAAATCCAGCTCCAAATATAGCACCTGCCAGTCATACTCACGATGGTTTCCTGCAACATGATCATCAAGTTATGAACAACATTCTCTTCTTAATTTCTCCAATTAAACGTCGCAAAACATTGAAACGAACCTGTAGCCATGTTTTGCTGTCAACTTCATTGAAATCCTGTTTGATATAAAGTAGAGCACCAGATATCACTCCTGGAATCCAACATTAACGATTACATATTATCTACGAACCCGGTCCTCCTCGAGTGACTAAATGGTATTGGATAGACCTTTTTACCTGTGTCATAACCAAATAGGAACCCTCCAATTCCAGCTGATAAAGCAAGCTTCAAAATGTAAGGAGTTCTCCATGTTGTCCTCCAGCATTCAGTAAACCCTGTCTGGTCTGCTTGTCCGACACCACCCTCCACCATATTAATTTCCTTTGTTGAAAATAACAAAAAAAAAGGGTAAGAAAGTTAGAATTAGATGCTCATTTTCCTTTTCATGACAGTCAAATTCAATGATTTAGAAAAGTTTGTACCAAATATGACAGCCACAGATATGGTTAAGTGAATTGCTTTGATAATGCAATGAAGATTTGTGTACTTGCAGAAAGATTATTAATTGAGTTTTTGGGAAGTAATTGAAGGAGTTAATTTTTTTTTTCAACGTTGAATAGCCGATGTTGACAGTGTTTTAATATTGTTCCAAGTGTCCTAATTTAACTCGTTTTCTTACTATATTTAGGGTAGTAAATTGTAGTTCTTTGAGGTTCAACACAAATTTCTCCTTGGCACTGACATCATCCATTTTAGGAAATGACAATTATAGGAAGTCATTTTGAAGTGGGTTTTACTTCTTCTGAGGTTGAATTAATTTGCTGAATCGGATTGCCTTTTCAATGCTTTTTACATGCCAAATCAACTATTTCAACGAATTGAGTTTCATAAATTTTCAACAATGCCTACTTTTGCAAAAAAATCAATTAAGCTATTAAACTTTTTGGCACTTAAAATCGTAATTTAAAGAATAAAAATAAAATAGAGTTTACCGATATTGATTTTCCTCTCGAAGACAATGGAGATATAAATTACCAAGACAGCTCCTCATAATCTCTATATGTCATATCTCTTTTCAAGTCATTTAAAGATGTCATGTAAAACTCAAAATTTGGTTAAAAATACCAACTTTAATCAATAAAATAACATAAATAAATATTGATCTTTAATTATGAAGATATATTAATGAGTATACGACATAATTTTCTTACCCCATAATTAAAGCCTTCTACTTCGAGAAGCATTGGTCCAGAGTTGAGAGCAAGGGAAGCCTTATCCCCATAATGTCGCAAACCCTTTGCAATGTAAGAACCAAAATTTTCTTTTTCTTCTTCTAGTAAAATACTCAAAAATTTCTTGTTTCCTTTGCATTACTATTGCGAACCCGAACATGGCGAAGCCTATATTATTTATAGACATTGCTGCTGAGATGGAAAAATCAATATCAGAGAAAAAAATAAATTCTAGAGAAAGTGGCAGATAATTAATGGTGATTGGTCAAATATTCAAAATATTAGAACGAAATAATAATCGAACAATATATCAAAATACACTGACCTCAATATAAGAATGGTTAATCAATCTTTATATTGATATATAAATAAACAAAACATACCAGAATTTCCAAGCTAAGTTGAATATATAGTAGATGTAATCACCAATATCTTGTTAAAATCTTTTTCGGGAATTGCCGACAAGAACCACGGTTATTGAGCGAGATCGTGTTGATAATGTGTTGTGAATAAAGTAAAGAGCAAGAATAAAATAGATGAACAAGAACAAGATGAGAGAAAGAGAGAGACTTTTATTATATTTTCAAAGTAAGGTCGTATACAATGCTTTCTCCAGACTTTACTTTTATAGGCATAAGATGGAAACCCTAATTTCAATGGGTATTAAGCTCTAATAATAAAGTACATTAAAGTCTCATTTAATATATGGATATCTACCGCAAATAAAGATATTCATAACAATATATACTTTTTTGGAGGGACAAAAATAATTATTATTTTTCTGTTTCAGTAAAATTGTCACATTTTTGTTCTAAAATTGTCTTAGTCAAAATGACACTTTAAAAAACTCAACAATTTTTTAAGACACATTTATTTTTCTATCCCTTATTAGTTTCCCGACAAAAATATAAGTTAACTTTTTAAGGGGTAAACTCATCATTTAAATTATTTTACACCACACATCTTTTATAAATTTTTCTTCTTAAAATTTCGTAAAAAGTCAACATGTGACATAAATAGTGGAACATAGAGAGTATTACTTCAACTTAGAATTTGATATTCATAACACGTCCCGTCCCTATTTTCACACTATTTTGAATGCGAGATTCAAACTTTGATCAATTCCCACATGGATTTCAATTTTCCTCGTATCTAACAAATTTGAATATAATAATTTTCGTATAAATCTGTTCAAATAGGAGTTGAACGTATTGACTTGATGGAAACAAGTCAACCCCACAATTTTGACAGTTCTCTTTGGCCGTGATTATTGAGGAACGGGTGGTCTTCAATCTTGATGTTAATATGCAACAGCACACTTCTCATTAAAGAAATGCAGAAGAATCAAAATTTGAGCATATCACCGCTTCATTGACATTTGTCGCTACCAATATCATGTAACGTACGGACTACACGATAAAAGTAACCCCAATACAATACCATTTATAACATATATATATTGTTTTGAAAATGTTAATCGAACATTATTTTATTTTATATAATTCTGAAAACAAGCTGATCTTTGGATAATATATCATACAAAATCTGACTTAAAGCGGGTGGAAACTGGACGCAAATTTTTAAATTTATAAAATTTAGGGGATAAAAATAAACTTTTAATAAAAATATATAAAAAATTTTAAATAGTGGGGCAACTGCCCCTCTAAATCTATCCCTGGTGGAAATTAAAGTACAATTTAGGGATGGTAACGAACGGGTTTTTGGCTGCTTCGAACTCATCCCGATTTATAAGCTATTAAACATGATCCCGCCCCAACCTATAAGCTATTAAACCTGACTCAGCCCCGATATAATAACCCTTAAACCCGACCTCGACCGCACCTAAAAATTTTAAAAAAATTTAACCTTCATCGACGATAAAGGTTAAATCCGACCAACCATCCACTATAATCACAAATTATGGTTTCAAGGGGCTTTAAACCTAAAATAAAAATAAAAAATAACTTAAAACTCACATGTTAAATTACACATTTTAAAAAATAAACTTAAACTATTGACCGTCAAAATCGAATATATTAAAACTTAAACAACATCTAACAAAATTTTACGATAAATACAAACCCTAAATAAAAATAAAAATAACTTAAAACGCATAAAATATTTATATATAGTGATATTTTTTATAAATAAAATAATATATATAAATAAAAATATATCGGGACGGGGCTGAAAATTTTTAATATGTACCTGAACTCACCTTGTCCCAATTTTTGTAGAGAAAAAAAACTGATCGAGTCGAGTTGGATAATTTTACCATCCTAAAGTGCATACGGAGAGGCTTCAGGGAAAGGGTCGGAACTCGAACCAATATGGAAAACCTGTGCTGCTCTTTGTTTCTTTTATATTCGAACCAATATTTGAAATTTTTATTTGCATAGTTGTGGATTATTTAAAAAAAAAAAACAGAATAATGGGCAAAGGGCTGAGTGAAAAGCGAAAGCTTCTTTCTGCTTAAATTGAAAACAGCTCAGAAAATATATGCCACTGTGATGCCAATTCCTGTCTACCCAAGTAAAATACAATTATATACCTCCAAAGATTCAAGAAAAGGAAAGCCTTAAAATCGTAATTGTTGTTTTGATGACGGAGCACGACATTCTTATATGCAGTAAGTAGGGGATAATTTTACGATAAATAACATATATAGTAATATATCACTATTTATATATATTACAATGTACAATGAATTGTTTTAATTATTTTTAAAATTTTAAGGACCGAAAGTATTATTATTTTATTTTTGAAATAATTTCTTTAAAAAAAATTATATTACTTTTTTGAATTTTCTTTTTATTTTTTAATTTAAAAAATAATTAAACTTTTATTTTTTATACCATGTCCTCCGGTAACTATAATAATTACTATAATTATTTAATTTGGTAACCGAACTTTCAATTGCTTCAATGTTACTGTTAAACTTTTAGTTTTGTTTCAATTTGGCTACTGACATGTTAACAACTGTTAAAATATTTTGTATAATAACACATTTAGTCTTCTACATTTACACATTCAAATAATTTAGTCATAATTTGAAAGAAATAATAAATTTAACCCTCATTATTTCAATTTGACCCTATTTTCAGTTAGAGACAATTTAATATTTTATGTTGATCCCTCTTATAACTAATGTTATCTTGTCCCTCCCAAGTCCCAACCATACTCAATCCATAAAAAACAATCCCTAAATTCTAAACACATAAACATAAATACATAGACTCTAAACCCTAAATTTTAAACCCTAAACCTTAAATTTAAGATGCTTGTAGAAACTCTTTTTTTACAGCCGGTGCATGAAATATTTTCCTATTAAATAATCTACATAAGACAATTGAAGGTGTTGAATTGAACTAGTCTAAAGATTCCATCTAGATTGGAAAACTCAAAACCTTGTAATGTTACTGGAGGACCTGGTATCCCTCACGTATTCATCTCATACTTGTATATAAACATGTTTTATAAACTTTCAAATATATGAAAAAAAAACCAACAAAAATGGGCAAGGGTATGATGAGAATGGTGCTTATGGTTATGCCTAACACGATGATGACATCTACGGCGAAGAAACCATCGACACAGGCAAAACCAGGGTGCCAAAGTCAGTGCGGGGACGTTATCATCCCAACAATATATCAAAGGATGGATTGTGTATGGTTGTGATTGAAAGGGACAAGATAACTTTAGTTATAATTGAGGGATCAAAATAAAATATTAAATTTTCTCTAATTAAAAATATGGTCAAATTGAAATAATGAGGGTTAAATTTATTATTTATTTTGAATTGGGACTAAATTGTTTGAATGTGTAACGTAGAGGACTAAATTTGTTATTATACAAAACATTTCAACAGCCACGTCACTCCTTTCACGGTATAGGTCAGTGGCCAAATTGAAACAAAACTAAAAATTTAATGATAACATTGAAGCAATTGAAAGTTTGATTATCAAATTGAATAATTGATAAAAGTTTAGTGACCATTTGTGAACTTTACCCTTATTAAAGTGAACGTAAGAATTATTATACTAATAAAAGTTTAATTTTTTAATTAAAAAATATTTTTATTTTGAAAAAGTAATATAAAAATGTTTTTAAGATTTTATTATAAAAGGGGATAATAATATTTTTGGTATGTAAAATTTTAAAAACAGTTAATAGTACATTGCGGTACATATAAATAGTGGAACATTGCGATACATATCATTTACTGTAGAATTATTCGTAAGTAGGGGTGCAACAAAATATGATTTGATCGATACGATCTGTTTATCTGATTTGAAATTTTAAATATTCAATATGTTTTTTTTTATTTTTTGAATAATTCAGATAGGATATTTAAATATTTTAGATCGAATATGGATAGTTATTTGACTTTCGGATCGGATATTCAAAAATTCTAAAATTTAAATTTTTTATAGATATAAATCTTGCTATATTCAATATTTTTACTTATTTTATATGAAAAATTGAAATTTTCATGGATACAAGTCTTGTTATATTCAATAATTTATTATGGATATAAATCTTGTTATATTCGATATTTTTACTTGTTTTATATGAAAAAAAAACCAAAAAAGATTATTCTTTTTGGGCTTAACCGTCAAATAGGTGCCCAAACTATGCCATTTTTTCCAGTTAGGTGCCCAAACTATTTTTTGGGCCAATTTGGGACCTAAAGTTTTATTCCGTGACCCATTTAAGGTTCGCCGTTAATTTTCACTGTTAAATGCCACGTGTCACCTCCAGAAAAATCCAAAAATATATTATAAATAAATAAAATTAATTAAGTTTCAAAAAAGCTCTAAATTTTTTAGATTTTACAAAACAACCCCCAAATTTCAAAATCCCTAAACTCCAAAACCTAAATCTCAATTTGGGTCGATTTTGCCGTCGATTGCCATGCTGCCGCCCACCACATCATTCGTTGGACCACCACGACCATTTCTCCTACCATCATGTCGTCAGAAATCGACCAACATCGTGCGAATCGACAAAATTGTTGAATAGTTCTTTCGAACGATTCGTGACGAATGGCAGTATGAAAGGCGACAAACAGCGTGTGGGTTGTTCGACGAGGGGAGGGCGCTTCATTCTGTCACCGACAATGCGGTCGCTGCCCGCGGGAGTGGTCTGATTTGGGGGGTTTAGGGATTTGGGGATTGTTTTGGAATATTTGAAAGTTTCAAGATATATTTTTATTTTTTTGTTTTATTTATTTTTAATATAATTTTTGGAATTTTCAGGAGATAACACGTGTCTTTTAACGGAAAAGTTAACGGTGAACCTTAAATGGGTCACGAAATGAAACTTTAGGTCCCAATGTGGCCCGAAAAATAGTTTGGGCACCTAACTGGAAAAAAAGGGCATAGTTTGGGCACCTATCTGCCTATTAAACCTTTTTTACTTTTATTAAATTCAAAAAATACTTCAATTAAGTATTAAGTTGAAGGAAAATTCTATAACGTGCGACGAACACCGTTAAACACCACTAACGTTGAACACCGTTGAACACCATTAAATTAATTAATAAAGATTAAAAGTTTCAAGGACTCAACATACAATTAATGATTATTTAAAAAAATCAATTAAATTATTTTCTATATATATATATTAAATTTTAGAAATTTTTAAATAAGGGTAAACTACATATTTAGTACCTCACATATTTCCGTATTTCTATTTTGGTACCAAACTAATTTTTTTAGCAAAAATGGTACCTAACGTTAAATAATTGTTTCTATTTTGGTACCCTGATTGTTAAAAATAAACAAAAATAATGATATTGCTTGGTCAAATAAAAGTTTTAGTCCCTAAAACTTATACAATCTATCAATTTAATCCAAAATATTATCAATTTAAATATCATTTTTAATTTCTGGATTAAAAATGTATATTTATTCTTCTTCCATTGGAAGTATGAAAAACTAGGTATCGAACATCTTCTTCATTGTCATTACAGTTTCCTGTAAATTTTCATCAATTACTTTTTTTTTAATTCCTCCAAAAACAATATCGACTTTAATAACAAAAAAGAGCAAAGTATGAAAAAGTAAAAATCAACTTAAACCTACAAGAGCAAGAAGCGCAAAAAAAATGATATTCAGCGTGTTGTCATAGTCAATTTCTCAATTGTGCTGGATTTCTTCGAAATTAAAATTAATTTATCCATGTGGAACTAAAAAGGGTTGAGAAAAGATTTTCGGCTTTCATGTTTCTGTTTTTTTTTTCTAACCAATTTGATGAATTTCTTACTTAATTGTTTTCATTTCTTCTTTTCTTTTTCCTTGATTACATTCGTTAGGAAATGGCTAATTCCTTGGATATGAACATTCGACAGAATTTATCGACTTTTGTGAATGCTGTTGAAAAGTTTCTTTTAGAACAGACGCGCTTAAAGCTTCGGTCTGATGATACCTTCGATAAGCGACTGTGATGCAGCCTGTATCACTTTGTAAAGCTCGAATGTCAATCCCGTGAAATCATCGATCCAGATATAGCCATGATCATACCTCTTGTACAAGATACAAACGAACAACATTTGTGGAGAATGGTTAGCTATCTTTCTATCTTCATCGATAAGTAGGTAAAGAACAACTTATGTTATTACTTTACTGCTAAGATAAGTTGTTTTACTTTTCGTCTAGTTATTAAATTTATTTTATTTCATTTTATTTTCGAAGAAACCCAATATCATTGGGGAATCGACTATGACAACACGCTGGATATTATTTTTTGCGCTTCTTGTTTTTGTAGGTTTTAGTTGATTTTCACTTTTCATACTTTGCTTTTTTATTGTTATTAAAGTCGATATTGTTTTTGGAGGAATTAAAAAAAGTAATCGATGAAAATTTACAGAAAACTGTAGTGACAATGAAGAAGATGTTCGATACCTAATTTTTCATACTTCGAATGGAAGAAGAAGAAAGAATAAATTTACATTTTTAATCCAAAAATTAAAAATGATGTTTAAATTGATAATATTTTAGACTAAATTGATAGATTGTATAAGTTTTAGGGACTAAAACTGTTATTTGATCAAGCAACGTCATTATTTTTGTTTATTTTTAACAGTCAGGGTACCAAAATAGAAACAATTATTTAACATTAGGTACTATTTTGCTAAAGAAATTAGTTTGGTACCAAAATAGAAATAGGTGAGGTACTAAATATGTAGTTTACCCTTATTAAAAAATTCAAAAATTTAATATATAAAAAAATTAATTTAATTAATTTTTTAAAAAATAATTATTAATTGTATGGTGAATTCACCCGATGGTGACCGAGGCTCCCGCACCCAAGGGCCTTGTTCCCCCGATGGTGACCGAGGCTCCCGCACCCCAGTGCCCGCATCCACCCGACGGTGACCGAGGCCCCCGCACCACAGGGTCTTGTTCCCCCGATGGTGACCGAGTCACCCGCACCAAAGGGCCTTGTTCCCCGATGGTGACCGGGCTCCAAACCATATAGTGCCTGGTTCCGCCCGATGGTGACCGAGGCTCCCGCAGCCCGGTGCCTGGTTCAGCACGATGGTGACCGAGGCTCCCGCAGCCCGGTGCCTGGTTCAGCACGATAGTGACCGAGGCTCCCGCACCCAGTGCCTTGTTCCCCCGATGGTGACCTCCTTAAAATTTTTAATCTTTATTAACTAATTTAATAATGTTTAGCGGTGTTCAACATTAATTGTATTCAACGATATTTGTAGCACATGATAAACTCATCCTAAATTGAAACATATCGATCCAAATATTTGATCCAAAAATATAACTTTAAAGAAGATATTCAATTTTTTAAAATCTAATATGGATCATTAATTTATCGATCCGCACACTGAGTACTACACAAACAAAAATTAAAAGGAAACCAGCTGTCTCAGCATTATCAAGATTGGACAAGAATTTTGAGCATAATCACGAGAAAGCCACTAACTTTCGGACCAAAACCTTTCAGGTTTGTCTCATTGTGTATTATTCTTCAATAGCACGGCTGTTACTCAAATATTAATAAAATGGTACTTTAAGAAACAGTTTTTTTTTCTCTTTCCTCCAAATCTGAGAAAGATATATTATATAGTAATCATTATTAGTTTATTCCTCAGCTGTGCAAAACACACGTTGAATTGGTTTTACCTAGGGTTATCTTCGACTTTTTCTTCGAGTCTCAAAAAGGTTCGCACAAAAATAACAGTATCGTGAGGAATGAGTTTAATAAAAGTAAAAAAGAATAATCTTTTTAGGGTTTTTCACTAAACGACAAAGCACCGCCTAGTCCTGACTGCTCCGACAAATGTCAGCAAGATGAGAAGCGTGACACGTGTACGGCCGGATTGGAAACGCAGCCAGAACCTAGAGTTGAAGGACAGCTGATACCTTAACTCAACCATGGTTAAATCTGGCGCCGCTTTAACTATAATTTTTTTATTTCACTTGCATTCAAAATATCTCTCGCTCTCTAGTCTTCTTTGCTTGTTTGCTGTTTTTCTCTATCTTTATCTGCATGTATATATATTATGAGCATGGAGCCGCCTTATGGGACATACCCGTGCTCTTCCGGTCTTGACTCGACGACGACTTAGTTGAATCGAGGGAGCTTTTATTTAGTTTCGTTTTTGTTTTTACTCAAAGGAAAGCCGTGTACTTAGACTAAAGCCTTTTTGTCTTCTTCTTTCAAGTGTTTTGTTTTATCATTTTTCGAAAAGTGAAAACAATTCAGTCTTTGAAACTCAAACCATCATTTCCGGCGAATTGTTGTATCAAAAACTGGGTTTTTGTTTTATTTTATAGCTGAAAAGAAAGAAACTTTTGGGGTTGTATTGTATTGAGATTTTAAGCTGATAAAAAAGCATGATGGAGCTTGAAAATTCGTCGTCGATGACAGTTTCTACAGCTTCTGGAGAAGCCACTACTTCTTCTTTAGGTCATCAGATTCAAGACACTCAAGTAGCAGGAGGAGGACCACTGAAGAAGAAAAGAAATCTTCCTGGGATGCCTGGTGAATTATAATAACATTCAAAGTTCACTTCTTTTTAATAATAAATTTGAATTTCCAAGTTTTGTTATTTTGATAATATTTCTTTCTTTCTTTTTGGATTCATTTCAGATCCAGATGCTGAGGTGATAGCTTTATCTCCGAAAACCCTACTAGCGACCAACCGGTTCGTTTGTGAGATCTGTAACAAAGGCTTTCAACGCGATCAAAACCTGCAACTCCACCGACGGGGCCATAACTTGCCATGGAAGCTAAGGCAAAGAACCAGCAAAGAGATTCGGAAGCGAGTCTACGTATGCCCCGAACCGAGTTGCGTCCACCACAACCCGGCTCGAGCTCTCGGTGATCTTACCGGTATCAAGAAACACTTTTGCAGGAAACACGGGGAAAAGAAATGGAAATGCGAGCGGTGTTCTAAAAAATACGCCGTTCAGTCCGATTGGAAGGCCCACATGAAGACTTGCGGCACCCGAGAATATAAATGCGATTGTGGCACCATCTTTTCTAGGTATAATACAAAAACAAACTCATCCGTTTCCCATTCATAATTCAACTCTTTCTTTTATCTTCACGGCGCGTTTTTTTTTTAAAAAAAATGGATTGTTTTGGGTTTTTACCGTGGTTGGTGACGATGATGGTTTTTGAAGGAGGGACAGTTTTATAACGCATAGAGCTTTCTGCGATGCGTTAGCCGAGGAAAGCGCTAGAGCCCAGACGCTAGCAGTTGTTAATACAGAAGGAAACGTTAATTCGAATGGAAATGGCGGAGCTATGGTTGGAGGAGGAGCCACCGGCGCTGCAACATCACCACCTCCTCAGCCTCTAACACCGTCTACCACAAGTGTAGTTTCACCGGGTTTATCAATTCAGAGTTCAGGTATAAAAAAAATCAGTGTGGGTCTTTTATATGTATATGTTACTTTTATGTTTCGTTTTTTGTTTATTTAGATAGGTCAAAGTTAAGATAATCGTTTTTGTTAATGAGAGTCCATTCAAATGAAGTTTCTGGTTTGTTTATGGCTCTGTTTTGTCCCTTATTGTTGTCGTTCTCGTTTGGATATTTAGCCTCAGGGAACCTAACAAATGTGGTAGGTGAGAGAGAAGCAGCAACAGAATTTAATAAGTATAAGAGAGAAAGATGTTGAGTAGTTCAGTTTTGGGTTCACGAGCAAGATTGTTAAATAGTATCAATAAGTAAAGCTCAATGATCAAAAAGCAAAAAGGGGGTGAACTGATCAAAGCTTTTCAAGTTCCTTAGGGCTTTAAAAAAAGCCATGGAGAAAAGCCCTCACCCTTTGATTTGATTTTTCTTTCTTCTTTTTGTTCCATTCTGCTACTTTAATATTCATCATTGTTTTCTTTCTCAATGGCTTACAGAAATTCCTGAAAATCCAATGGGACTTTCCCCAGCAACTCCTGCAGCAACTAATTCCTCTACTTCGAACGCCAATGTTTTCGCTAGCATGCTTGCACCGAGTTCTCAACCATCCAAAATATCTGCACCGTCTTCGTTCCTTCAGGCAACGACACCATTGGAGCGCACATCCCTCTCTCTTTCGTCTCCTCTTTACCTCTCCAACAATGGCGCCTCCATCTTCAATGGACATGAAAACGACCATTGCCACTATGCTCCAACTCCGCAGCCTGCCATGTCGGCTACTGCATTGCTGCAAAAAGCTGCCCAAATGGGTGCCGCGGCATCGAACCCTTTGTTGCTTCGTGGTTTAGGCTTGGCTGTATCCTCGGCTCCCTCTGCCGGTCAAGATGCAAACGTTAAGTCCGAAAGCAATATAGCCACAGCTAGTCTTGCCCTTGGCGTTCCCTCGAATGGAAGTTCTGGCTTGGCTAATCCCATGATCGGCTCATCCTCACTGTTCGGAAACAAGCCTACAACGCTCGATCTTCTCGGCCTTGGCATGGCTGACGGCGGAGCTCCCTCGAGTGGACTGTCTGCGCTGCTCACTTCCTTTGGAGGCGGCTTCAATGTGGGAGCAGCAACCGCAACATCATTCGGAGCAGGAGGGAGTAATTCGCCTAGAGAAACATGGGACGGTGCACCTGAAAGCAAACCCAATGGGCCAGCCATGCTTTAGAGATTTGAGTTCCTAAGTAAAGGAATTGAAAAACAAAAGTTGCAGCTTAGAGTTAGACATTAATTTTGGGTTTCCTTTTATTAGTACTTGCATTTAAAGTTTAATTTCCTTTTGAGGTAAATCCTGGAAGACATGGGTCGGGGGAAAAGGTTGTACAGGAACTCCTCTAGTTAGCAGCTAGCACATGTAGCACGAAATATGATGCTACTATGTACAGTCTTTTTGGTTTATTTATTTCTCGACTATTGTTCTCACTTCCAAGTTCCGATTCGACTGTCAACTCGGGGTTGGGTTTCCCAAAAATGAACTCAACACAAAACACTTAAAAAATTTGCCAACTTCCGTTGAAACCCCATTTCAGTTATGAAACCGTGATGGGGCCGAAGTGGAAACGTTGGTCAAACAAAGGGGATCGGGTAGTCAATTTGTGAACAGAAGATGCAGGACTCTTTGGAGTTCAGATTTCAGAACTCAGGAACCCCATTTAATGAGGTGAGTTGGCAAAGCTATAAGTGCATGTGTATCCTGGCAGATGGTCCCTTGTGCATTTATGGCTGGTGGGGCTGTTTTCGCCTGCTGTTTCAAACTATTACGCTTTCACAAATATATGCAGAGACTGGGAAATTCGACCGAATGTTATGGTAAATGAGACAATGTTTCGTGGCTTCATGCTTGGTGTGATGTTGGCTTTTCCTTAAATGGGAATTCCGGGTGCCAAAAACCATCAAATTTTGGCTTTCAACGAGGAAACCACCATTGTTGTTCAACGCTTAAGGCTTAACCGTTATATAGGTGTTCAAACTATGTCATTTTTTAGTTAATTGTCCAAACTATTTTTCGAGTCAAATAAGATCTTAAAGTTTCATTCTGTAACCTATTTAAGATTTTTCGTTAATTTTCACCCACCGTTAAAGGACACGTGTTATCTCCTAAAAATTTCAAAATTTATATTAAAATAAATAAATTTACTTAAATTTTAGAAATTCTCTAAGTTTTGCAGATTCTCCGCCGATTACCACGCCGCCACCCACCACATCGGTCGCCGGACCATCACGACTATTTTTCCCACTACACCGTCGCTGAAAATCAACTGACGTCGTGCGAATCGCTGGAATTATCGAATGGTTCATTCGAACAATTCACAACAAACGACGACAGAAGGGGCGACGCACGACGTGTGGGTTGTTCAACGAGGGGAGGGTGCTTCATTCCGTCGCCAGCAACGCGACCAATGCCGGCGGGAGTAGCCGGATTTGGGGGTTTAGTGATTTGGGGATTATTTTGAGAATATTTGAAAATTTTAGGATATATTTTTATTTTTATTTTATTTTACTAATTTTTAATATAATTTTGAATTTTTTAGAGATAACACGTGTCCTTTAACAGTAAAAATTAACGGCGAACCTTAAATGGGTCACAGAATAAAATTTTAAGATCCTATTAGTCCGAAAAATAGTTTAAGCACTTAACTAAAAAATAGCATTAGTTTAAACACCTATTTACCTATTAGGCCAATTCTGAGTAATCAAATGCAACTTCAAGAAAGAAAGAAAATTAGGAAACATACGATTATGAACTTTGAGCCACTCTCACGCTTTTGATCAATACACCCATATAATAAATGTTTGTAATAATTTGGCTATAGAATTGTTGTTTGTTTACGAATTTTAATTAACTCTTTAATGCCCATAACATCAACAAATTCAATAATAAATTGGAAGAATATATACAATTTTCGTTGGTACATTTATCCCCTATTCAATATTGCCGTATTCTTTTTCTGTTGGAAGAATCAAATTATGCTCTATTCAATCTGGAAATTTGCAGTAGTTTCATTATAAGTGTTGATTTGCCAAATAAGCACTTATAGTCGGGAAACTTGTGACCGTATATAAAACCCGCAAAGGATTATATCTTACGGGTGAGATTAGGCTGTTTTTTTTGCACGCAGCAGGATCATCATCTATGACGCGATAAGCCACTAACCAAGTGCTATTTAATAATAATCTCCGGTGTCAATTCTATACGTTAGAAAAGGGCTAGATTTTGATTTTCTTTACAAGAAGAAGACAACGTAAGAATCCTAAGTGGTTGCAAAAGCATTACCTTTAAGAGTTAAAATACAAATATATATCCAACCGCTCCTTGTGACGTATGATGATCCCCATGCCAATCCACCATTTTTAACTCTCCCACATCTCTCCCAAACTCAGACAGACCATAGAGTGAACTGAAAGGCCATGATTATGAATCATTTAACTCTCGCTTTCATTTCATTTCTTTGCCTCTGTTTTTTGAAATTTGTATACTCCATCCTATGGCTTCCCTGGAGGATCCAAACCCATTTCCAAAGGCAAGGAGTGAGAGGGCCTGGCTACCGTCCCATATTTGGGAACACAGCTGAGATCCAGCGTTTGTTTAAGGAAGCTATGTTGAAGCCAGCCCCAGTTGGCCATCGCGATATCCTCCACCGAGTGGTCCCGTTCCACCACAGGTGGTCCGGAATGTATGGGACGCCGTTCTTGTATTGGTTCGGGACGAAAACGAGGCTGGGAATTTCGGATCCTGATAAGATCAAGGAGGTTGCTATGAACGCGAACGGTCATTTGATAAGGTCCGGCATAATCCCATGTCCAAGGTGCTCTTTGGACAGGGACTTGTTGGATTGACAGGTGAAGAATGGGCCGTTCATAGGAGGATTGCAAACCAGGCCTTCAATATGGAAATTGTTAAGGTCACATTGTAAACCTGACTTATTTATACCTTAATTTTTAGAGAAAAAAAAAAGAGAGTAAACTCAATTATCAATTATATAACTCAACAATAAACACTGTTGTCTGTTTTTGCACGGAACTCTTTTATTTAACCAACAATATCAGACTCATTGATTGAGTAATCTGGATTGAGTTTTGCACGGAACTTTTTTTAACTGCAGGGTTGGATACCTGAAATTGCAGTGACTACTACCAAACTGCTAGAGAAATGGGAGGAAGAAAGAGGCGGGAGAGACGATTTTGAATTGGAAGTCAACAGAGAACTTCATTACCTCTCAGCTGATGTTATATCCAGAACAGCATTCGGGAGCAGTTTTGAAGAAGGAAAACGTATCTTTATGCTACAAGAACAGCAGATGGAGTTGTTCTCCGTGGCTACAAGAAGTATTTATGTCCCAGGGTTCAGGTAACCTTCACATTTTTCCTTTCACTTCACTTAAGTAATTGTTTATGTCAAGAGTACTCGAAACCTATATTACCCGGACTCGAGATGAGTAATAGCATAAGTAATTGTTGTGTCAGGTTTCTGCCTACTCGGAATAACAGAGAGAGCTGGAGACTTGAAAGGGAAACTCGTGAATCTCTAAGGACAGTGATCCGATCTAACAGCAAGAGAGGAGAAAATTCTTCTAGTCTACTTGGTCTTTTGATGTCTTCATATAAGAATCAGGATGATAAAGAAGAGAAGTTAGATGAGGAAGAGATAATAAACGAGTGCAAGACCTTTTACTTTGCAGGAAAAGAAACGACTGCTAATGCTTTGTCATGGGCACTTTTGCTTTTGGCATTGAATCCCGAATGGCAAGACAAAGCAAGATAAGAAGTGGTTCGCATCTGTGGATCCGATAAGCTTCCAGTTGCAGAGCATTTGAGTGATTTGAAGATTGGAAGTTTTTATCCCTCTGATAACTTTCGTGTTTAAGCTAAAAATGATATGATTGAAGAAATGGTTTTTATGAACAGGTGATCATGGTAATCAATGAAACGCTTAGACTATACTCGCCAGCAGTGATGTTGATGAGGGAAGCATGCAAGGATGTTAAGCTAGGAAACCTCAATGTTCCTGACCTACACAGCTTTATCTGGCCCCAACCGTCATTCATCACGACACTGATATGTGGGGAGAAGATGCTAACAGATTCAACCCCTCAAGATTTAAACAACCTCGAAAGCATCTAGCTTCATTTATTCCATTCGGTTTAGGGCCTAGAATTTGTGTCACGGACAGAATTTAGCCATCCATGGTGGAGATGAAAATAGCTCTAGCTATGATTGCCCGGCAATACTCATTGACAGTGTCGCCAACATATGTTCATGCCCCTATGCTGTTCATCACCACGCAGCCTCAATATGGTATTCAGATGCTCTTAACAAGGGCTGTGATATGGGGAATGGGTTTTAGAAACTTACAAGAACTCCTCTATCGATGTAAAATAGATACAAAAGATGGTATGGTTTCTAGTATGAAAAGTTGTTCTCCAACTCTGCTAATGAATGATTGCAGTGACTTTAAAAGATAGATTTGTCTTGGTACTTTTCGTGGTATTAGTTTTAGCATTGCCGTAGTTGAATGCCGAATAAAATAACTACTGGTCTTAGCAGGTGAGACTAGTCTCTCATGGCTGTTTCTGGTTCACAGCAGGATCAGCTATAACGCAACAAGCCAAGCCAACAATCATTTTTAATATAAAAGAAAGTTCAACATTAGTTAACATGCACGCATCAAGGCATTATTTTAAAAAGTAGAATATACATATATAGGAGTATATTATATTCCTTAGTGACCTCATGAATTGATCCCTCTGCCAATCCACCATTAAACTGCTTCCTCCCAGCTCAGAAACCCTCTGGTGATACGGAGATGAATCATTTGACTCTTGTTTTCGTTTCGTTTTTATGCATCTGTTTCTTGAAATTTGTCTACTCCATCATATGGATCCCCTGGAGGATCCAAAACCATTTCAAAAAGCAGGGAGTAACAGGCCCTCCCTACCGTCCGATCGTTGGGAACTCAGCTGAGATCCAACGTTTGTTTGAAGAAGCTATGTTGAAGCTAGCTTCCATTGACCACCACGATATCCTCCACCGACTGGCTCCGTTCTACCACGTGTGGTCCGGCATGTACGGGACGCCCTTCTTGTTTTGGTTCGGGTCAAAACCCAGGTTGGGAATTTCGGATCCTGATGTGATAAAAGAGGTTGCTATGAGCGGGTGCTTTGATAAGGTCGGGTTTAACCCTATGTCCAAGATGTTGTTCGGGCAGGGACTTCTTGGATTGAAAGGTGAAGAATGGGCCATTCACAGGAGGATTACAAGCCAGGCCTTCAAAATGGAAAGAGTTAAGGTCAGGTCACACCCTCTTCCTTTATACTCCAATATTCTTTTTCTTTTTATTTTATTTTTGTTCGCGCCTCTAAAATTCAATGATTTATCAAACTGTTCCTTTCATTAGAAAAGGAAAAAAAATATGCATTCAACTATAAATCCAATCCAAATCTACTGATTATTATCCCAAAAATGACTGTCTAAGTCATTTTCAATTGAGCCAGATTGAAAATGGAGTGTTGAAACGATTGTTTTTATTGGTAATTAAATCGAATTATTTGAAACTAAATTAATTAAATTTTTTATTTTTTAATCATTAATCGAACATTTTTTAAAAAACATCATTAATCGAATTAGATAAATTTTGATTAATTCGGTCAATTTTCAAATGAACTATAATTTGTTACCAGTAAAAGTACAAAAGATGGATTAGGTATTTTGTACTCTGTTTACTTTGTTTTTTTTTGTTAAGTAATTTTGGATAATTTTTTGAAAATCGACTTAGAAATTACTTGTGTCTTAAAATTTTAATAGGATTAAGTTTAAATATATATGTAAATGTAATATGTAAAATAATTTGGTTAATTCGATTAATTAACGGTTTCAAACTAATTAATAAATAATTGAACTTTAAATATTTTTAAACAATATTGAATAATTTTCGGTGGCCAATCATTTGATTGAACTAATTCAATTTGGTTGATTAATTTATTCTCCGAACACTCCTAGGTTGATGCATAACTTTTTTTTTTATTATTATTATATACTTTTCCGTCTCACTTAAACTGTCTCTTATTAATTTTTTAAGTTAATTTTTTTAATTTTGACTATTTATTATTGATAAAATTATAAAAATCTATTTTAAAAATTTTCAATTAAATAGTTTTAAAATATATTTTTTTATATAATTTATTTTTTATAATATTTAAAATAAGTGTAATTAAAATTTTAAAAAATTGACTGTTAAAAATAAAAAAAAAGGAACAATTTGAATGAGATAAAGAAACTATAAGGTATCAAATTCGAGAGAAGATGAACCATGAGCACTACACGTCATGGTTGGAGTCATCGTATAGAAATGAGTGTCAGTTGACAATTAAATTTTTAATTTTTTATAAAATTATATACTCCTATAAAACAAATTAGGTCATTTAAAACACTATTTTAAAATAATTGACATCAAAATTTATTTATTTATTTATTTTAATAGTATTAAGGTAATTATAATATAGTATTTGTTTAAATTTTTTTGATCTTTTAATAAAATGTACGCATCTTACAAATAAAACTGCTCGAATTGTATCTTAAAATAAATGCTATTTTTTATTAGATACTCGTCGGATTTTAATTCATTTTTTTAAAATCCATCACAACGAGACACTTCTGGATTTTAGATTGATGTATAATTTTCAAAGCTTATAGTAATATGAATAAGTCAACCCCAAAGGCTTCCATGATATATATGAGCTACATTAACATGATATAATTTGTGGATGTAAAATCAAGTTTAGTTGATCTCGAACTTCCATAATAATGGTTGAAAATCGTGATTAATAATTATTTTATTTAACAGTTTTGAGGTATTTGATTTAAAAAAAAAATCTGACTTTTAAATTTATTTTGGTCTAATATAATTTGTAAATTAATTAAAAATCAATGTAGCTCTTTAGTTAGTGAAGGTTTGAATTCAACTAATAATCCGAATGAAAATGATAATAATATTCATTTTAGGAGACTTAAGTTCAATTAACTTTGTCTACAATGCGTGCGTCTTATCAAAAGGTTAAAGTAATATAAACATATACTACATTGTGATGATTTATTGTGAACGATGACGTGGTAGAAAAACTTTGTTGCTTTTTTAAAAAATAATAATTTTTAATCTCTATAAAAATTTAAAATTTAAATATTTAAAATCACTAAAAATTTTAAAAATTAAATATTAAAAATAAAAACATCGTCAAAAATAGAGGTGAGCATTACTCGACTCAACTCGAAAATATTGAAATTTTCGACTCGATTCGAGGCGAAAAAACTCCACTCGTTCTGTCTCGACTCGAAATTACATAAACTCGACTCAAATTTCTTTTTAGATAAAGTTTGAGTTATAAAATGAAATTTCGAATAACTCGAATAACTCAAAATTTTTAGTAGTTAGTGGATTGATTTTTAAGTTCCGATTCAAGTTCCTCAATTTTTCTTGATATATCTATACCAATATAAAAATATATGAAAAAAAAATATATGCTACATATGAAAAATATGATGAAATATATATATGCATAACTTATATAATTAGAGAAGGTTGTTTAAATTAGAATCAAACTATACTATAACATGATAAATAATTACAATTAAATTTGTATAGAAACTCAAAAACTCGACTCGAAAAAAATTAAATAAAATTCGAGTTGTAAAATATGAGGCGTCAACTCAAATTTTTTTGACTCGACTTGATCGAACGCTTACTCCTAGTAAAAAACACTGTTACTGAGGTTAAGGGATAATGATCCCCACGTAGTAATTCAAAATCATTATTTTTGCCCGTTCTCTTTTATTTTATCAATTTAATTATTGTAGTTGTCCAAATTAATATTATTAATTCTTATTTTTAACTTCATCAATTTACCCTTCAAGTTTTTCGAACGGCATAAATCTTACTATTTAATTATCGTTGACCAATAAAATCGTTATCATCAGCCGCTCTTTGCTGTGCTAGTTGTTCTATCGTTAAGTAATCAACAAAGTATGAGTTAGGGACAAAAAACTAAAATATAGTTGCTGGGTTTTTCCCAAAAAAAATACTTGTCAGAATATTTCCTAATCTGTATCATTTGCTACAGTAATAAAGTCGGTGGCAAAGAAATCTAATTTCATTGTTTATCTATTGTTCAACTTATTTTTCTGGATTAAAAAATATTGAAGACGGTGACAAAGGGTTTCGACTTCAGTGTAAAACACTATTCAAAGTCGGATTGTAATGTCTCGACTTTAATTTTTTAATCATAAAAATAGATTTTACTGTTCAAAGTCGGATTGTAATGCATCCGACTTCACTTTTATTGTAGAAACAATAATATTTTGAGAAATAATCTGAGTGGTATCTTATTTTGGAGAAAAAAAAATAAGAAGACAATATTAGGGTCTTTTCTCCATGAGTTAGAATATTCACATGTCATTTTTAAAAATAAATTAGAGTAAACTACCGATTTGATACCCCCACCTATTTTTGTGTTTCTGTTTTGTTCACCTAACAAATTTTTTGACAAAATGATAATTAACGTTATGTTTTGTTTCTATTTTGATACTCTACTATTAAAAATAAACGGCAAAATCGGTCTGATAAAAATATCACGTTAGTTTTGCCGTTATCAAAACTGACTCGTTATCATCAATATGATAAGACAATTGATGATAACAGCTGATGCTGATTTAACAACTCTATTGGTCAGTGACAGTTAGAGGCGAGATTAATTCAATTTATGAGTTTGAGTGTTAAATTGATGAAATTAAATATGAGGGTAATATTGTTGATTTTTTAAGAATATGATGGTTAAACAGATGAAATTAAAAAAATAATAAAATTATTTATTTGAAATAACTGCAGGAAGGTACTATAAACTATTATGTCAATACTATAGAAACTTATATTGAGTGTAAAATAAATTCATAGGTTACATTGACTGTTTTCTAAAAGCTCGGGAAACTTAAACACCATTAATTATGTAAAATAAACACTATTTTTGAATAAATCATTTCTTTACTACAGGGTTGGATACCTGAAATTGTAGCTGCCACTACGAAAATGCTGGAGAAATGGGAGGGAAAAAGAGACGGGAGAGACGAATTCGAATTGGAAGTGAACAAAGAACTTCATGATCTCTCAGCTGATGTTATATCCAGAACAGCATTTGGAAGCAATTTTGAAGAAGGAAAACGCATTTTTCTGCTACAAGAACAACAGATGGGGTTGTTTTTATCGGCTGCAACAAGTATCTATATCCCAGGGTTCAGGTAACCTTTCGTCTTCCAATCTTCTCAAAAAAGTTCGTCTATATGTAAATATCTATCCATATACACGTGATAACTAAAAGCTTTATAAGTAATTGTCGTGTCAGGTTTCTGCCTACTAAGAGTAACAGAGAGAGGTGGAGACTAGAAAAGGAAACTCGTGAATCTGTAAGAGCACTGATCCGGTCCAACAGCAAGAAAGCAGAAAACTCTGCTAGTCTACTCAGCCTTTTGATGTCTTCATATAAGAATCAGGATGATAAAGAAGAGAAGTTAGATGAGGAAGAGATAATAAACGAGTGCAAAACCTTTTACTTTGCAGGAAAAGAAACAGCTGCTAATGTTCTATCATGGGCACTTTTGCTTTTGGCTCTGAATCCAGAATGGCAAGACAAAACAAGAGAAGAAGTGGTTCGCGTCTGTGGATCCGATAAGCTTCCAGTTGCAGAGCATTTGAGTGACTTGAAGATTGTAAGTTTTTTTTTAACCTTCAGCTTTCTCGTTTAGGATCAAACTGAGATATGATTGCATAAACGATTCCATGAACAGGTGAGCATGGTAATCAATGAAACACTTCGACTGTACTCGCCGGCAGTGTCATTGCTGAAGGAAGCATTGAAGGATGTTAAGCTAGGAAACCTCAACATTCCAGCAGGTACACAGTTTTATTTGGCACTGGTTGCTGTTCACCGTGACCCTGATATCTGGGGAGAAGATGCTAACAAGTTCAATCCCTCGAGATTTAATGAACCTCGAAGGCATTTAGCCTCGTTTGCTCCATTCGCATTGGGGGCTAGAACTTGTGTCGGCCAGAATTTAGCCACGGCGGAGATGAAAATAGTTTTAGCCATGATTATCCGGCAATACTCATTGGCAGTGTCCCCAACGTATGTTCATGCCCCAATGACGTTCATCACCGTGCAGCCTCAATATGGTGTTCAGCTACTGTTATCAAGGATTGTGAATTAAAGAATGGGTTTCAGAAACTCACAAGGACACTTCTCTGTCGATTTAAAATATATGCAAAAGATGGTATTGGTTTCAGGGTTTGTATGATTGCCGACTCTTTCTTATTACGTGAATTTGATGTATTGTTCCCATAAATGGGAATTTCGGAAGGGAAAATCCTCCAATTTTCCTTCCAACACCGTTGTCGTTGTTGCAGAGAATTTGTGTGACTTAAAGATTGTAAGTGTTATCGACTGCTTTCCTGTATCCGAATTGATCCAAAACCTTCTACTTTTATGTTCAAGCTAAAAAAAGGATGCGATTACATAAATTTTATGAACATGTGAGCGTGATAATCAATGAAACTCTTCGACTACTCGCCAGCACTGATAATCAGTGTTCCTACAGGTAAACAGATTAATTTGGCACCGGCCGGCTGCCGTTCATCGCGACACTGATATATTGGGAGAATATACTAACAAATTCAGTCCCTAAAAAACATTAGCCTCACTTATTCCATTCGGTTTGGGGCCTAGAATTTGTGTTGGCCAGAATTTAGTCATGGTGGTCGGTGGAGATGAATATAGCTCTACCTATGATTCTACGGCAATACTCATTGGCAGCGTCGCCAATGTATGTTCCCTTCGGAAATATCACAATGGAAGTTTGCCAATCTTAGTTTATGTCAAAGCTGTCCAAGAAAGAAACTACGTCATACATGTATGTGTTGAATAAAATATTCATGTATTTGGTTACGTTTGAATTTGATCGAAATTCATATCCAATGACAAACATGGAAAAAAGGTGTCATTTGTTCTTCCATTTATAACTCCTCCAACTCATCCTAGGCAAAAATTATATGATAGGCCTGACTCGTCATTAATGGTTCAACCAATAAAAATCATTTATTTTATTAATTTTTTATTCATGGTCTAAATTAATATTTTTAATTTAATTTATAATAAATATGATAGAAAATTTAGTTGGTAAAAATATAACATGAAAAAATTAATAAAATAAATAATTTTTATTAGTTGGAACCATAAATAACTATGACGAGCTGGGCTTATGATATAATTTATGATAAATTAATATTTATAATTTTAAATAAATTCTCTTACATAAATTTCCGGGATCCACCACAAAATTTAATCTTAATTTAAAAATAATGTTAATTTTTTTTTCAAATTGGCATAACAAAAATTTAACCCTCAACTTTTAAACTTGGTTATAATTTAGCCACTATTTTCATCACCACTATTTGTTCTCTTATTTTTTTAAATTTTAACTTTTTTCTCTTATTTATTTTTTTAGAATTTTGAACTTTGTTATAATTTAACCCACAACCTTTTAACTTTGTTATAATCATTGACATTTTGACCCTCATTCTTTTTTTAGGATAAATTTGGCCCTCAACCTATATATTTTTGTCAAATTACATATTCTTTAATTATCATGTTGATTAGACCGTTAAAAATTTAACGGTGATAATATGACATATACATGTGATAATACATTTTAAATGACATGTAATCTAACTTGTTACATACTAACATGTATAATAAAATTTTATTTAAATTTAAAGGCTTAAGGGCTCAAGAACCCCCTAAACTTTCAAAAAAATTAATTAAGCCCTTAATGCTTATTTGCATCCAATGTCACCCTCAAACCCAAAAAATTAACCAATCCGACCCTTTGACTAACGGTTTTCGTCGTTGTCCGTTACAATGCTGATGTGGCAGTTTACGATGCTGGCATAGTGATTCACGGTGCTAACATGGCAGTCTACATGTGAATGATGACATGTCTAGAGGGGCTTAATTGAATTTGTTAGAAAATTTGAGGCCTTAATTGATTTTGTTAGAAAGTCTAAGGGTTTATTTAATCTTTAAGAAAAATAAAATTAACAAATTATTTGAATTAAATTGAATTATTAAAATATAAAGAATTATTATAATACTAAAAAATATTAAAAATATCAATAAACTTTTAGAGATATAAAGTTAATTTTTTAATATAAAAAGAATTCTTCTTTGATCATGGATGTGATCTCACTATAAAAAGCTTGAATTTTCCTATGATATTACTGCTTGGATACATCGAACAAGATGAAGTTTATTGTTTGATCGGACGAAAAAAAAACTCTTTAGTAAAGTCAAGCACTATATAATCATTGTATGCCGCAAGAGTTTCTTAATTTTTCTAACTTGAATTCCATGAAAGCTGGTTTAATAAAATAAAAGGTATGTAACTGTCGCAACCCTTTTTTAGGAGAAAAGGATTTGACGTTTTGAAAAACTTTGTAAAATCACGGAGTCGTCACCAATCTTTTTTTTAGAAAAAAGTGTAATTGGATCACTTTTAAAATAAGGATATTTTGATAAAAACATTTTATTTATCAAAATTACATTTTGGTCCACAAAAAAGAGAAAATAGGTTCGGGGGTCGATTACGTGTAGGGAAGGATTAGCACCCCCCACAACGCCTAAAAATTGGTACCTTAATTGATTTCAAAAAGTATTTTTAAAAAAACTGGAATTTACAAGTTTACAAAGTTTCGATTTTATTTGTCCGTAAAATGAATGTAAATCTATTTTAACGGCCTTATCGCTTGGGAAATAAACTTTAATCACCGCCAACACTTCTGGAGTTAACCCGTCATTCCCGTTTGATAAGACACCGCATTAATTAAGTTTTCACTTTTTAAACAAATAAACAAGACAATTAAATGTGTTAAAGTCTTTTACTTAAAATCTATAAGTGAATAATCCTAAAGAAATGTCTACATTCCTTTTAATTATTAAGATTTAAATATAATGAAGTGTATTTTATTGAAAATGAAGAATATTTTACAACATACATGTCTCTAATCTAAGTTTTAAGTCCTTAATCCTAAGGTTTTACATACATACAAATATATATATACATAAAAGGCATAAAAGAAATAATTAATTAAATGAATAACTAAGCATTTACTTAAAATTAAATTAAGAAAAGGATTTTTTTATATTTTTTAAAGAAAAAATTTGAATTAAGGACTAATTTGAAAGAAAACCAAAATGTGGGGGTTAATTCAAAAATAATTAAAATTTTAGTGCTGAATTGAAAGAAAAAAGGACAAAATTGAAACAATTAAAAAATGAGGAGCTGCGGCGTAAGATCCGAGAAAGAAGGGCGCAGGTTATAGCCGGTTTCGGGTCGGGTCAAACGTGTCACTATAAATAGCTGTTATAACAAACATATTTCATTCTTTCATATTTCACCCAAATAGATCAAAATGCCCCATCTTTAAACTCTCTTCCAAGTTCATCATTTATGAAGAACACGGTGAACATCCGCCGTGCCGGCCGCCATCCACAAGCGTCGGTCGCCGTTGTCGACGGCGAAATTCCCAGATTCTGACCAAAATTTCCAGATTTTAGCAACATTTCCAAATTTCGGCGACGTTTCGAACACAAAAAAGGGTAAAAAAATTCTTTTCTTCTTTATTTATACTGAAATTGAAAGTAAATAGATAGGAAGAAATTACCAGAAATTGCTCCTTTTATTGCTTTTGAATGCCGATTACAACTGTTTGCTCCTACAACTTCCGAATGCTAGTATGCTTACTGTAGTTGTTGTGTGTAATTCTTATGTAGAATTGTTCATGTCGTTTACAATGATTTACAGTCATATTTATATTACAAGAATTGCCTAAAATCCTAAGCCTAAATCCTTGATTTCTTCCCCTCTGATTTGCTTGATTCTTTCCATGGAATCGATTTGGGGATTTTGGTCTTCTGAATTGCCTTTTGCATATTTGTTAATATTTGATTGCAACTTGGTTTTGGTTAGGGCACCAATTTAGGGATTTTATTCCCCTTTGAATTTTTGGGCTTTAATCTGGATTTAACCCTCTTGTTCCTCTGTTTACATGTTTCCGATGATTCGAACGGAGCCGATGAGGAACGATCGGAGCGAGTGACGCGTCGAAAAAGATGAAGCAGACAGCCAAAACTAAATCGTCTTGCACGTGGATGCCACGCGCGAGTGGTGATCCGCGTGAACACCTAGAAGTAATCTAGGCCATTGGATAGCATCTTGATCGAACGGTTGAGATGCTGAGGCATTATATCATCTCCAGCTGGCATGATCTCCACCATTGGATTTTCCCCTTGATCAAACGGTCATGCTTCAGCTGCGCATAAGAAAGAAGACGGGAGTTAAGGTTTTTTGGATTATAAACGGGCCTTCCGGCCTATTGTATATTAGACTCTCATGTTTTTATATTTGAATTAAATGAACATTTTATTTATTTTAAATTTCAAATGGGCTATATGTTTCATATTTTTTTGGGTTTTATAACTACTAACTAATATACAATATATGTTAATTCTAACTACCTTATCAATCAAGCTAATATATATAACAAATATATATGGTACATTAATAATTCTAATAGACTAACAATTATACCCATTGTAACACATTGTTTGTGACCTAAACTAAACTACATTAATCTTATAACCATATAGTATGTGACACCTAACTATGTTATTAGTAACATTAATATTTACTACTAAACACATTAACTATGTTACCAATATTATATATCTACAATACACTAATACTAAATTAACAATTAAAATAAAGGTGAAAATCTAGTGACAACAGCTGCCCCTCTTTGGTCATTTTGGTGAAATAGGAATAGAACAAAGAAAAGAAGACACTGATTTTCACCGATTACCAAACTATTTGTGCTTGAGAAGACAGGCGAGTTCTATTCTCCTTATGCTCGAATAGATAAGCATGCTCCATTCTCCAAATGCCCAAATGGATAGGCGAGTTCTATTATCCTCATGCCTGAATAGATAGGTGGGTTCTATTATCCTCATGCTCGAATAGATAAGCAGGTTCTGAAAGGTTCCATCCTCCTCATGCTCAGATGGATAAGCAGGTTCTATTCTCCTCATGCCTGAATAGATAAGCAGGTTTTAAAAAAGGGATCCATCCTCCTCATGCTCGGATGGATAAACAGGTTATATTCTTTTCATGCTCGAATAGATAAGCATGTTTAAAAAAGGGTTCCATCCTCCTCATGCTTGGATGGATAAGCAGGTTCTATTCTCCTCATGCTCGAATAGATAAGCAGGTTTAAAAAAGGGTTTCATCCTCATTATGGTCGGATGGATAAGCATATTCTATTCTCATCATGCTCGAATAGATAAGAAGGTTTAAAAAAAGGATTCTATTCATCATGCTCGGATGGATAAGCAGGTTCTATTCTCCTCATACTCGAATAGATAAGCAGGTAAAATGGGTTTTATCTTCCTCATGCTCGGATGGATAAGCAGGTTTAAAAAAGGGTTACATCCTCTTTATGCTCGGTTAGATAAGCATGTTCTATTCTCTTCATGCTCGAATAGATAAGCAGGTCCAATTCTCCAAGTGCTCGAACGGATAGACGGGTTCTAAAACCTGTCAAAACAAATGCAAATGATCCAAATAAAATGCATATGCCCCTAGAGATGCCTAGTCATGGATGCATGTCTTATTTCTTTTGTTTTTTTTCTTAACATTTTCCTTAATTAACACAGAAGAACACTGTGAAGCTCCAAGAAACTCGGATTATATCATCTCAAACATTTTCTCAACTCTGGCAACTGATAGTGTGTATCTGTTTTGGCCCATCCTATCAGAAAGGACGATTCTCCAATACTAGTTGGCCTCACCAATTTTTTGTTGTTAAAATTCCATCGTCTATTCCTTGGAAAGTAATCTTCACCATTGCTTGCTTCATTTTTCGTACCATGGATTATTCATCCCTTCCAGTGATTTATGTCTTGATTTTTAAAATAGGGAAGCTCTTTGCTGCTAGGATGCCCTAGAACAAAACTCCGTAGGGATATGGGAAACGCATCAGTTTTTCGTTATCAACTCATAGTCACTGTATGCTTCGATGATTGACTAAATAATCATAGATAGTCATCTCCATCACTTCTATTTTACCATTGTCATACTTATCATTTCCTTGCTTCATATGATCTTTGTACATTTGCTCGCTCAATCCAGTTATCTTGTTCTCCTGATTGGAAGGATTGACTTCATCCTCATATTCTTCAACACTCTGTTATCATTGTGGTTGATACATCAATATTCAGTGACAAGCTTCCTAGAAACTTGTTGCTCTCCCAATGTCTCATTTAGCTTTTCCTCTGATATCTGTAAAATTGTTCTCATGTAAGCAGCTTTGTTTTGCAGCATGCTTTTTTAAAGCAAAGTCAAAGCATCTCTTGAAGCTTTCCGCCAAGGTTTGTAGCAAAACCTATTTCAATCTTGTATTTCCTTATAATTTTTGCTGTTTTTTATGCCCTAAGCTCCAAATTTGACCATTGAATACCTCATAGTTCCAATAGCCTTCTAGACAAATTTCAAAGTAATGCTCAAAAATCTTATGAATATTTCAAATGATGTCAAATTTTAATTTTCATTTCAATGCAAGTTACTTTATGAAAAGGTATCAAAAGAAAGAAAAGGTCTAACAACAAAACTTTATTGGTATTGTAGCAAACACAAAAAGGAATTGCAAAGAAAGGAGTAAGCGTTCAGATATCATTAACCAAAACTTCTCTTGTCATGACTTTATAAGATGCCTTGAATGTCCACTATGCTGAGCAGATCCCGAAAATACTAATTATACGGAAAGATATGAAGTTTCCGAAGCCAATCTCCGAGGAAAGTCTTATTTTCAAATTGTCTAAGCTGCCTTTTTGCGAGTTTTCAACTCAGATCCTCTTTTGATTTTAAAACGCCCTTTGCGGATTTTCATTTTGAACCCCCTTTTCTTTCTCTTTTTTTTCTCTTTTTTCTTTTTCTTTTTTATTTCTTTCTCCTTCAAACATAATACTTCTTAATCGAATCTAAATTTATAGGGTTTTGGAGTTCGTCTCCATCTATTTCGGCTAAATCCATCTATTTCGGCTAAAATTAACGCTTCTCCTAAGAAAACCTTTGTTCCAATATAAGGTCCCTCCCAATTCGGTGCCCATTTTCCTCGAGCATCACTTTGATTGGCAGCTTCTTCTTTAACACAAAATCCCCCTCTTGGAATTCTCTTGGGCGAACTTTCTTCTCATGAGCCCTTATCATCATTTTCTGATACATTTGCCCATGACATAGTGCTTTCAATCTCTTTTCTTCAATTAAGTTCAGCTAATCATATCTTACTTGAACCCATTATGCTTCCTCCAACTTTGCTTCCATTAGGACACGAAGTGATGGTATTTCAACTTCAATAGGTAGCACGGCTTCTACTCCATACACCAGTGAGAAAGGTGTTGCCCCAATGAAAGTTCTTACTGCAGTTCGATAAGCGTATAAGGCAAACGGCAGCTTCTCATGCCAATCTTTATAGGTATCAGTCATTTTTGCAATTATCTTCTTAATGTTCTTATTCTCAGCCTCCACTGCCCCATTCATCTTCGGGAGATATACCATAGAATTATGATGTTTAACATTGAACTTCTCGCAGACTCCACTTATCATCATATTGTTCAAATTTGAAGCATTGTCGGTGATGATACTTTCAAGCAAGCCGTATCGACAGATGATTTCCTTTTTTAAAAACTTACAAACCGTGGATCTGGTGACATTTGCATACGAGGCTGCTTCTACCTATTTCGTGAAATAATCAATGGCTACTAGGATAAAACGATGCCCGTTTGATGCCTTAGGGTGAATCTGACCGATGACATCAATGCCCCACATAGAAAATGGCCAAGGGGCTGTCATAACATGAAAAGGTTGAGGTGGCGTATGAACCTTATCAGCATAAATTTGGCATTTGTGGCATTTGCAGGAATAGTTGATGCAATCACCCTCCATGGTTGACCAATAATATCCAATTCGTATGATTCTCCTGACCATGGTGATACCACTAGGATGAGTTTCGTAAATTCCTTCATAAACTTCTTCTACAATTAATTGTGCCTCTTTTACCCCCACACATCTTAGAAGCACTTGATCACGACTTTTCTTGTATAAAATCTCTCCATCAAGGACATACCCTGATGCCATCTTCCTGATCATTTTCTTTTCATTCTCTGTAGCTTGAGGCAGGTATTGCTGGAATTTTACATATTGCAAGATGTCATAATACCATGGCAATCCATCCACTTCTTCTTCCACATCATAACAATGAGCTGGAGAGTCAAGCATATATAATCTGATGGGCATCATCTCAGAACCTTCATTTACCTTGTACATGGCGGCTAGGGTGGCTAAAGCATCAGCCATTTGATTTTCTTCTTTGGGGAGATATTTGAAAATGATCTTGTCAAATTTCTTGGTCATCTCAAGGACTAGCTTGTGATATCCCAACAACTTTGCATCTTTTGTCTCCCATTCGCCACGTATCTGATAAATAACTAACGCAGAGTCCCCAAAAACTCTCAGGGTACGAATTTTCCTCTTTATAGCCTCTTTTAGACCCATTATATAGGCCTCGTACTCTGCCATGTTATTAATGTAGAATAACTTCAAACGACTGGTAAAATGGTAACAATTTCCTTCTGGTGAAACCAGAACTGCCCCTATTCCTCTTCCTAATGCATTTGCTGCACCATCAAAGTTCATTATCCAAGATTCCGTGAGAGTCTCATCATCTTCTAAGATACACATCAAGTCTTCATCAGGAAAATTAAAGTTTAATGCTTCATAGTCATCATAGGCGTGACTTGCCAAAAAGTCTGCTATGACACTTCCTTTTATCGCTTTTCGGCTCACATAATGGATATCAAACTCTAATAATAACATATGCCATCGTGCTAATCTTCATGATAAGGCTGGAGCCTCCATCATGAACTTCAGTGGGTCCAACTTCGAGATTAGCCATGTAACGTGATAAAGCATGTATTGTCTTAGCCTTTTAGCTTCCCAAACCAGAGCACAACACAGCTTTTCAATTGAAGAATATTTGGTTTCACAATCAGTGAACTTCTTGCTCAAGTAATATATCGTCTTTTCTTTTCTTCCAGTATCATCATGTTGCCCTAACAAACAACCCATGGAATTTTCATAGACCGTTAAGTACAAGATCAATGGTCTCCTTGAAACAGGAGGTACTAATACCAGAGGATTGCTCAGTTGTTCTTTGATCTTTTCCAAAGCCACTTGACATTCTTTATCCCAAGTCCCTAGATTATTCTTCCTGAGTAGCCTAGACATTGGATCACACTTATCAGTTAGCTGAGAAAAGAAGCGTGCGATGTAATTTAACTGCCCCAAGAAACCTAAAACTTCCTTTTGTGTTTGAGATGGGGGAAGTTCATGTATGGCTTTTATCTTATCAGGATCAATCTCTATTCCTCTTCTGCTCACCACAAAACCCAATAGTTTCCAATATGTGACTCCAAATGTGCACTTAGTCAGGTTGAGCTTCAATTGGAATTTTCTCAATCTTCGGAAAAGCTTTTCTAGATTGACCAAATGTTCTTCCTCAGATCGAGATTTGGCGATCATATCGTCGACGTATACCTCTATTTCTCTATGCATCATATCATGGAAGAGAGTGACCATGGCCCTCTGATAGGTTGCCCCTGCATTCTTAAGTCCAAATGGCATCACTTTATAACAAAAAGTTCCCCATTACGTCACAAAAGTTATCTTTTCCATGTCTTCTGAGCACATCTTGATTTGGTTATATCCAGAGAAACCATCCATGAAAGAGAAAAATAAATGACCAGCTATGTTGTCAACTAAAGTGTCAATATGTGGGAGCGGGAAATTGTCCTTTGGGCTTGCCTTATTGAGATCCCTGTAGTCAACACACATTCGTACCTTTTTATCCTTATTTGGTACTGGGACTATTTGCCACCCATTCTGGATACTTGGCTACGTCGAGGAATCCTGCATCGTATTGCTTCTTTACCTCGTCCCTAATCTTGAGAAGTGTTTCATCCTTCATTCTTCTAAGCTTTTGCTTTACCGCTTCACATCATTCCTTTATAGGGAGCCTATGCATGAAGATGTCCATGTTAAGGCCGGACATGTCTTGGTACGACCAAGCAAAAATATCTTTAAATTCTTTCAAGAGTTCGATCAAACTTTGTCTTGTTTTGGCCGTGATGGTAGTACCAATCTTCACCTTTCACTTTTCTTCTACGGTTCCGAGGTTTAATATCTCTAGTTCCTTTTTATGTGGTAGAATCTACTTTTTCTCTTCTTCTACCATTCTGAGCATAACGCTGGGTACATCATATTCTTCCTCATCATCAATATTTCTAATTTCTTCCAAGCACAGAGGTACTTCAAAATCCACCTTGAAGTCAGACTCGGATTCATTTATGTTAATGATATCTGAATACCTGAAAAGGAAATGGGCAAAAGATATATACAAAGGAAAGAAACAAAATGAATGGAATGTTTTATGCTTTTAACTTTATGGATTTTATTTGGTTTTGGTTATGGAAGGAAGGTTTACCATACAAGATTTAAGGAAATGCATCTTTATTGATTTTACATAAGATCCCTTATTGTCTCCGGGACAGGATTTTCTTCAGCAGTCCAATTGTCAAGCTCAGAGCAAGGGCGGATCATTGACAAGTACTGGCTCTCATTTTCATTGTCAATCACAGCATTGATGCTCAGCTTTTCAAATGCTTCACATAGAGTGCTCTATCCTTTTCCTTCTTCACTGGCTGAGGTATTTGGATCCAGCATACCTCCAGATATAAAGTTATGGTTTAGGGGAGGGAAAGTCATTGGTTCCCATTCAATTTCCTCTCCCTTCAATCTAGCTCTTCTCCCCTCTTGATGCTTTCTGATTTCAGTACTTCTTTGCCATTTGTTGGGCTTGAAGCCCAAACCAAACTGATCCTTTTTTGCTGGGATTACTATAGGATACAACCTTCCTTGATGTCTTCTTCCAAGTCCTTTTCCAATTTCAGCTCTTTTCCCAAGCGTTTGCTTTACCTACATTTTTGCACAGCTTGATAATTTCGGTTCTGGCACCTTACTTCCTTCAGTGACAAAGGTTGCAATGACTAGCTCTAATGTTCTGAAATGACACTCGAGCGCACCCTTATTGATCTCAATGAAGGGTGCATCAGTGGTTACTGATGCAATGATTTCTTCCTCTGCACCAACAGTTATTAATTGTCCATCGATCACAAACTTTAGCTTTTTGTGTAAAGTAGATTGAACCGCTCATGTTGCATGAAACCATGGGCAGCCAAGTAGGCAACTATAGCTAGGTCTTATATCTATGACCACAAACTCAACGTCGAATGACACTGGTCCAATTTGCAAAGGTACCTCAATTTTCCCCAATACCCCCTTCTGAGTTTCATCAAATGCTCTAACCATATTTTGATAGGCTCTCATATGAGAACTATCTATTGGCGGCTTTTTCATTATGGCCAGTGGCAGAACATTTAGTGCCGACCCATTGTTAATTAGGACACCTGGTAACATATGTCCCTTACATCTAGTGGTGATGTGCAAAGCTTTGCAAGATCTTGTTCCTTCATCTGGTATCTCTTCATCATTGAACAAGATGAAGTTGTTGACAGCAATGTTTCCCACTAACATATCCATATTATCATTGTGATCTCTTTTGGCACAAATGTCCAGTTCAATATCTTTAACAAGGCCTCACGATGGCCCTCAGAACTCAATAGCAATGAAAGCATAGAGATTCGAGCTGAAAGCTTATGGAGTTGCTCTACGATGCTGTATTCACTGTGTTTTAAAATCTTTAAGAACTCTTGAGCCTCTAATTCCTTTACAGGCTCGTGATATGTTGTCAGTTTTTCTTTGAAGAAATCTCTGCCATCCTCTTTTCAGGTTCTTCAACAGCAACCTTTCTTTGCACCGTATCTCTATCCTCTGTTATTGGCTGGGAATAGAGCCTTCCACTCCTCATGAAACGCTCACCTCATTGACTGGTTCTTCCTTCTCTTGAATAGATGTTTCTCCTAGAGCTGTCACCTCACAAGTGTAATTCCTAGGGACCTACATGCTATCCTTGTAGGAAAATGGCGTTGGTGCCTTAATTATGAGCCATTGAGTCACATTCCTTGCTGGGTCACCGACTCTTATTTTATCCTTAATCACCAAAGGCTTTATTCTGGTGTATTATCTTCTAGATGATGACTCCTCTGATGCATACACATCCAGGAAACATTCTTTGTCTTCTTTTTCAAAGAACTCAAGTTCTTTCTTATTCATCTTGTCCTGAATTAGTTGCTTGAACTCCAAGCAACAATCAATCTCATGTTCTTCCTTCATGTAGTACTCACAATATGATTATTCCTCAATTTTTAGTTTTTGGGCCCCTTTTTCCAACATCCCTACTGCAACTATTTGAGCCCATATCTACCTCATGGGAGCTCTAACTTCAGCAACATATTCTTTGACCACCTTATCTTCCTCCTCAATGATTGCGTTTACTCTTGCCTTTTGATGACTTGGCAGGGGGTTTCCTTTATCCTCTGACGTATCAAATGATAGCATCCCTGATTTTCTTAAGTCATCTACCACTCTTTTGAATGCAGTACAATTTTCTATGGTATGCACCTTAACTCCTGCATGATATTCACATTGTGCCTTCTCGTCATACCATTGTGGATATGGTGGTAAGAATGGAGGAATATATCTTGGCAGCATCATTTGGGATTTGATTAATTCAGCAAACAATTTTGCGTATGTCATCGGGATAGGAGAAAAAATATGGTTTCGAGCTCCCTTGATACATTCGTTATTCTTTTGGAGGATTTGTGACTGTTGGAGCTGTGGTCGAGATATTGAGTTTGTTGAAAACTACTCTCTTCGAGTAGCTGGGGTTATAGACATTAGCAGCATTGACTTCATTGTCTCTCTTTTTGTAGGGTTTCTTAGTTTCTCCACTGTCTAACCTTCTATTTTTCATTGCCGCGAGTATCAATTCTTCGTTTATGAGCATGTCTGCAAAACTCTTTGTGGTATGATTGAGCATGCGGTCATAGAATAAACCTTTTAATGTTTCTACGAACATTGGGGTGATCTCACTCTCCAGTAATGGTGGCTGAACTTGGGCAGCTACATCTCTCCATCTCTGTGCATATTGACGGAAGCTCTCATGGTGCTTTTGCTCTAATCCTTCCAGAACTAAACGAGTTGGTACCATATCTAAAACATGCTTGTACTGCTCACTGAAGGCTCTGGATAGATCTTTCTATGATATGATGTTGATTCAACTTAGCTGCGTATACCAGTATGCAGCTGAGCCTACTAAGCTGTCTTAGAAGCAATGGATAAGCAGTGTCTCATTTTCCAGATACATTGACATCTTCCTGCAATACATAGTCAGATGTGCTGCAGGGCATGTTGTTCCATTGTATTTTTCAAAGTCAGGAACCTTGAACTTTGGTGGTACTATCAGATCGGTCACTAGGCTCAAATCATTAGCATCCATCCCTCCATATATACCTCCTTCTTGGAATGATTTGATCATTTCTTCTAATCTTTCTAACGATCCTCCCATTTCACCTTGTCGGCCATTTCATCGAGATCAGGCACCTCAATGACTTCCTCAGAGTTTATCTTCCTATCACTTTGTGCTGAGGTTTTAGCAAAATGTGAAGAAATTTTGACCTTGGACGATTGAGCTTCACTTTGTATACTTAGATGAACAAAGGCCATCCCTTGAAATTTCGGCACAGAATTAGTTTCTTCACCAGTTTCCACTGCATCAGGGTCCTTAAAACCTAGCATGGCTGCAATTGAACCAACCGTCTTTTGGTGAACTAACTCCATCTGTTCCTTCAGATCTTTCTCCAGCTTGTCTAACCTATCCTGGGTACTCTTGTGGTTGCTTTCTAGGGCTATCACTTTATCCTCCATTATTCTGGCTTGAGACCGAGTATCGTACTTGTGGTTTATTTTTGCTATTTTTGATTTTCAAGAATTTTTATTTAAGTTAGATTTTTATTATGTCATGTATGTATGCGTAAATGTATGCAAAGAAAACTTACTAAACACAAAAGAATGAAATGCAAATGCATGGATGCAAACGAAGGGCTATCAATTCCATGAAACAATTGCTCAAGAAACAACTCTTTTATTGGATTAAAATGGTCTTTATTACATCAAGTTTTGTTTACAAATACTTTTTAGCCTAAACTCCCAGTTATTTGATTTCTTCAATGAGCCACATAAGCCTCGGTCCCACTTCTCCTGCTGGCTTGATGTACTAACGAAGAGTTACAGCTTCAGTGGCTAGCATCATCATGTGTCGAGCCATATCTTGTACCTGGGTCATGACAGTCCTGTCAAACTCATCTCGTTCTTAGAATCTTCTAGCCATGTCCCTAAGACGTGTGAACAGTCATCACCCCCTCAGTAATGTCTTCAAGGACCAAGATTTTCGTCCTACATTCCTGAATGATGTTATCCATTCCTTCAACCTGTTTCTTCAAGGCATCACTCTCACTTAGACAGCCCTAAAGCTCAATATAAGCATATGGTTCTGAAGTCTGTGCAATTAGTGGTTTAGATCATCTATTTTGGCTTGTAATTTAGTAATACAAGCCCGACTCTGCTTTAGCTCTGCACTGGTTTGGTCATATGCCTTTTGCAACTCTAATAAGCGAATCTTGTTGTTGTGGGCTTTCCTCTTCCATGCGGCCGCGCTTTCTTTATCACTTTCATAGATACGTTTACCATTTCTATTTTCAGTTGCCAGCTTACTCTTCTTTCTCTCTTCCGCAAGGGCTTGTTTATATTTCTCAATCTCGCACCTTCCTCGTTCATTTTCTTTCCCTACTGCATGCTCAATTTCTTACTTCTACTGTTCTTGAGTCTTTCTCAGATCAGCATTTCTAACAGCAGTCTGGAGCTTGAGGAAGTCAACCCTTTGAATCTCAAACCTCT
Source organism: Hibiscus mutabilis (assembly GCA_019671005.1). Lineage (NCBI taxonomy): Eukaryota > Viridiplantae > Streptophyta > Magnoliopsida > Malvales > Malvaceae > Hibiscus > Hibiscus mutabilis. The sequence goes on along the minus strand of CM033730.1, from coordinate 50,179,460 downwards.
TTTCTAGGTCTTCATATAACTTCGCTACTCGTTTCGTTTCCCCTTTGTACTTTTTAACATCGAGGCCTGACTCAAACTTGTCTCTGTGGTTTTGCTCTTGCAAAGCTTCTATCTCTAGCTTAGCCCTTCTTAATTCTTCTCTCAAGATGTCAGCTTCTGTAGAGAATACTTTTAAGTGTTCCTCTAGAGACTTAGCTTGCCCAGATGTATGTGCTATGACTTTGTCATTCATTCTCGTATACCTCTAAATGTCATAGTCCAGGGTATACATGCAGTGGCTATCAGATTCTAGCTTCATGTGATAACAATGGTTCCATGCATTGCTGATTGTCTGAACCTTCTGTCTGAACTCACCTTGGAACTCGAATTCTGATGAGCCAAGACTGGTAGTGAATGGGATGAACTGCCGAGACCCATACTGGCAAGATACTAGCAAAGGGGCGCATCCAATTCCTCCCCACAAACCCAGCAACATTAAGAAGTTGAAATCTCCATATTTGTACAAAAGCTTGGTGTGACCCATCCAAAGAACCCTCCATCTGATGTCTTCGTCACGACGATCCCTGAATATATCAATACATTTGTTCTTCTTAATAATGGGCCACTTCTTTGCTAAAAATTCCCGAAGAGGTGAGAAGTTCGGGGAAAACACATTTGACAAAGCTAATGTCAGGCATTTCCAGAAATGGCTAAGGGCCCAAACTTGTAGAAGTGGAATACATCCTCCAAAACGAACACCTTCAACCTTCCGACAAGCATTGAGGGAAATGAAGGTTTCAGCAAGCACAGCTGGTACCGGATTGACTCCTCTCTTCAGTTGTTCAAGGAAGTCAAGTAGCGCCACATCAATGTTTCCCAGAACCTACGGAAAGATGACTAAACCATAAATTACAATAGCTAGGAGATCAAACCTTTTTTCTTTGTCGGGGTTGATCGAGATTATACTTCTGATGCTTGACCAAGGAAAATTAAAGGTGCCTCCTCTCTTCTGTATCAACCTTTTTACCCAACCATCACTCATACCAGAAAACGCCTGAAGCTTTGCATGTGGGTTTTTGTTTTTAGGTGGCTTGGCATAAACCCAGTTCTTCTTTACTTTTCACATGTTGAAAAGGGCCAAATACTCCTCGAATGTAGGTATCATATCTTCTTTATTAAATGTGAAGCATCAATATCCCAGATTCTAGAATTGAACCAAGGCTTTCAATAACTGCTCATCAACCTTCACGTTCAAAAGATAGGCTATGTCACCATAGACTTCGTGGAACAACTGCTTGGTCTCATAATCAAAGTGCTCCCAGATTTCCCATAATTCTTGCATATTGTTCTGCTTGATGCTGATGTGGGCAGATTCTGATGTCTCTGTCTCATGATCAGCTACCAGGCTATCTCTAAATGTTTGCTGGTTCACCTCGGACCAATGTCGGACCTTTGCATTCTCATCTTCACTCTTCAAAATTCTTCCGTCCATAACAAGAGCTTTTCAAAGTTGAGCAATAATTTCGAGAATCAACCCCTTCTAAATATGTAATGATGTGGCATGAATGGTTATTCAAAACAACAAAACAAGGGAAACAAAGATTAGAATCAAGAAAACACGGAGAATTCAAAAACAATTCTAGGCAGTACATTCCAATACTCCAGGACATGTCTCCCTTTATTACTAAAACCCTAGGTTTTCCGCATGGCTCTATTGGGGTGGGCTCTAAGTTCTCAAACAGTTGAGTTCTAAAAGGTACCCGAGCTTTCCTTGCTGTCCCCTACTAAGGGTAGCAATGCCTCTGGTTCTCACCCATTATAGGCTTCAAACGAACCAAGTTCAACTCATGAGGACTCACTTCCTATGTCTTCTTGAAGAATCAGTATCCTTACGAAGACTTGAGGCATATGAATCCCGAAGGTATTTACTAGGCTCATACGGAGAATCAATATTCTGACATGAGCAAAGCGTTTTCCCCTCACTTAGCAATTGGGTGGAGCTCGGGAATAGAGTTTTTTTGTAACAAAATTCTTAAATGCGTAAAATAGAATTACATTCATTAAATGGACAAATAAATTGAAACCTTTGTGAACTTGCAAATTCATTTTCTAAAAACATTTTGAAAACAATTCGTGGTCTGACCCTCTTTTGTTTTTTTTTAAAACAACATATCCCCAGCGGAGTCGCCTAGCTATCGCAACCCTTTTTTAGGAGAAAAGGATTTGACGTTTTGGAAAATTTTGTAAAATCACGGAGTCTCCACCAATCTTTTAAAAAAAAGTGTGATTGGATCACTTTTAAAACAATGGTATTTTGATAAAAACGTTTTATTTATCAAAATTACATTTTGGTCCACAAAAAAGAGAAAATTGGTTCGGGGTCGATTACGTGTGGGGAAGGATTAGCACAAAAATTGGTACCTAAATTGATTTCAAAAAGTATTTTTAAAAAAATTAGAATTTGCAAGTTTATAAAGTTTCAATTTTATTTGTCCGTAAAATGAATGAAAATCTATTTTAACGGCCTTGTCGCCCGGGAAATGAAATTTAATCACCGCCAACACTTCTGGAGTTAACCCGTCATTCCCGTTTGATAAGACACCGCATTAATTAAGTTTTCACTTTTTAAACAAATAAACAAGACAATTAAATGTGTTAAAGTCTTTTACTTAAAATCTAGAAGTGAATAATCCTAAAGAAATGTCTACATTCATTTTAATTATTAAGATTTAAATATAATTAAGTGTATTTTATTGAAAATGAAGAATATTTTTACAACATACATGTCTCTAATCTAAGTTTTAAGTCCCTAATCCTAAGGTTTTACATACATACAAATATATATACATAAAAGACATAAAAGAAATAATTAATTAAATAAATAACTAAGCATTTACTTAAAATTAAATTAAGAAAAGGATTTTTATATTTTTTAAAGAAAATTTTGAATTAAGGACTAATTTGAAAGAAAACCAAAATGTAGGGGTTAATTCAAAAATAATTACAAGTTTAGTGCTGAATTGAAAGGAAAAATGACAAAATTGAAATAATTAAAAACTGAGGAGCTGCGGCGTAAGATCCGGGAAAGAAGGGCGTGGGTTATAGCCGGTTTCGAGTCGGGTCAAACGGGTCACTATAAATAGCTGTTATAACAAACAGATTTCATTCTTTCATATTTCACCCAAATAGATCAAAATGCCCCCTCTTTACACTCTCTGCCAAGTTCATCGTGTTCTTCATTTTATGAAGAACACGATGAACATCCGCCGTGCTGGCCACCATCCACCGGAGCTGGTCGCCGTTGTCAGTGGCAAAATTCCCAAATTTCAACCAAAATTTCCAGATTTTGGAGACGTTTCCAGATTCCGGCGATGTTTCGAACACAAAAAAGGGTAAAAATTTTCTTTTCTTCTTTATTTATACTGAAATTGAAAGTAAATAGATAGGAAGAAATTACCAGGAATTGCTCATTTTATTACTTTTGAATGCCGATTACAACTGTTTGCTCCTACAACTTCTGAATGCTAGTATGCTTACTGTAGTTGTTGTGTGGAATTCTTGTGTGGAATTGTTCATGTCGTTTACAATGATTTACAGTCCTATTTATAGTACAAGAATTGCCTAAAATCCTAAGCCTAAATCTCTGATTTCTTCCCCTCTGATTTGCTTGATTCTTGCCATGGCACCGATTTGGGGATTCTGGTCTTCTAAATTACCTTTTGCATATTTGTTAATATCTGATTGCAACTTGATTTTGGCTAGGGCACCAATTTAAGGATTTTATTCCCCTTTGAATTTATAGGCTTTAATCTGGATTTAACCCTCTTGTTCTTCTGTTTACATGTTTTCGATGATTCGAACGGCGCTGGTGAGGAACGATCGGAGTGAGTGACGCGTCGGAGAAGATGAAGCAGACGACCAAAACTGAATCGTTGCGCGCGTGGCTGCCACGCGCGAGTGGTGATCCGCGTGAACACTTGGAAGCAATATGGGCCATTGGATAACATCTTGATCGAACGGTTGAGATGCTGAGGCGTTATATCATCTCCAGCTGGCATGATCTCCACCGTTGGATCTGCCCCTTGATCCAACGGTCCTGCTTCAGCTGCGCATAAGGAAGAAGACGGGAGTTAGAGTTTTTTGGATTATAAACGGGCCTGTCGGCCTATTGTATATTAGACTCTCATATTTTTATATTGGAATTAAATGGACCTTTTATTTATTTTAAATTTCAAATGGGCTATATGTTTTATATTTTTTGGGTTTTATAACTACTAACTAATATACAATCTATTTTAATTCTAACTACCTTATCAATCAAGCTACTATATATAACAAATATATACCGTACATTAATAATTCTAATAGACTAACAATTATACCCATTGTAACACATTGTTTGTGACCTAAACTAATACTACATTAATCTTATAACTATATAGTATGTGACACCCAACTATGTTATTAGTAACATTAATATTTACTACTAAACACATTAACTATGTTACTAATATTATATAACTACAATACCCTAATACTAAATTAACAATTAAAATAAAGGTGAAAATCTAGTGACAACAATAACTATATTGTGATATTGGTTTGCATCATATGTATTAGAATGTGCTTAAGATTTTACACTACTTATTAGGTTAGCACATAATTTTAATCTTATTTTGTTATTACAATGGTCATATGTTTTTTATATTCTTTTTATTTTTACTAATTTTAATATTTATTTTAGAATATTTTAACATTTTTTATTTTTACTTAAAGATTAAATAAGCCCTCAAACTTTATAAAAAATCATTTAAACCCTAAAACTTTAAAAAATCAATTAAGCCATTTTCCATGTCATTACTTTCTTTTAACATGGAGCGCCATGTCAGCACTGTCACGGTTAACAACGGATCCGTCAGTTAAAGAGTCATATTGGTTAATTTTTAGGGTTTGAGGGTGACATTGAGTGCGAAAAAACTTTAAGGGCTTAATTGATTTTTTTTTCAAAAGTTCAAGGGCTTCACGAGCCCTTAAGCCTAATTTAAACTATTAAAGGTAATTAAAATTAAAACAAAAATAAAAAATTAAAAAAGAATGGAGTTAATTATAAATTGTGTTGGATTTAAAATCCTAGCTAAGATTCATGAAATCAATCTACAGTTTTCAAAGTAAATTCATTCTAAAATCCAACCGTACGTACCATACAAACAAATAAGATTTTACCCTCAAATTTGAATTCACTTTGAATCAAATCTTGTTCTTTAAAATTTGAAGCACTTTGAACCAATAGATAAAATATTACAGAGAAATTTGATGCGATTATTAAAACTTATAGAAATCACTTATTATTTAATCAAATAACAATTTTGATACTAATATTTAATTTAATACAGATGATTTGAGGTCTTGATTTTGGTATTTAGTATTTGAAAATGAATTTTAAAAATAATATCAAATGAATTTTTTATGAAATTTAAAAAATCACAGAAACACTAAAAAATGACATAAAATAAAAAAAAACTATAGGTTTCAAATTGATATAAAACTTAAATTGGGGTTTAAGAAATTTGAATTAGATTTAGGAATTCGTTTATTAGCTTTGTGTTTAGGTGTTGGATTTTTCGTGATGATTTAGTTGCTTGTTTATACTTATCTTTTTTTGTTAGTTTTTTTTAAAAATAGTTGAAAAATATATTTTTAAAGTAAGAATATTGACATGTCATCACCGTTTAAATTTTTAACAATTTAATCGAGATGTCAGTTAAAAAATGAATAGTTTGACAAAATGATATAGGTTAGGGCGCCAAATTTATCCTAAAAAATAATGACCAAAATGATAGAAATTATAAAGGTTAGAGGTTAAAATTATCTTTATGCCATAATTTTATATTGACATAAATTAAATAAATAAAAAATAAAAAAAGCAAAAAGACAATTAATGGGTCTCATATATTTATTTAAAAAGCTTTTATTTAAAAATAAAATAATAAAAAATAAAAAATAGTAATGTATATCAATATATATCATTCATTGTAGAATTTTTCTATAATTTAATCATTTGGATGGGAAATTTGACAGCAATATTTGTGATGAAATTTTTTTCTAAAGTATTGCACTGCGTAAATTAATTTCAGAACTATAGTTGTTTGAATAGTGCACCTAAAGTCGGCACCTGATGCAGCCGAATTCCATAAAAAAACCTCAAAGTTGACACCAGTTGAACCCTACTTTAAAGAAAAAACCTCAAAGTCGGCACCAGTTAAATTCGACTTTAATTCACTATTCAAACAACAATACTTTTAGAATTAATCTGACCAATATAATACTTTAGAAAAAAAAAATTCCCACCAGAATGCTGGTGTAAATTTTCCATTTGGATGGTTAAAATAAGTATGCCAAAAGGCAATTATATCCTCTTCGAAATCCCCAAATAACCGAAACCATGGAGTCAAATCCTTCCATATAAACACAACAGCTATTAGTTGGTCGACATTAGAATCTAAACCTTATCCTAAAAACAGATTTTTCAAGTAAAAAGGGAAAAGCTTTGGTGCCCGTGACTTTAATTCACGTTGCTCCCCGCCAACTCAGAACTTTTTCGACTTCCACAGACGAACAGGTTTCCGGCTTTTCCCTCCGGACAATTGGTTCATTCTAGTTTTCCAGACTTTTACGTGTTTGGAGTTTTGATGGCTTTTTAAAGGTGGGTTTCGCGCCATGTTAATTTGCCTTTCATTTTTAGAGTATTGACTTCCGAAATGTTTGGTTCGAAAGGAATTTTGGATTCCTTTCACTTTTTTCTGTTAGATAATTATGTTAACCAATCTGGGTAAATTCTTTGGCTGATTTAGGTTATGTATCACTTTTGAATTTGAATTAAGCTTCGGTAAACTTTTCTGTATGTACTTTTCCTATGTTTCGTTCAATTAATATTCTTGATATTAGCAGTATTACCGGTCAATATCTTGTTCCTTGTCTATTTGTTTCTTTGTTTATTTAGTTCGATCGTTAACTTGTTATCGGCGAACTTTTGTCTTCTTTTCAGTCCTCTGATTCCTGCTATTTTCAAAGAGCAGGAATTATATGGCTTTAATAATCCAAGGTTTAAATGTGTTAAAAAGTAACGTGATTTATTCTGCAATTGTATTGACTTTTTGTGTTCTCTGCAATAGACGGTTTGAAGCAATTTTACTTTGTTTAAGAAGATAGGATGCCGTCTGCTTATTTTTTGAGGCTGACAAGTGCGGTTCGAAATGGTATCCAGAGAACAGAATGCGAGCTACAAGATTCACTTGAAGTTCTGATTGGAAAAGGGAAGCTAGTGTTCAGAAATTATAGGTCTTTTCATTTTTCAAGGTTTTCGGGACTTGCTGATTTGCAAGGACTTCTGCGGACTGGGACAGTTTTGGCTGCGAGCTCGGATTCATTATCAGTTAATCGCCGAAGGAACTTATCTGTTGTTGGAGCATTTTCTCAAGCAATTTCTGTTCCATCTGTTTCCGGCCCTGCCTTCCAGGTTTGTGGTTATCATATTGATTCTGCTCGTGTTGACTCCAGTCAAATACCACCACCTGTGAGCAAATTTCAGAGTAATCCTATCGATGCCTCTTGTTCTAGAGTTGTAATTGGTGGATATCTTATTGACACTTTGAAGTTAAAGCATGGGCACCTTTCATCGTCCACAAGTAGTGGTGATATCTTTTATGGAAATAGAAGTTTGATGAGTAGCTGCATAAAACCTAGAACGAGTTTGAAAAACCAGGAGAAACCTATCAATCGTCCAATTTATAGACATTTCATGTACAGTGCTGGAAAAAGATGGTTCAACTTTAATCCGTCCTCAAGGTCAGGTTCAAGGGCTTTCCACAGTTCATTGCCTTCTAGTTTATTAGTTGGGACTGCCACTGATGTTTCCTTTGATGGTTCTGGATGTGAAGAACTGGTTTCCAGTTCTGTATCATCAGAAGAGTATGTTCTTTGTGCAGTTTTGAATTTCCTTTTACTAAATCATTTCGATATTTTATGCCATTTATATTTTTCTGTGTTTGACATCATGACAGGAAGATTTCTTCCGGCAAAACTCTGAAGCTGCTTTCAGGTTCATGCTATCTTCCTCATCCTGATAAAGAAGATACTGGAGGAGAGGATGCTCATTTCATATGCGTGGATGAACAGGCAATAGGTATAGCAGATGGAGTTGGTGGCTGGGCTGATATGGGTGTTGATTCAGGGCAATATTCGAGGGAGCTCATGTCTAACACTGTATCTGCTATCAAGGAGGAGCCTAAGGGTTCAATCGACCCTGCAAGAGTCTTAGAGAAAGCCCACTCCAGCACAAAGGCTAAAGGCTCCTCAACAGCATGTGTCATAGCACTCACCAACCAGGTAAGTCATTTCTATTCTTTTCTTGCCTTATCATGTCAGGCATTGTTATTCCAACAAGAGTAACTTTTCATGAAATGGTTATTTTGAATGCAAGCTCTCTCTTCTAAACCCATAGACTGCTTTATGCAGTTAGCATAAACCAGTGTTACTTAATTCGTGATTCGCGGAACGGATACGGGATCACAATTCATTAGTTTTATCCTTTGCGGTTCGTTAGGAATAGTCTTCTTTAAAACGTAGTTTGGGATCATAATTCATGATGATATTTTATTTGGTTCGTTTTAATAATTTTTTTATATGTTCATTCATTTTTTGGGGTGAATAGTAGTTCTTGTTCATTGACTGTCGAGCTCTCTTCAATCCAAACCTTGCCTCTCTTCAATAATATGGTTTTTTCATGGATAAAACTTTGATACACAACCCGCGTAAATTTTAGTTTACACATGCCTTTTAATTTTTTAAGGGTTTAGTTTTTTTGAATAAAGAGCTTATAATTAATTAAAGTAAAGAAATGTAGTTCAGATCATTAAAGCGTTTTTCTCAAGCCCCACAAAAGCCAATTAAAAAAATAAATTAAAATAAAAGACTCTTTCACCTGTGCTCTTCTTCTCCAACTTCTTCTGCAACTCTTCTTCTTCAACTTAGGTAGGACAAAGTCTTTTTTTTCTTCAACTCAGGTCGCTCCGCCTCCGCCGGTAAAGGCGTTTTTCTTGCGCCTGCGCCTTAAGCGCATCCAAATGTGCTTTTTAAACTAAGGTAAACGAGTTTTTTTTGATACACCAATTTTATCGTTCCAGCACGCTTTTCATACCTAATTGGAACGAAAACGAATTCCGAATTGGAACGAACAAATCCAAACGAGATTTATGAGGGTGGGAGCGAATTAGGTAAACCTTAGAACTAACGACTAACAAATTTAAAATTCACATCTGTATGAATGTATCTGTAAAGGATTCCATGCACATAATTGCAATGCATAGAAGTTCTCTGCAGGACCATAGCATATGACCTTAAAAGGGGGTAAAAATCTTTGTCATCGACTTAAAACTTAAATGATAAAGTGTTGGACCTCAGAATTGAGGCTTTGTTGTTACTCTACATTCCTCTCAAACAAATTGCACAAGTTGCCCCTTTTTACCCCCTGGAACAACTGGATGAAGTTACTTGCTGGATAGTATATATTTATTTTATATTCATTTTTTGGATCTCTCCTACAGGGACTTCATTCCATAAACTTGGGAGACAGTGGTTTTATGGTGATTCGAGATGGATGTACTATATTTAGATCCCCTGTTCAGCAGCATGATTTCAACTTCACATATCAGCTTGAGAGTGGAAGTAATGGTGATTTACCTAACTCTGGTCAGGTAGTTACACAAGTTCCTGCTGTTCTTATATTCTTGGAAAAAGGTTTCTTATTTTGACTTTTAAGTAATAAAATTTGGTTGTGCAGTCGTATGAGAAAAATGTGTATTGTTTGATGGATATTTGCTTTGGTGGCCCTGTCATGTTAGATGGTGGTCTGCTGAATGTTTGCTGCAGCTAAGCTTAAGTATCTAAATTGTAGAGTTATACCTTATTATTCTCAAAAACTGATATGTCAACCTAATATTTATCAAGCATTGATTCCTGTTTTATCTTTTGCACCTTTTATTTTTCCCTCTTGCTGCTTTAAACAAGAATATCCCACTTGTTTGTCCTATGTGAGGCTTTTGTTTATTTGATTGATTATGAAATATCTAAACGATCTAAATCTTCTGCCCAAATCAGATCTTTACAGTGGCCATTGCCCCTGGAGATGTTATCATTGCTGGCACGGATGGACTGTTTGATAACTTGTACAATAATGAAATTACTGCAGTGGTGGTTCATGCGGTGAGAGCTGGTTTTGGTCCTCAAGTGACTGCTCAGAAGATAGCAGCATTGGCACGGGAACGAGCACAGGCTAGAGATCGACAAACTCCCTTCTCAACTGCCGCTCAAGATGCTGGGTTCCGTTATTATGGAGGAAAACTTGATGACATAACTGTTGTTGTGTCATATATTACTAGCTCTGAGGAAGTACGTTTCTTTCTCTCTTACACTTGAATCTTAATTCTTTTATCCCTTTTTAGGGTACTGGAAATAAGATGAATGAATAAGATTAATTTTTGTTGCTCTTGAGAGTTCTTGGTAAAAAAACTTTTCAAAAAATGATTTGAATATTCCCACCAAATTTCTGAATTACATGTAATTGAGTTTTATTTTTATTATTATTTACCTAATCAGCCTTACTTCCTGAATATATTTATCTAGGCTCCAAGCAAAAGGAGCTGAATTTTGGGCAGTCGCCTTCCAGTTGGCCTACATCTAAATGAACACTGGGAGTGACTCCATTAGCTCAGGTATTCATAAAAGTTTGTTTTTATATTAGTATTGCAAAGCTTTTTGGTTTCCATATAAAAATGCCTCGTATTGGTACATAAGCATTTACCTGATAAATACTCTGACGTTTATATTCGTTTTCATTTCATCCTTCTTAGTTACTTGAACGGTGCAAATAATATGTTTCTTCTTCTTCTTCTTCTTAGTTATGCAGGAGATCGAAGACTTGATGAGGATTTGGACCTGGTTTTGCTTTGATGTGTGGTTGGGGCTATCCAATTTTGTCTTTTTTGTGTGTTTTTTGCCATGCCAATTCCTTCATGGTGGAGTTAAGTGTGGTGACATTGGTCTCCATGTTCAACACCTCTCATCATTATTGTAAATAAAAATATACATCAACATTATTTTATTACTATATGAAATCCTGATTGTTTTACTCGGTCTCTGTTTCCTCGTCATTTATCTTTAACATCCAATTATCAATTACTCAACAAAACAGTCCAGATGGGTCCTCGTGACTTTTGGATTGGAAGTTGGATAAATTTTTCTACTCGATCAACATTGATCATTTCCTCCTCCTTGAAGGTCTTAGTTGGGTTGCCTAAAACGAACTCGGACACAACCTCGTAACACAAAAAATCATAATTAACGGTCGCCATTACAATTCTTCAAAAATTGCTTGCTGAATGACATATTTGACTCGACACCCTACTCTTTGTTTTTTCTTTGCAAATTTTCAACTCTAATGCATTGATTAATTTGTGGCTTCAAATCCTTGATAAACCTCTCAAACTTTCAAGCCTTCAACCCCACACTGTCTCTGTCTTTTCCCTCCTTTGAACTTTCTCTACCAAAACATTTTTGTTTTCTTCTTACCAAACCTCATTTGCTTCGCCTAACTTGTAGCATGTTTAGTTCACCGCAGTTTGATTCAACTATCGTATCATGTTGACAGTTTAAAGAGCTTCTTTCCATTTTCGTTTTCGGTATTGAAAATGCAGAGATTTTTCACAGAAGGAAAGTTTTCATTTAGGCTATAGTCCTCCAAAGACATTCATGGATCCAAGTCTGGAGATTCATATAGATTTTAACGATGTCTTCGGTGGTCCACCGAGGAGGCCATCAATTCAAGAGACAATATATGGTTTTGGTGAAAACAGAAGTGATGAACCGGATGTTGCTTCATCATCATGGAATCAATGGTCTGGTTTAAGCGAAAAGCCGGCCTTTGGTGAAGAAGAGATGGCCTGGAGAAGACTGTCGAAAAGTGATTTCTTCCATGACATTTTTCGAGGGAACCAGTTATCAAGTGCTTCAAGGAAGTACGAAATGAAGGACCCTTTTGCACCTAGTTCACAGTTAATGAGTCCGGCTAGACCTTTGCCGCCAAAGCCTGAACCTTTTGGCAGTTCATCTACCGCTCATTTCAGGTTCTGCTTGCCTTTGTTTTTTAAACATTACAGGGCGATACAAAAGACAAGAGTTTAGAATGTTGCCATAGTTCACTCCTCACCCACATGCCATACCCGTTAGAGATCACAACAAATCCATATTATAATTTTTGTCAGGTTTTGCAGATATTTGCTTTTTCTTGTTTCGTAGTCATGTTTAATCTTCTAGTTTCTGATGCATTTGTGCCCTTTATGTTCCCGTTGCATATATACATTCAGACACAAATTTAATTTAACAGGGCTTACTTTGGCTTCCTTTAACAGACATCCAAGCCTTCCTTCTAAATTGAACAAAGGAATGGACCTCCCCACATTTGGCTCCTCCACTCGAACCACATCGAAAAGCAAGGATGGATCCTCAAATGGCTTAAGTTATTATGCCTGTTCTTCTATGTCTAAATTCTCATACCAAGCAAACCAAGATAAAGAGGAACCGGGAAATGGTTTTCAATCATCATATTGCTTTAGTGAAGGTAATGAGGAGTCAACAAACTTGACTAAGTACATGGAAACAGGAAGAAAAGGCAATTCGAATGAAGATTCAAGTAGATCGGAGATTTCGAAAAATGGCGGCCGGTTTCGCTTCTCGATATTCAAATGGGCAAACAAGGGAGGTGTACCAGTGGTCATTCCGCTAAGGGGAAGTGATAGACGCAAAGAAAAGGATAAACTGCAGAGGAGCTCAAGTGCTACTGGATGGATGGCATGTGGAAACATAGCAAAGGAACCGAAAGATAAACTGCGTAATAGATTTTTCTCTTTTGATGGAAGGTCATCAAGTTTTAAATCTTCTAGTGTAGTGCATGACAAGAATGAAAATGCAGGCTCTCTAATCGATTCAAGAAACAATGGAGAACTAGGTCAAATTATCGAGGAAGACAACATTACCAAGTCCGAGTCAGATATCATAAACAGGCTCTCTACAGTTGGAAAAGCAACTCACAAGCCTCAGCCGAAGCATCTGAATTCACTTTTCGATAATGAAAACTGTGATGAACAAGGTCAGTCTCGTATTCCACTGCCACATGATATGTTTTGGTGCTGATGGTGTTGTTCCTTAAGACTGTTTTCTTCTATTATATATGTAGGCAATGATGAGGTAACCAGAAATTCTGAAAACAAAGACATTTCTGAAATGAGTGCCAAGAAATTATCTGAAATTCTAGATGGTAAAAACACCAAGAAACAAGATGTCAAGAAAAGGGTTACTTCCAACAACATGGAAACCAGTGCAACAAGCGTAAAACATTCCCCTAGGAATTCATGGGATAATGGGAAAGCCAGAGTCAGAGGAAAGGTCAAAGAATTTATCAAAATTTTCAACCAGGATGCTTCATCAAAACCTAGAATGGATGCTGCACTATCTGAAAATCATGGCTCCAGTCGAAAGGAAAGAGAGAAGGTCAAGCCCGAGATTGAACCAAAAATTAGCTTGAATAAAGGGGTAGAGCAAATTCACCCGAACAACATGACAAAGAAGAAATCATATTCAGATATTTCTGTTGCCAGTCATATGTGTAACGGTGCATCCGAGAAGAATCTCAATAGCTCAGTAAAAGACACCGGTTAGTTTATCTGTTTGCTTTGTGCACTCTAAATGAGCTTTTATTTTTTGTTATTCTGTATGGAATTCCGCAAGTCTACTTCTGGCACTTTCGAACCAAGTATATGGAGGGAAGTTCATCACTCGTATGAACTGCTACAGATAAAATATTTTCTTGTTTTTACATCATTTGATGTTTCAGTTAGTACACCATGAGTTTTCGGATGTTCATTTCTGATTATCCACTTACTCTATTGGCATCAGTTTGTGATGGCTCCCAGATTTTTGTTGAAGATCCAGCAGAGTTATTTGAGGACAACTTTTTGGTATGCGACTCATCCATTTAGGCAGCTGAAGTGAAGTCACATGCTTTCCCTTTATGTCTATTTGTACATTTCCTGATGTTTGATATGCAAAGTTAATTACTCTATCCGTACAACGAGTCCAAAGATACTTTCTATGATATTAAGAATCTGACATTCTAAACTGAAATTTCTGTCCCTGTTAATATAATGGTTAATAACTAAGTTGACCCAAAGGCCTGAGCTATATACCCCTTTAACGATATATTATTTGGTTACTTGTTGAGTAGGAGATAAATAATTTTGGCTGAACCCTAATAAGATGGTCAACTTTGGCTTATGAACAGGTAGAAGACCTGACGACCGAAGAGAAAATTTTGCCACGATTAGGCATTGATCCTGAAGAAACCAAGGTAATATAGATTATACCAAATAGTGTAATAACCACATGCACATACATTCGTGTTGCTTCTCATTGTTCAACTGGCTACTCATTGATGCAGGCCCTTGATGATAAAATACGACAATGGTCAGATGGGAAACAAGGAAATATCCGTTCACTTTTGTCAACCTTACAATATGTAAGTAGTAATGGATCCATTTTCTCTCGTGTGAAGCTGTCTCGCATGTTTTCACTGAATTACTCCGAACACTTTCAGGCACCATTGGTCGAAAACTAAACAGTTCATTTTGAATTAATCATTCCAGTATTAGATTGCGGATGTTGCCCCAATCTTAAAAGTGAAACCAGATCTCACCATGGATAAAAGTGTGTCAAGGGATCCATTTCGGCTTTGCAATCCGGAGGCTAATGTAAACTTTCGTTTTGTCTTTTAAAAGACTAACATCGGTTGTATACACAGGTTCTTTGGCCCGGTAGTGGTTGGAAGCCAGTGCCTCTTGTTCACATAATTGAAGGACCAGCTGTGAAAAGATCATACCAAAAAGCTCTACTGTGTTTACATCCAGATAAGCTACAGCAGAAAGGTGTTGCCTCGGATCGTAAATACATTGCACAACAAGTCTTCGATATTCTGCAGGTAATGTATAAAGTCGTGTTCGCGTTTAAATGTATTACTAGTTCTTTTCTTCCGGTGGTGTCAATTTGATCCGAATAGATTCTTACTGAATAGTGTCTTTCATATGTGTATTCTCAATGAAAACTTTTATCATATGATCAATTGTTGCACTTTAAACAATCTCCAAGTTTAGACAACTGAGGGAACATCCGTCTGGACTACCACAAGCTGAAATTTCATACACATGGGATGACCGGTTGCTTGGCCACACTTTGTTTAGTGGGCCAACATTTATTCTTATTAAGACAACAGCATTTGAATTTGTCAATCTTTAGGCTCATAACGTCCGAATACCTCTTGTAATTTCAGGATGCATGGACTCAATTCAACTCACTTGGTTCGATGTGATTCGTTGTTCGCTCGATCGTGACATTTGTAAAATTAGATGCTTGTTACAAATAGGGTGCATAGGATTAGTTTTTTCTTGCTTTCAGACATCATTTTGATTCTTCATAGGTTGTGTGAGTACGGAACAGTTTGCGAACACTTTCCGTGTTTGTTATCACGACCTTATTCGAATACCGGGAAGATTAAGTTTTGACAGAAATCCATGTTTTCCATAAACCGTTGTTTGTGTGATATATCATATGCATATATACTTTTGTCTTTTGGGTAGGAGTTTCTTTTTACCTTCTTTGTACCTGTTGGTTGTTTTTTACCTATGCTGTTTGAACATTGTATGCGAGTTGAATTCCTCAATGTTTGTGTCAATTTGTCTATGATTGAGCTAAACATAATTCGAGAATTAATTTTTTAATATGTCGGTAAAAAAAAGCCGTGGATATCACGTGTTCTGTCTTTATCATCCGAAGGAAATTGGGTGAGAAAATGAGTCAACTGAAGCAGCTAAGCTAATTAAAAACACGAGACTGCAACTTCCAACCGCTGCATTTTTACATCTCTCCCTCACGTGTTACTACGGAAGTACATTTTATTTAAAAAATTACTATGGAATTACAAAATGCCAAGCAATGGGCCACAATTTGCTGTAGCACACGTGCGTCGGCATTCTATGACAAACACGTGTGGTGTCAACCCCCCCGCCTTCCGAAAAAAACCACTTGAGAAACGAAGCAAGTTTCTTACTTATTAGGGAATGGATCTAATATTCCTTCACTTAAATGAGTTTAATTGATATTTGTAAATGATTTTTGAAGCTGAATTATTTAAAATAATTAATATAACTAACCCAAGTAAAGTAACCAAAAGGTTAATATTTTAAATATATTCTTTTATAAAATTAAATACAAATGTATTAAATAATGTAATGTATATATAAAAAAGCCTTAAAAAATAATCCAACTTGGGAAAAATTACTCCTATATTGTGATGGGATTTTTCCCTCAATATATCGCACTGCCCAGATTATTTTCAAAAATATTGTGGTTTGAATAGTGCAGGTGAAGTCAGATTCTGATGAAGCCGAATGTTAAAAAAATGCCCAAAGACACATGCATTAGAATCCGACTTTAGGGGGAAAAATCCCTCGAAGCCTACCCCATTAGGATCCGACTTTACCCTAAAGTCTTGGCCATAAGGCTCGTACTTTGGTCTATTTTCCCCTGTACCACCTGTTACTGCAGTATGCCTGTGTGCATGTATGAAAAAATGGGTTCTGATTCGAATATAGGTTTAGGCTGCGTTTACGATTTTATTTTTGGGAGTGCTGGATGTGATTTTTGAATGGTGATGGGTTTAGGGTATTTTAAAAAGTATAGGGGTAGAGGTTAAAATTTTGTAGTTGTTAGTAAATGAGGGATAGTGATAGTATAAGGGATAAAAAATTAATTTTTTTTGTTAAATAGTTAAGTTAAGGTTGGAAGAAAGTTAAGATTGAAGAAGTAGTAGAAGAAGAAGATAAAGAAAATAGTGAAGAAAATATTGTAAGTAGATTCGAATTTTTTTAGAGTTTCGTTTTTATTTGAGTTTGGTAATTTTATTTTGTATATTTCATATATTTTTAATTTTATTCATATAGTTTATAATTTGAGTTAGTTAGAATTTGAATATTTTTAAAATTTATTTGTAAAGTTGATTTACTATTTTAGAAAAAAAAATATTATGTTCATTTTGATTAGTAAATTAGGAAATATATTCGAACTATATATGTTAGAAAATTAATATAATATATTTATTAAAAGATATATATTCGAGAAAAAACTCGTCCACGATGTTAGTAACGGAAGTTAATTTTTTTAAAATTTTATTATGAGCATTTTGATTTAATATGTTTTATTTTGATCATGCAGAGAAAATGAGCAACAACAAATTTATAGCGATTGTTTATTACAATGGACAAATGATGAAAACTGATGTCGGGTTTGTATTTGATTCTGAAAGCAGTACGAAGATGAGATTCGAGAAGGAAATCATGCTTCGAGAAATGAAGGAGAAAATATCACAGAAAATTAGGAAAGAGATTCATGGTTTACGTTACCAATGGATGACATGTGACAATCCGATCAAATATTGTGCAATCACTCTCCAAGATGATGGCGACGTTGCAATGATGATCGCAAAGCATGATTCTATGGGAATTCGATATATCGAGTTATTTGTCGAGGTGCGTGATGTTCTCGACCCATCTAGAAACGTAGTTGGAAAATCTGCTTAAATGAATTTTGGTGATGAGATTGGTATGCCCAAAGACAGTTTTGTTGCAATGTTGACAAGTGGGACATCAAATGTATTTCATCCAGCCGGGTCTTCAACATATGGTTCATCACACGGGTCGGGTTTTGATCCGACTGTTGAAGCTGATGTGGAACCCTTACGAGGTCGATGGGGAGAAACACTTGACGATTCTAGCGAAGATGAAGATATTGGTAATCCTGATTTGTTCTCTGATGACGTCGGTGTAGCCCCTAATTTTTGGTGTTGGAGAATTCATTTTGACCGCGGGCGGTATTACATTCTATGAACCTCTTTCTCATATGAGTTCGGAGGATTTCGACGCGATGAGGGCATCTGAATTCCTAGATTTACCCCGATTAACTTCGAGTCAGCACGGTGAATTATATGTTAAGCTTTAATTTGATGACAAGAATGAAGCAATATTGGTAGTGAAAGAGTACAACATCAAGAACCACGTGGACTACGTTGTCGCAGAATCCAGCCAAAGGACTTTCTTTTCCAAATGTGTGAAATACGGACAATAGTGCAATTGGAAGATCCGAGTGACGAAGCTTTAGAGGTCAAATCGTTGGGAGGTCACAAAGTATAATGATGATCACACATGTTTACGAATTTCCATCGACCAGGACCACTGGAAATTGGACTCTGGCGTAATAAGCCATCACGTGATGAAGTTGGTTGAAGCAAATCCACGGATTCCCGTTTCAACGATTTAGGCAAGCATTGCGCAACAATTTGAATACCAAATAAAATACAAGAAGGCGTGGCATGCAAGGGATAAGGTAATAGACTTGGTGTATAGTGATTACGATAAGTCGTACAACAAGCTAACGGCTTTATTAGCAGCACTGAAACATTTTATCCCGAGCACCATAGTGAGATATCAAACCAAGGATGCGTACGACCGAAAAGGCCAAATTGTTAAAGGCCATAAATTTTTTTATCGACTTTTATGGGCGTTCAAACCTGCCATCGAAGGCTTTCCCTATTGCAAACATATGATCCAATTCGATGGCATGTGGTTATACGGGAGATATTTTCATATACTATTGGTTGCTGTTGCACAAGATGGTGACAACAACGTCTTCTCGATTGCATTCGCAATTGTTGAGCAGGAGACGACAAGTGCTTGGAATTTCTTTTTGACGAATTTACGTGAGTATGTCGGCCAAGAAAATAGGGTCTGTATTATATCCGATCAAGGGACGGGTATCAAAGCAGAAATTAATCGAGACGAAAGTTGTTGGACACCGCTGTACGCATACCCTGCCTATTGTATTCGTCATATCGGTAAGAACAGCTACGAGCGGTTCAAAAATAAATATCTTCGCAGTGAGATTGTAAGCATGGGTAAACATCTTTTTTCAAACTAAATTATATTTGTATATACATTTATTTATTTATGTTTTTTTTATTTGTTTCGATACAAATAATATTATGACACATGATATCTACTAACGTGGCAACATTTTGAGAGGAAGAGGGCGAATTTAATGAATTATGGTGAGCACGTTTGGAGTTGGGCAAACGATATCGAGAGAGAAAGATGGGCACAATTATATGACGAAGGTGGTAGATGATACGAGGAAATGACTACCAACCTTATGGAGTACATAAATGAAGTAATAAAATGATCACGTCATCTCCCAATAGCAAGCTTGGTGAAAGAGACGTACTATAGGTTGGCGAAAGTTTGGGTAGTTAAAGGGAAGGAAATTAAGGCCTTAATAAATAAGGGGCAAAGTTGGGCTCCCAACCATGTGATGAAAATGAAAGAGAATATGACGAAAACAACGTTACTGATGGTTCACAGCTTCAACCGAATCAATCAGACATTTGATGTTGTTGGTGCCAGATGCAACAGCGAAGCAGCGCACTCAAATATATTTCGAGTCGATTTTAGACATAGGTGGTGTGATTGTGGAGTATTTCAGGCATGACGATATCCATGTACTCATGCAGTTGCAGCGTGTATACATGTAGGGGTTGACCCATACACTTTTGTTGATGAATGTCTTAATCTCCACATGATGGTCGATATTTACAGAAGTGGGTTCCCACCGATTGCAAATTCAATTTATTAACCGTCAGTGGAGCATGAAAAATGGTTACCGGATCCTACACTCCGTAGATCTCCAAATGGCCAACCTAGATCGACTCGCATCTATACCAGTATGGATCTTCATGATAGAGAGAAGGGACAGCGAAAAGAGATGTGCCATATGTAGGGCCGAAGGACATTTCAGATCAAATTGTCCAAATGAACCAAGATTTGTGTCAATGCCTCAGTGATTTCCAATGTTTGTATTTGAAAATATTATTAATGTGAATGTTATGTTGTTGTAGAACGTTATAATTTTATGTTATGTTGTCCAAATTTTTTAATTAATCAGTAGTAATTTAATTATTTGATTACTTTCCAAAATTCAACCGCATTCATACATATTATTAGTGTGAATTAAAATATGAATATCTAGAAAAATATACAACATAATATTAAGAAATTATTTTGATAGGTTATAATTATATACTCTTTATAGTGATTAATTCCTTGATATTTTAATTATATCTTGAGCTTAATTGTGAAAATTATGTTTTTTTATATATGAGGTGAAATATGGATGCAGTGGTGAATATCAGCTCAAAAGCATACTTTTAGCTTCCCAAGTGAAAATCAAGTATTTTGGAAGAAAGTTGAACTGGGCAGAAGCTCATCTTTGATAAGACGTGACCACGCCTTGTGATTGATGCGAGACTAGTGTTTGATAATGAAGAATCTGACTTTTTGAAATCAAATCCAAGATGAAGCTCACTTTTATGGTTTAAATTGACGCCTTAATTCAATATTAAATGTTCTATCGCTATCCATGACGTAAGTAGCAAAGAGTAAGGTTCATGGTTTGTTTTTGTTAAACTACACATCACGCATGATAGTCCCTATGGAAATAAAGGTACAAGATTAATTTGATTAATTTTATTTTAGTCATAGTTCAACAACAAGTTTAACAAATCAAAAATATTAGTTCAAAATCATTACTAATTAAATAATTCAAATAGTTTGACAAATCATTTCCTACATAATTTCTGCCTATGTTGGGGTGTGGTCGAAAGATAACTCGGAGGCCTTCGTCGAGCATATCGTGGCCTCTATGGTGCATCTGGTTCCTCTTCAGCATCATCTTCAACATCCTCAGTCACTGAGGGCATAAAAGGCAGTGATGTGAAAAAATACATGGCTCTTATATTATCTGGTGAATTTAAGAAATTTTGTATTTGCTAAAAAATCCATATTCTCGCTCAAGTTCGAGTAATTGGGTGACTATGGTGTAATAAACCCGGGTCTGTATAAATTAGGATCATCAAACCCTACATTACTTGAAGAGCTCTCTCATACATTACCTGAATAGTTCAAGCCCACTAGTGGATATACAAATCTAGTAGGCTGAAAAAACACAGTTCTTTGGAAACCGATATCATCAAACCATATATTATCCAAGAATCTCGAGGCCACTTTCAGTTGTACACAAGTAAGAGCTGATTCTTTTTCACATATAACCATTGGCGTTACTCTGCTCATATCTAGCCCCCATGTCGTTGGCCAACCTTTAGGGTCTCTACTACAAATATGTCGCCTCTATGATAAGCCCACTGCAGCCTTCGATGATTTACCTTTACCTCCATATTTTTCTGGAACCTTTCACATTCTTCCCGTTCAAGATGATTTGTTAAGTACGACATTCCATGACTACGATAATAGATCATGTACTCTGAACTCTCGAAATCAAAATCAGCAGCTTTCATTGGATGGCGTTCTGGCACCGACGAACCTCTATTGTTCAACAAAGCAATGTAGGCGCTATGTTTGACTTCCCGATCCGTATCTAGCCTGCCACGTCCATCCTAGGCATGAAGATGGTAATGGTCATGTGAAATGTGCGAAATAGGCTGGTGGAAGCCAAATTACCTCAACACTCTAACATTACAACATAAAATTGAATCTTTCATCAAATATTCTTGTACAAATATATGGTCATCTTCGTAGGCCTTTCAAATAAACTGCAAAAAATAATGGTTTAAAATAATACATATAACTAACTAAGATGTGAAAAATACATTTAACGTCAAAAATTATTTTCCACTCATATACCTGCTCTTGACAATGAGAATCTATAAGAGATCTACAAACTCTGACGTTGTTGTGCGCCAACCCTGTCTCATGTTTTTCCTTGCACCATTTGCATACAAATCATAATAATATTTAAAGAACGAGTTAATTTAAAGATTCAACTAAGAATGAGGATATATATTTACCTTGCAACAAGAGGAAACTGTACATATGTCCGAGTAAGCGGTGTAAAAAAGGGAAGCAGCTATCAAGCCCACGCTTGCAACAATAACAAACAACCACCAATACCGTCTACCCTCTTACCTTTTTGCAGTATAGCGCCCTTGCACGACTCACGATACAAGCACGCTAATATAGCTAATCCCCAACTATATTTACAACCAGTTTTCCAAGGAGTACCCAAAAAATAAAGATACCTTACACTGACCATATTGTCAGATTTATCGGGCATCAGTATCCCTCCAATTATCTATAGGATATATGATTAACTGACCATATAAATTTTATCAATTGTATTATACTCAGCGAGTTGAAATTCACTCTCTAACCAACTCATTTTCGCACGAGCCCCTCTTATGTTACTTCCATAAGGTACCTTTCACAAATTTCAGCAGTTGAGCCCTTGGTACGCTCGACCACTAGTTTCCCGTTTACTGAGACCCTAATAAGATAAACCACGTCCTCTAGGGTGATCGTACATTATCCGCAAGGCATATGGAAGGTATGCGTTTCAGGTCTCCAACACTCAATTAGAGCGGTAATCAATTCGGGTACCAACTTGTACCCACAGAGGAACGTGGCATAATAAAATCCTGCCACATATAAGAAATTTAGGATTATGTGGTCTAGGAGTTTGTCTACTATGCACAAATGATGTTTAAATGTATCCTCTAAATAACACATTATTTAAACATAATTATTAACAAACAAACAAAGAAGTGACCGATTTCGTAATAAATTAATTTTTAAAAAATTATACCAGCTCATCAACTCTAAGGCTAGTAATGTGTCAATTCTGTAAATGCAACAATGGAGCTTGCTCAGCCATCCTACATAACAAGTAAGAAAATATTAGTAAACCGAGACTAAATCTACAATGTTAAAAAATAACAATCATAATAAAATAAAAAATAACTCAAATAATCTTACTTTAAACTACCATATCAAAAGGAAAATATTTCAATATTTGAAATTTAATTTTTAGTGTTAAAAAATATGTTTAATCAATTTTACCAATATTTTTTTCTTTCTTACTTCATTTTTTCCTATACCTTTAACAATATATGACTAATGAACCTAAATTAAAAACTAAATTAAGTATTTGCTTATTTTATAATAAATCATCAATTTAACATTTTTATTCAACAACCTATAAATAAATCTAAATAAATTAACGAATTTAAATAAAATAATAAATTACTAATCAAATCAACTTACTATATTTTCTTCTCAAATATCTTAAACCATAAATTAAAAAAAAAATTTTCTCTTATATTCAAACATTTTTCCATATTCTCAAAATCTCTCCACCTATTTAACACAAAATATTTAAACTATATTCTCTCGAAATAACATCAAAATTTTAAACATCAAAATAAAATTTTAAAAAAATAACAAACTTAAATTAAACAATAAAATATAAATTTACTTACTATATTTTCTTCTCAAATCTTCACATATTTAATACAAAATATTCAAACTATATTTTCTCGAAATAACATCGAAAATTTGAACATCAAAATAAAAATTAAAAATAAATAACAAACTTAAATTAAACAATAAAATATAAATCTACTTACTATATTTTCTTCTCAAATCTCCACATATTTAACACAAAATATTCAAACTATATTCTCTCGAAATAACATCAAAAAATTCAAACATCAAAATAAAAATTTAAAAAATAACGAACTTAAATTAAACAATAAAATACAACAAATCTACTTACTATATTTTCTTCTCAAATCCCCACCTATTTAACACAAAATATTCAAACAACAACTTCAAAATTAATCAAACAAATAACTTAACTTACTATATTTTCTTCAAGTTCCTTCTCTTCAACCACCTATTTAATACAAAAAAATCACAAATTTTAACTTAAAAACACAAAAATCTGATTTTTGTAATTACTATAAAATAAAATTTACAAAAATAAATTACAAAAATACTTACAAATAAAATTATTCAAAATAATAATAATAAATTACAAAAATAAAATACTTACTCTAAATAAAATCCTCCAAATCTTTTTCTTCTTCAAAATATTTTCTCTACACTATCTACCTTCAACCCACCCTTATTTAACCTCACAAAAATTAAATCTCAACCACTCATATCACCTACCCAATTAAATTCCACCATTTATCCAACCAATCCCAAATACACTCAATTTACGAGGCTTGCATCTTTTTTCTTTCTCACTTTTCCTTTCATGCATGCAGAGTCACGGCAGATGCTTAAAGTCGGATTCAAATGTGGTAGACTTCAGGGCAATTTTTTTCCCAAAGTCGGATTCTAATATATGTACCTTTGTGCATTTTTTTCACATTCGAGTTCATTAGAATCCGACTTCATCTGTATTGTTTAAACTGCAATATTCTTAAAAATAATCTACAATATATTAGAAAAAAACCAACCCTGTTATTTGAGTAATTTTTCTATTCAACTTGAAAAATTGAGCCAACCAATTGAAAATAATAAAAAATTGAACCAAGTCCAATTGAACTTAATAATACAAATGGCCAGTCTTCTGCCTAGTTTGCTGTCTCTTCTCCAACTTGTCGTTTTCATATACCAAAACTATATAGATGTTGAAAAAGTATATTTACTAATGTTTTTGTACAACCAAAGACACCGATGTAGTACTTTCCATTAAGTCCCATCACATGTCCAATTAATACGAACTTTAGTGTTTTT
Source organism: Hibiscus mutabilis (assembly GCA_019671005.1). NCBI lineage: Eukaryota > Viridiplantae > Streptophyta > Magnoliopsida > Malvales > Malvaceae > Hibiscus > Hibiscus mutabilis. The sequence goes on along the minus strand of CM033730.1, from coordinate 50,154,678 downwards.
GGCAAATACTACATTTAATTACAAGTTGAAAACATTTTTATTATTTGAAAGAGCATTTTAAGATAATATCATTATTTTGATAAAAAATAAAATAATATCCATTATGGTCTAACAATATATAATAATCTATACAAAATTGTCCCTATTTTCTTCAATCTTGAAATAGGAAATTTATATGGTCATGTATTTGTCGTTATTAAATCATATGAAGTTTAAAAATTAATAATTTATTTTGTAGATATCGATGCATTCTCGTATTTGTATCAAGTGTGTAAAAAAATAAAAATAAAACATGAATGTAAGATCAATTCTTATACTATTTTTATGTCCCATTAAAATTATTATTTCTATGTTTTAAAATTATCTCACTCAAATTGTTTCTTTAAAAAGTTCAACAATTTTTACAAGGTAAATTTACTTTGATATTCTTTTTTAGTTTTTTAACAAAAACAAAATATAATTTTTAAGGGTAAATTTATCACTTAAATTATTTTACACTATACAAATTTTTTAAAAAAATCGTAAAAAAATTAATATGTAACACTATAATTGAGACGAAAAAATTATTATTATTATTATTATTATTTTTGGTTGAGAACAGGATAGTCTCCACGAGTCATTGACAAAAAGTTGTAATGATAGTTTATTTAAAAAAAAGGGGGAAATCAGTAAAATAAGAAAAAACAGCAATATATCCGAAAGAAAGCGTGGCAGTGCCAGGGATTGAGGTGCGAAGTGAGACAAAAATAAATAGAGGAAGAAAAAGAAAGAATACGCAAAGGCTTTTGCTTATTCTTCTTTTTATTTCAATTCTCAGAGCTTCCAGTTTTCAACAGGGGATTAAACATTGCTAATAAGCAAAGTACAGTCGTCTCGTCTTCCTCCGTTTCGCCACCACAAAGTAAACGAAACGTTTCTTTCAACGCTAGCTGCGTGAGATTTAATGTAATTGGAGGTTGCTTTTCTACTGATGCTTAATGGCTTTCTTCTCTGAATCTGTAGGCTCTCTCCTTCCCTTTTTTTTGGCTTTGCTTTGCTCTCTTTCTTTTGGGTAGGATTCATTGGTTAAGGTTATAAATCTTTCCGATCTATTTGCACTGTTGTTTTTGTGTTTGATTTATTGCGTTTTCTTCTGGGTATGAACGGTCTCTAGTAGATCTGAATTCTGAAGTACCAACAAAGATTTGCTCATTTTTTCGTAATATAAAAATTTTAAATGTTGTTTAAGTACCGCTGAAAATCTATGTTCACCAGGAGATAAATATGGAAAATGCAGGACTTGATGGTCAAATTTACTGCTAACCAAAACCACTATTTTTGTCTATTAAAATCCACTTCAATTTTGTTTCCATAAAAAAACGACTGCATCATGCTGCACTGGGTTTCCACATAAAAGAGGAAATAGTTTTGGAGGAAACACTGGAATTTGTATGGTTTCATGTAAAACGCTGGTTAGGTAGGCACTGGAGCTTTATCTGCTGTATACAAGCCTACTAAAATCAATCAGTTTTGTGTCATTATTATTATCATGACTTTTTTTTAACATTTTTTTATACATCAGTATGCTTCTTGTATTTAAATTGCTTTTTCTTTTCTGATATGTTTTCGTGTTCTTGTTGATATGTATGTTCAAAGAAAAAAAAATGAAAATATTTGAATATCTTTTAGAGAGCAGTCTTTACTCATTGAACTTTCATAACGCTTTAATGGGAGATTTCAATTTCATGAAACTGGAATTGCTGCATTTTGCAAGCTGAGAAGCCTTCAATATGTTGTTATGGTACCTTTACAAGTTTGTGGTGCTGTAGTTAGACAATTTGTTGAAAGCTTTGAATCCTATCTTTATCTTTTTTCTTTTCAGATTTCGTTCTTCTCTTTCGACAACCTCTATTATGATTACGAAATAGTTTCAAATAAATAGCTAATGTCTACTAATGTACTCCAGGTTGTTGTATAGGGCATTAACTGGTCTGGTCTCACTATGGATTTGGAGTCGAGGAAAAGATGGAAATCTAGGTCTCTGGTGCCATGTATTTTGAAAAGCAAAGATGCCCCTTGTTGTTTTTTACCAAAAGTGAAGCCAGCTAGTTTTGAACCCGGCTACGCCCCAGTGTATCTGAATGTATACGACCTAACACCCGCGAACGGCTATTTTTACTGGGCAGGCCTTGGTATCTATCATTCTGGTGTGGAAGGTAGCCTTTTTTTTTACTTTTAACAGTATAATTTTTGCCCTTTTCTTGTTCACTTGGATTTGCTTCTCATTTTTTTCATATATAGAAAGCATTTGAATTGGATGTGCAAAGCACGGAGTTGACAATCTCATTCATATTTCTATCCAATCGTTGAGTATTTTCTGATAACTTAACTTATGCACTCTGTTTAGTTCATGGTGTGGAATATGCATTTGGAGCTCATGACTACCCGACCAGTGGTGTTTTTGAGGTCGAACCACGACAGTGTCCGGGCTTCAAGTTCAGGAAATCAATATTCATTGGGACCACATCATTGGACCCTATCCAAATAAGGGAGTTCATGGAGTGCCATTCAGCTAGGTTCAATGGGGATACTTATCATCTGATCGTCAAGAACTGTAACCATTTCTGCAAGGATATTTGTTACAAGCTGACTGGGAAACACATTCCTAAATGGGTAAATCGACTGGCAAGAATAGGTAATTCTTATGGCATTCCGACACTTGCAAGATTGTACTGGTATCCCCAATGTGTTATGTTTTCCAGAGAAAAAAAAATGAACAATTCGGATAACATGGATATTCCTAGTGACAGTCAAAAACTGATCAAATCTTTTGTTTGTGTTTAGGTTCGATGTGCAACTGCATTCTACCTGAGGCACTCAAGACTTCAGTTGTGAAACATGATCCGAATTACCAACCGTATGATAGTGAGAAGAGGAGGTTGAGGTGCGCCTTGAGTTGCCTTTCTTCAGTTTCAATGGGGCAAAAGTCTTCATTACTTTTACGGTCGCCGTTAGGAGGCTGTCTACGGCCATGGGAATCGAAGAAATCAAGCAATGTTTTATTGAAGGAAAGGTGAGAGTAATTTCGGGTTGGGAAGGCTCTATAAGCTTAACGATTGAGGATTGCTTTTTAGTATAGATGTCTATAGTTTGTGGTGTATGTTGTATTGTCTATAACAGAATTGTGTTGTTAAGATCTGTTCTATGGTGGCTGATGTAGTACTGCCCAAAAGAGTCTCCCCGTATTAATCCAAGGTTTTTTTTTAAAAAAAAAGATAATGACGTAGGTCCTGTATTAGAAACCGTTATTCAACCAAGAGTTTCTTTCATTGGCAAGAAAGTAGAGTTTCTCTCTTGTACGCACCCTCAAAAATCCTTGTGATTAGGGCTTATGCTTCGGGGCATAACCTCAAGGCTATACAGTCTTCCATCCTTATCAAGAAAAGGGATTAAAGATTATGAATTATCAGGCACCCATAGGGGTGGAAACGGGGTTTGACCGTTCATTTCATCGCCATACGTATGCATTGAGGCCGCTATTCTGGTGATATTAGGCACAAAACAGTACTAAAATCTAACCAAGTTCAGGAGTCCGGATTGTTTAAATCACAAAACAGCGTATACATTTCTACAGTATGTATTACCAGAACATCTTCTGACAGGTACAACAAACTACAAAACAAGGGTGTGAAGTGTTCATCGTTCATACAATATTGCCATACGAGCCTCGGATATAGATATAATCTTAAAATAATATAGAGCTGATACAGGGACAGTAAGGCAGGGAAGAAATGGATACACAGCCCTTCCTCAAAATAGCTCAAACAACAAAGTTAGTAAAGGATTAAGATCCTTCACATAGCAAACCAGAAAATTCTAAGAAGTCCCAGGACTCTGTAACTTGCACAAAGATATTGATATAGGAACAAAAAGGGCATAAAAGTTGCTTATGAGTCTAATGTTGTCTATAGATTATGAGAGAAGCTGACATGTGAAGCTAAGCAAACCGAACATATATACTCTTATTACTTAAACATTCAAATTCCATGATCAAACATCTAGTTTCAGTGAACACCTGTATTAATTCAACAATAAATTTAGCACAAATTCATATGCAATCACTGCGTGTGTATACATTTATTAAAGATTAGAAATGTAAATCAATAGAACCCCACAATTTCTTCTCAGGATTCAGTAACGTAAATAACAGTGATTGATGAACCGAGTTTGCTGTGTGAACATACCTAGCATGAAACCCAATTTTTGTGGGTACTAATCAGAGCGGACAGAAGCCCGGCGCAAGACAGCAAGAGAGGATCCGTAAAGCTTCCTTTGCCGTCTCGAATATCAGCCAAGGCCATTAACCCGTCGGCGAAATCTTGAACAACTGAGAGTTGCTTCATCAGTTTCTTCGCTCTCAATTTCTTCCTCCTTTCTTCCTCTTCCTTGCACCCAACTCCTCCCAAAATCGCGATCTCGATACTCGAGTTCAAGCAAGCCTCGTCCTTGTTCATCCTCTTTAATTCCCTAAGCTTAAGGGTAATACTTCCGATGTACCCAATAAACTCCGTCCAAGCACTGATCTTTTGTAAATTGCGGGAATGTCTAGCATCGATTAATCCCGATTTTGCCAACCAAATAAACTGTTCAACAAAATAGTATAAACCCTCGCCGCCGTAGGCGATAATCGAGAGCAAAATCTCTTCCTTTGAATCCAAATGGGAGTTCCTCAAAGCGTTGACATCTTGAACGAATTTCCCGAGCCGAAATGCTTTCCGGCTCAGCCCAACACTTGACTCGAAACTCTTGAGCTGGCGAGTTAGTGGCAGCGTTTCCGGTAGGACCGAGGAGGCCAATATGATCTTGGTAGCGTAACGAGAGATTTTGAGGAGCTTGTCGACGCCGTCTCGCTTCGCGAGGTAAGTTTCGAGATGGTTCAGGAAGTCCTTTTCCTTGGGCTTCGATTGGGGTTGCGACGGAGCAGCGGTGGAAGCTTTCGAATCCATGACGGTTCAGAGAGAAAAGGCAAGAAGAGTGAGGAGGATGTGGAAAGCGATAATCCGTCAAAGGGAGAAAAGAGAGAGAAAGAATTCTGATTTTATATTGTTAAACGACGACGTGCGGAGCTGTCAACTTCAGCAAAGCCGGCAAGGTGGTGACAGTTAATATTGGTTTGTGTGCCAAAATCCGGAAGATGATTTGGACTCGTAAACAATTCCAGAGTCCATATTTTAATCTGGGTCATGATCCATTTGTCTACTGGGTCTGGGTTGTTGGTAAATTTTTACGGGCTTGAAGAGGCAACCCATTAAAGCAGTCACGAATTAGAGGACCAAGTCAATGGTGAAATAGCCGTTGGTGAGCCACCAAAGTGTTGTCTTTTTAATTTTGGTTGCTGGTGGTGGATTTGGTTTGGAATCTTTATCTCAACGGTAAGGAAAGGAAAGAACGTTCCTTGCAATACAAAGCTATTACTTTGGCAACTTCACCAACCGTTTTACATTACCAACCGAAGACGACCCTTAGCCTAGTTAGGAGGTGCCTTTTTCCTCAAAATTTGTATTCACTTTGGAACCCTTTCATCCACTTTGGAAAGTTTGGGTTTTTACAATTATGGCTAATAACAATGATTCACTATTGTAATGATAGCAAGATAATTTTCATGATTTGATCATAAAAGACTATTAATTTTACTAATTTTCATGATTTAATCCTTTTCTAGTCTTTCACCCACTTACTAAAATTATTATTTTTAGATTATAAATATGATGATATAATCAATAACGATGATTACAATACAATTTTCATGATTTACCTTTTGTTCAAGTACCATGTAAACAAATCCTTACTTTAATATCATTTTCAAACTAAATGTAATTAAATTAAGACTCAGCAATAGTGCAATCATTACTTATATTTTGAAGTTTTGTTTTTTGTTGATTGCTTATGATAAATTATATGACCAAAGTTTAGAATCGAAGATAACCCCTTTTTATGAAATATTACTACTATTAATTTACTTTTATTTGTCTAGAAAATCATAATATACATATTGGTGTTGGAACTAGGCTTTAATGTTTAATTTGATACTTAAACGTTTTTTGGCCAATTACGTATTTGAACTTGACTTTTTGGTCTAAATTGATGCTTTGGATTTTTTTCTAACCAATTTGAACTAAGATGCCAAATTTACTTACTAAATTCAAATAAAAAATCAACTTCATATACCCATTTGAACACTAAAGTCAAGTTTAGGTACTAAATTGTATATTTACCCAAGAAAGTTTATAAAATGCTTTTGCATTTGGCAATTAGCTTAGGCCACGCAAAGCAGGGCAAAATTGGTACTTAAGAAGAAAGAAATTGAAATGCTTTCAAAAATCAAAACCAAAATGGACACGCGGCCATAACACCGGTTAAAACCGGTATCTTACCCTTTAGGTTCTCTACAGTTATCCGTTTTTAAAAAACTTCGACGATTCCACTGTTTCTTTTCGTCGTTTAGTACTTTACTCTGCTCTTTTCCGACACCTCCTTTGCTCTCAAAATTTAACCACAATCTCCTGACCGTTCTACCCTCCTGCAGCCGTTATTCCTTCTCCTATCTCTTCAAAAAGTAAGAAGAAAAGCCAGCGGCTTCGAGTTTAATGTTTTTAAAGCTCAAATCAGGCCATAAAAACAGCTCACATTTGAAGGTTCCACTCACTTTTCGAAGCAATGTCAGCAGCTACAAGGCCTAAGTTGTCGACGAAACCGGTAATGGAACCGCGAGCGATTCTTGGTCCGGCGGGGAACAGAGTTAGGGTTTCGGTCGAGTCAAAGAGAAGAACTGAAGCTCTAAAAAAGCCCCAAAGACCCAAAGTTCCGGTCTCCCAGACCCCACCGTCCGTTGCACGAAGCAATGTCTCCGTCGACAGCTCCAATTCCTACGACTCTTCTTCAAGCAATTCCTCCTTCAAAGCGGAAAGTTCTAGGAAAACCGTTAAGCGAAACGGAGTGAAGCAAGTCAAACCCAAGGTTGCTTCAACAGCTGACGCGGTTGTCACAGAAATTTCTCCGGCAATATCGGGACCTTTAAAACGATGTGATTGGATCACTCCATTTTCTGGTAAGTTAGTTAAAAAGAAAATCCTACATAAATTACTGGAATTTTTTTCTTTTGAGGTAAAAAATGCGGTTTTACTGAGGTTGTTAATTTATTTTATTTAATATAGTTGCGGGTTAGATAGAGATAGGAACTTGGCGGTGCCTAATAAATGGCGATAGCGTTGAGGCTTTAACCATTTAATGTTTATTCAAGCCTTCTCTGGTGGAGAAGTTGAAAGCTTTTATTACATGACACTGCTTTGAAAATGACACCAAGTTGAAGTGAAGTAAATGTCTGGAAATTCAGATTTCAGTGATTTCCTCTTTCTTTCTCTCTTTAATTTTGTTGTCTGTGTTGCTGTCAGGATTATAATGTACCATCCTTCTTTATGATAGGTAGATGTAACTCATTAAATCATAGGCAATTAACCTTGTTGTTCCAAGCTGGCGATGCCAATAAGCTTGTGAAATTGAGGAATGTTAACCACCTCTGCGTTCTCTGTTTGGAAATTTTTCCTCATGTTGAGTTTTCTGGTATTGAATTAGACCATTATCGAAAGGGTTAGCGCCTTTTTACCTGTGAAAGCTCGGATCTGTTTAATGACAAAGTATGAATCTGCTTGTCTCAGTCTCACTTCAGTTCTTCACTGGCCGCCTGTTCTGATATTCTCTTGTAATAACATTGAAATTTACGAATCCATCATTTGTGCAGACCCTCTGTATACTTCTTTTCATGACGAAGAGTGGGGTGTTCCGGTTCATGATGACAGGAAGCTGTTTGAGCTACTAGTCTTTTCACAAGCCTTAGCTGAACTCAGCTGGCCGACAATTCTCAACAAGAGAGACATATTCAGGTATCTTTGCCGTTAGTCTCTCTAAGAACCCAACAAGGACATGGTTAATCTTATTTTCCTGTCTATATTTTCTTTTCTTTATTCACTCATTTGTTTTGTAAGATGTCAACGTAAAAGGAGATAAGAAACTGTTGGATTCTTTCTGCAGGAAGCTCTTTGACGATTTTGATCCATCATCAATTGCACAGTTCTCCGAGAAGAAGATGCTATCATTGAAAGTTGATGGTTGTCTATTGCTTTCTGAACCAAAGCTCCGTGCAATAGTGGAGAATGCTAAAGTTATACTTAAGGTAATTATCTGGCTATATGTCAGCATCAAGTCTTTCATCCTTTTATTTTCAATGCCTACGGTTGGAGAGTCGTTCACCGGTTTAAACTTCTCGGTGCTTACTATTATATCAGACATGAAACAAACTAGAAAGAGCATGGAGTTGCCTATCGCAGCTTAAGCAAGTTTGAAGGAAACAGATATATCTTTGTATGTTAAAGCCCTCGGGTTTTTTTGAAATATTGCAGGTTCAACAGGTATTTGGCTCTTTCAGTAGCTATTGTTGGGGATTTGTAAACAACAAATCCTTAAGAAATGGGTTCCGTTATGCACGCCAAGTACCGGTCAAGACCCCAAAAGCTGAAGTCATGAGCAAGGATATGATGCGGAGAGGCTTCGGTTGTGTGGGACCTACGGTTGTTTATTCGTTCATGCAAGTGACTGGGATTGTTAGTGATCATCTTGTAACTTGCTTCAGATACCAAGAATGCAATGCAGATGCCAAAAAGGAGATAAAACCGAGGATCGAGGAAACTGAGCGGCTAACTAAAGATGTGGAGAACATATGCTTATCTCACTAGTGAATGCCTGAGCCACACATACCTTTTCCTTGACTAATCACACTGATCTTAGTAATGAGAAGATGACCAGATGTTCCGCTATATTCTGTTTGTATTTCCCGCTCTGTATTGTATTGTACTGTATCATCTTTCTTTGTTTCTTCATCCTCTTCTGTGTGTTCCTTGAATTAGTCTTTCTAGAACTTTCGGTAGCATTAATTTTTTTAGTGGTTTAAACCTGCTGTTCTCATCATTTGGTTGTAATAAAATTCAATCTTTTAAAGTTTTCATTGTTTGTTGAGTTATTTGCTTGCCTTCTGTATGTATCGTGTGAACAATTGAATTGTAGGATATCTGGTTATGTAAACACTGATAATTAGATCAATGGTATGAGGATGACGGAAAGCTACATGGCCGATGGGCCAAGTTTCGAATAGAAACAAAATGGAAGGTCCGGCACTCAATCAACAGAAGAGATGTAGATAAGACCACACCAGACAACTCCAATCAGAAAGTGGAGGCTGGCCTTGCAATACTAAAACATGTTCTCTCATTATTATTTGGCGTCTACCATTGTTGTGAACATGGGATTTGTCGGGGGGACATCCCCACTCCAGAGGCAGCCAACTCTAGCGTGAAAAACAGTCTTGGCGGTGGGTGGGAGGTCAGCTAAATAAAGTAAATACAGTATGACTCCTTTGCTTCTTGGTTAGGTGATAGCCACGTAAAGAGAGTGAAATCTTAGCACTGTATATCGAAAAATTTCTTACCAACAAGATCAAATGATTCAATACAACTAGGCATTAACAGTACAAAACCACTAAAACAATATCATGCTCTGCGGTTTTACCCAAGACTACAAAGGCCTAAAAGAAAGATTAAGCAACTCTATCACAACCAGAAATATCCCACAGTATCTACAAGTAATGCCTGTAAAAACAACCCGATTCCCTGAGAATTCAACCAGGGAATACGAGTATCAACTTACTGAAATAGACCCAGAAACAAAACAATGCAGATGACAATGCAACTCTTCTCCCACCTTTGTTCCATGATTTCCATCTTTCACTGAGTGGATGAAAGAACAGTACTGAGAATGCTCCAGTATTTGACTGAGAACTGAGAATGAGGAAGGCAAACCGGCTTTACCCTCTAATGTAACATACTTTCATGGCATCATTCGACTGTCAGCCTCATTCTAATACCGAGCCTTCCCACTTCCGAGTGTGAGCTCCAGCTCATCCAATCCTACTTCATGAATCCTCTCTCCTTCCCACGGCTTTACCTGTCCACTCTCAAACTGAAACTCCGAAACTATCCCTTTCTCTCCGATCAAATTGTTGGGCAAACATTGTGGAGCCAAAGGTTTGACGAGATTAAATGTTGGTGAAGTCGGCACTTGTGATGTAGAAGGTGCAAACTTTTGAAAGCTTATCCATTGACCAGATTCAACTGTGGATGTATCGGATTCATCGCATTCCGGTATAGTGGCAGGGGCATGAAACTGACGATGGGTTGGACTAGCTGGGGCAGATACAGCATAAAAAGGATAGCTAAAAGAAGCCATGGACTGTTTCGCAATGGCCTCCCAGTTGGGAATTGGCTTAGGGTTTCTTGAGGTTGGAGATGACAGTGGCGGTGTCACAGGGGCACTGTTTGAGATTCTGAGAGGAGGCAGAGACGAAGGAATGGCGCTTCGGAGGAACGGAAGGAGACTAGACGGGTTATTTGCATCGGTCCTAGTGGGACTAGGGAAGGAAGAGGAGGAAGGACTGACTTGACAGGAAGGAATTGGACTAGGAAAAGCAGAAGATAACGGACTCGGATTTTGGGAAGAATATGGAGTAATTTTAGCTGAACTGCCTGGTATATCAATTGGAGGTGGCTTACATCCCTGAACAACAAATCCAATTAAAAAAAAAATCAACATGGAATGTTTCATAATCAAAGGCTCAGGATCGTTATACAGCAAAAAAAAAAAAAAAAAAAAATAAATAGCAGCAGCTAATCAAGAAAAGTTGTTCAAACTTCAAAGTCCAGTTAATAAAGTTCCAGTTCCAACACAGATCGATAGATTTTTGCTTAATTAGCAACTGCTGTTTCCATATTTTCCCCAATATTCCAAGCAAGCATACAGAAGCAACAACAAAATGATACAAGGCAGATCAAATTTTAAAAAATAGAAACTATAACCAAACCAAAATCAAGATGGGAGCAAGACCCAACTAAATTAAAACAAAGTAAAGAGAGCAGAAAAGGAAAGAAAAAGTTGCATCTTGTTTGAACAGATCTACCATTATGTAAAAAGTGAAAAGAAGTAAGAGAAAGGTAAATTAGATACCTTTCGATAAGTGGTGCCATCTTCTTCAACGACCCAACCAGCCTCGGCACAAATAGCTTTGAGAACCTCATTGTTATCACAGTGCTTGGGCAAATTGTAACTTCCTTGAGCTCTAAGCCCGGTATATATATTCGCGGCAATAGCTCGTCTCCTCCTCTCCCTCCTCCTGTTGTTCTCTCTCTCCCTCCACGACGGCTTCCTCCTTGGCAGCGGCGCCAGCGACGACGTTGCCCCGTCTGACGTCATTTCCCTGATCGTACCAAAAGCGGTGAAGAAGTGCGGGGTGGGTGAAGTTGTAGAGGAATATTAATATTGTTAAAGGGAAAAAAAGACGGGAATGAAAGAACGGAGAAGAGGCTCACGAGGATTACGCTTTTTCTTCGCTGAAAAAAAAAATTAAATAAAAAATCAACCCTTTAATTATATTTTTTTGTTTTAAGTACTTAAATTATAGTTTAAGTAAAATAATTTTTAAATTGTTATTTTTTATTATTTTAAAATTTTAAATTATTTTTTAATTAAAATAAATACTTAAATTATGTTATTTTTTAGTCTTTAAATTATTTATTAGTTAAAAAAATTATAATATGTTAATATTTTATTAATTAAAATAATTTTTTAACTTAAATAATTATTAAACTTAAAATAATTAAAAATAATAATTTAAATATTTATTTTTTATACTATAATTTCAGTACTTGAAATAAAAAAAGTAAAATTTAAGTGCTGATTTTTTATTTAAGCCAAAAAATAATATTGAAAAATATAAATAAAGAAGAAAAAGCAGGAGACACACTCGCTGCTTTTCTTTTTTCTGGAAATTATATAGTGCAGGCGAGTGCATCAAAGTTTGATATTTTTTGGGCCAAACATCAAAATTTGATTTAATCAAAGGAATATTTACAGAGAGGAATTTAGGGCGTCAGATCAGGCTTGTGATTGGGAGATATGAGGACACGTGGAAATATAGAGGAAACGTGGGGAAGCGGGACAGAAAAGGATGGCGCTTGAAGGTTGAAAGCAGTGTTACGAGTGATGGCCAAATAATAGCAGTGGTATGTATAAAGAAGTAAAGACGGGAAGTTGGGTGGGACCAAGTCGTTGGAGGGAAAAGGACCCACCGGATAGAGAGTATCAGACAGCTCATCTGATCAGTTTCTAACATTAGGGATTTCATCGTTTTTTTAATATTTAGTTTTATTGAACAAATAAAAGAAAAATATACTAAAAATTTGGGTGTTCACAACTTTGGTTTTGACTGAATTAATCGATCAAACTGAAATTTTTCGGTTAATCAATTTGTTAATTTTAGATTCAATCTATTAACAGTTAATGACTATTTTAAACTTCAGTAACCAGTTAATTTAGTTCGAACTCGGTTAATTAACCAAATTAAGCGAAATTTTTATATATTATATATATTAGATATATTTTATTTTTAGTAATTGAACTTTTAAAAGTTAGAAAATGATCATTAAATATTTTGATATATTATAAAATAATCATTAAACTTTATCAAATTAGCACAAATGATTATTAAATTTATTAAATTATTAAAAATGATCATTAAAATTTTCAATATTTATTAATAATTTATAACATGCAATAAACCAATGACCATTTTGTAATAGTTTGATAAGTTTAATGGTTGTTTTATAACTTTTGAAAGTCTAGTGACTAAAAAATCATTTTAATATAGTTTTAGTGACCATTTGTGTAATTTGCCCAAAATTTTATAAAAAGTTCAGTTAATTCAAAAATCGACCGAATTAATCGATCTTTCTTCGATTCGGTTAAAAATTTCTGGAAAAAAATTTTGGTTAATCAATTTTTGGTAGTTCGGTTTAGTCGGTTAACCGAACTGACCGATTGAATACCCCTAACTAAAATTTATAATCTTAAAGAGTCTACAAAATTTTAAATTTTAAAATAAATTAATTATATTAGTTGTTTCAGTTATTGGTTGTTAATTTAAAAATCATATAAATATATGAAAAGGTAAAAGTATTATTATGGTAAAAATTGTCATTTAAAAAATATTTTATTTTTTCACAATCAAATTAATTTTGGTTGATTCATAACATTAACTCAATTGAAAATTTAATATATATAGATAGGAAAAATATTAAGGTTTATTGTTATGGTCTTAGTGTTTGTGGTTAAATTTTAAGGTTTGGAAATATACTTTATGATTTAAACTTTAAAATTTAGAGTTTAAATTTAAAGTTAAAATTTAAGACCCTAAAAAGGACATATGACAACTTTAAGAGTTCTTTTATGAAAAACATTGACAGTACATCAAATAATTACTCACATAGATATATGATATTGTATTTACGCACTTGAACAAAAAATAGCAAATATGGAATACATATCATCTTATGGAAAACACAATTTGTAATTATTATCAAGCTTTTGACTTGATTGAGAATTGATTAAATAGTTTTTAAATTAACAGTTAATATTATTATAATGATTTTTCATACTTTTATATAAAATAAATAAAATCACTAAAAACATCTAAGATTAAGAATCAATTCATATTTAATAAAAATTTATTTATAAATTCTTCATGACTCCACAATTTCTTATATGTTATACGATTTTAAAACGACGCTGAAGCACTTCCACAAATGAGGTGCAAAATCCAACATTAACAGTAGTAGCCAAGTAAAAATAGAATTGTTCATGCCTATTAACGAAATAGGTTTGGTCTAATTTCAAGGTTTCCGTTTAATTATACACATTCTATAGAGTAATTTAATATATTTATGTTTTAATTTTAAAAAGATATCATGAAAATAGATCACATTCTGGTGTAGAAGATCTTCCATCCAACCGTATATCACGTGTCAACAACCATTTGAATTAAGTACTCAACCGATAAAAACAATGCATCCAATCTGTGAGCAACTTCGAGGAATTTTTATGACATTTTATCTTTTACAATCTAAAATTTGGATACAAAAGTTGGACAAATGTAAGCAGCAAGACAGAGTCCGGGTCAGGAGCAATTGGCGATAAAAAGCACTGGTCCTTGGAGCAGATAGTGATATTTTAGGAAATTTAAGTAAATAACTAAAACAACAAATATTCAGACAACAAGTGGAAGTGGGAATCAATCACAGCTGACATGATTTTCCAACATGTTCCCGGACATCACTTTGTAACAGAATATATACTTTAGTTTTGCAGCGTAAAGTGAATGGAAACACGAGGAGAAACGTTGGGAATCAGCCTTAAACCGATCAAGATTCAAGGATCTAACATATAAGAACATGCAATAAACAGTATAAAAATGAATCTGAAACACTTTAGATTTCTGCACATAAAGATGTAATCATTACAGTATAAGTTTATAACAGCTAATGGGCTAAAGCATCTAACAATCCAAGAAACATACCGATTCTTCTTTTTTGAAGGCAAAACATGCTGATTATTGAGTTTAAGTTTTTTGAGTTGCGGGCTTTGGTTTAGAGAGGGGTCTTTTCTTGGGCTTTTAGACTTTTTTTTTTTTGTTTTGTTATGACAATGTTTTCGATAGGTCTATTTTTTGTTTTCAGTCATATTTTCAATTTGTTTCAAATGGCTTAACATTTTCAACCTTATTTTAGGGAGAGAAGGCAATAATAAGTGTATGAACGAATATCATATGCTCTTTTTTGTGTGCACATGCTGGTGTCCTATTAATTTGAATGGTCCATGTGTATATATATTTAAAGTCGTTTCTTTCGTACATTAAACTCATTATTAACCAAATCTTTTTTTTCTATTGCGTCCATCTAGATCGAGCAAAAATTTTATGTTTTTTTATGCTCAATATTAAAAATTAAATTCTAAATTTTAATCTTAAATTCTAAATATTAAATCATACACCTTAAACCCTAAAAATACACTAAACATATGATTCCCTAAAACCTTACCTTAAACTTAATTTGTTAGTGTAAGACATAAAAAGAGACCGAGGGTTCCTATTCATCATATCACTATATATTTTTTTCATTACAATGGGTTTTAATTCCAAAATTTTATAATTTTCTCTTCTCTCACTCATACCCCTGTTTTGTTTTGTTTTTAATTCACCCTATCATTCCAAATCAATCCGACTAGTTGCATTAAATATCCATTTAGATCACTTAACACATTATTGACCAACTCTCTTTGTGCTATTGTGTCCATCTATATCACTATATTTCCTTTCACTACATTGGATTTTATAGGTTAAGCTGAAACAGTTATGTCGGTTTTCTCTTGTAGGTTAAAGTTAATTTGATTGAAAAAAATATTGATTTCCCTTAATATAATAAAAGCAATTTTTTTGAATAGACAATAAAAACAATTTTAAATGTGAGATGAATTGAGATATGACATAAAGATTATAGAATAGTTAAAACAAATAACATGAACACAATAACAAATTTACAAATACATCAAAATATAAAAAATATTAATAACATGCAAAAAGTATATAAATTGACAATGCTTAAATAAAGTAATAAATAAATAAAATATTTAATTAACTTATCCCAATATATTAATTATTGTAAAATAAAACTCCTATTATATTCAATTTTGTTTTTCTTAACTATCTTTCTAAAATACCACAATTACCTCTTTTTAAATTTTTTGTTACATTGCTCATTTGGCTAAAAATGAGTCATTCTCAATGTTAAAATCAAGCTATCTTCAATATTGGGATAGTTTTTTTTTGCTCTTCCGATTTTTAGAGTTTGGTAATGGCTAATTTGGACCGATCGCACACCTGATTTTGGTGGGTAAGTCTTCCAACAGAGATTTTTTTTGTATACACAAAGACTTGAATTTGAGACATGCTTAAGCGGTTTAAATATTACTTAATAAACAATTTAATATAGATTTAAATTACCCTTTTAAGTACTATTATTTAGATTTATATAAAATATTATGTTAATAAAATAAAATAAAATCTATAAAATTAATAAGCTATAAGTTTGAATACTATCAAATGACATCATTGTATTCAATGATTTTTTTAATAGCACATATAATATAAATTTAATAATTATAAAATCAACATTAAGAATATTTAATCCTTAACTCATGTACGAGGACAACTCGATTCCCCCTATTTAGTGAAATTAAAATTTTAGTTAGGACAAAAAAATTTCTTACAAAGCCAAAACTGAACTAAAGACGAAGCTACTTGACACATGACAATAGAATTGCATCCAATAAAAGGCGCCCATGTGTTGCCACCCGTTTTGACTATTTTTGAAATTTGAATTACTTAACCAGGGTTAGTTCTCGAGTTATTCCCATCTCTTTATATACTACTCCCAAGTCCTAACGTTATGAAATTGATACTACGAAACATAGAGTGGTCATCAAGGAAACGAAGAACGCGCACGCTCGCTCTGTCTCCAATGGCGGCTTCTCCCAATATTCCCCGTTAGGACTTTTTCAATTTCCTATATCACTCTCTTTCTTTGATTTATTAAAAAGTTCATTGTTTTTGTTGTCTATACATACATACGCTCAGACATATATATATATATATATGAGCTGAGATATCGTCTGTTTGGTTGATCAGAAAAACAAGTAAAGTAGATAAGAATAGGAAAGTGGGGGATTTGTTCTTTAGCATTAAAATTTTAATGTCAACCGAAGTCAACGAGTCAGTCCGCCTTTTTTCACTTTCTTGGAACTGATTCAAACTAGTCAGGAATAAATGATCATATTCATTCATACCCTGTGGCTTATCGGCTTCTTTAAATTTTGATTTCTTCTAACAGATTGTACGATTGAATTTCAACGGGTCAATTCCACCGGAAATGAGGTCTGCTTTTCGGTTTCCCCCCTCTTCTTGGTTGATCGCGTTACCCTGTTTTTTGTTCATTTTTATTATTTTATTTTTGTAAACTAATATCGGAGATTAGATCAAACAAGCGAAAAACAAATAAAAATTTGGTCATCAGGTTGATTTTTGTTGAACTTAAACAGATCACCATGGCCACACCGGTAGCTTCTCCGCCAGCGAGTATTAATTTCAACTGCTCCGACATGGACGAACTCTTTATCTCTTTAGATAAATTGATTAGTGGATCTCCTCTACCAATCAATGTTATTGATTATGTAAATCCTTACGGATATGACCCACAAAATTTACCTGGTAAGAGCCATTAACTTAGCTGTAGATAAACCTGATTTCTTATATTACCTGGTGATGATCAGGGTCTTTATATCGTCGATTCTCGGAAGGTTTCTTATGGCACTTGATTCTACATGCAGAGGCTGTTTGTTTCTTCATTGGCTCAAAGGATAAAATCGATATGGAACGTGGTGCCTGGAAGACCAAAGAGGAGGCTTGTGAAGTTTTTTCAAACTCAGATTTTATTGGTTGGAGAACAATTCTCGAATATTTCGACGGTCAAGTCCCTCATCAGCATAAAACAGACTGGGTGATGGAGATGTTCAACATAACTATGAAGAGGCTGTGCGATGAGAATGAGAAAAAGGTATTCCTTCGAAACTTAAAGACGATGTCGTTGACATGTTTGTTGTATTTCATTTCCAACTAAACCTGCCAGTTCTTAACCGGTTTGGTTGGATTATCTGTATGAAACAAGCTATTTGTGTCGAGTTTTTATTGTTCCCAGTCACGGGATTGTTGACAATGGAACAAGGAATCGTTTAACTCAATCTCTTGGTCTGGATTCTAACAGCAGTACAAGAACCCCTGAGGTATGTCGGTATCTGCATTTTTGCAATGCTAGTTCCTGTGTGTTTTGGGATTTACTATTATTAGAACTGTTATGAAAGATCAATTCATTAACATGTAGATCTAGGAAATCCATTGGCAATTCATTAACAAGCATATGTCGTTTTGGTTGTTGTTCTGTTTGCGTCTTTGAAGTTTTAGCCATTGCTTGCAGGTGAACAAATATGACGAGAAAGAAGCATCAGCTGATGCAGGGAGATTTCCATTTCCAGAGCATCAAGGAGAGAACCTCTTTGGAATGGACTTATTGTCTAGAGGTTATATTGATTTCTTTGCCGGAGATGACTATCTGGAACTGAGGGACCTTGATAACCCAGCATCACCTTCTTCGAGTTCAGATAATTCTAGTGCCGCCATGAGCATTTCATCCGGTGAATGTTTTGATTCACTGGCTATGTTGCAAGAACTCGAGGACCCAGTTTTCGAACACAATGATTCGGGTGAAAAGCTTAATGTCTTTGCTGCCAACAAGGCAGATGAGTTCCTTATGGTCCCAGCCACTCTAGGTATGCAACAAACCATACGAGGTTTATCAAATTCAAACCAGTATTTCACCCATTAACTTCTTTTCTTAAAATCTTTAATTTGTTGCTAAGATGAGTTCTCCCCATGACATAATGCCAATGATTTTGATATTTGATTCTCTTGGCAGGGTCTTTAGTCAGTGTCGGGGGAAGCAACTCAAGCAGTGACGATGAATCCTTCAAAACTGCGCATATGTCAGCTTCATGGAGTAGAGACCCGAACAAGAAGGTCGTGAAACGTGCCAAAGTCAAACCAAGGGACGAAGGTCCATTGTCATCTCGTAAACCATCTGAGAGCCATACGATAACAAAAGGTGGAATGAAAAACCTCAGAAAGTACTTATGCTTCATGCCATTTTAGATTGTTCAACAGATATGCTGTTCTCAAACATTGTAAATTTAGTATCATATCAGAAGATTAACTGTTTACGTATACCAGCACCTATAAGTGCAAGGTCAGGGCTTTAAACAAATTAGTGAGATTTCTTATTCAAATATAACATAAAATGAAATTTCCTATGTATTGCTACATAAAATGGGTTTAGCGTACTTCCAAAAATAATGGGCCGAGTTTGGTTAAGTAGCTAACTATAAACCCAAAAGCCCATTAAAATCTTTTAATGAGTACCACCAGAACTTATCATAAATAACTCGAACCAACACAACCTAACCAACAATTACAAAAACTAGACGTCGTTTTCACCTAATTTATCCCTCCGACTTGTCTGCATAAACTCCGCTTTACGTCTAAGAACGTGTTACGGTTTTACTTATACGTAATTATTGTTATATTATAGTGTTTAATGAAATGTATTTATTTTATGTTATCAAAAATAAATTCTACTGTTATTTTTGAATATATTTCAATTATATGTTCAAATGTGTAATGGTTAATTCTAGCTCTAATTTGTTAGAATATGTATTATTTGTAGTTATGAATGAAGCTTGTATTCATATACATTTTAATTATTAATCCTACGAAATTATAAATTAAGTTTAGTTCTAGTTTATTCAATATGTGTGCCTGTAAATATGTCTATGTCAAAATTTTAAGTTTACGTAATAATAGAAAATTATATATAAAAAACTTGATTAGGCTTGAATAATTTGATTTAATAATTCAAACTCAAGTCAATAATAAATTCTTTTGAAATTAGACAATGAGATTTTACATTTGAAAACAAGCCAGTGTGGTGTCCAACGGCATCGCCTTCATGAGTATTTACTATTCCTTCCATGTAAAACGTGCAAGTATGTGGAACTTCTATTTTGTCACTCTAAAAACTTATAAAAAATGATAAAAACAGTATATTATAAGTTATATATAATCCAAAATGTTGGTGTTAAACAGGGACGGAGGCACAAAGCTAGTATAAAGTATCAAGAGGGACAAGAATTTATTAAGCCTTTAAATTTAAAAATTAAGAGTAGCAAAGATCTTATTTGATTAATATTTAAGCTAAAAAGAATTTAAAATACAATTATACAAAAAAATTTGAGAGGGGCAACAACCCCTCCCAAGTCCCAAACTAATAATGGCTCCGTCCTTGGTCACAACTTTTACTCTCTAAATTAAAATTGGATGAAAGACGCAGGAAGTAAGCAACGATTAACAAATGATTATAGGTTTATAGATATTCTTAATACTTTTCACTCCATCTATTTTGTTAAATTTATTATTTATTAATTATTTATTTCATTTAATAGTATTTATATTTTAAAAAAATCTTGAGAAAAAATATTTAAAAACTTTGAATCAAATAGTCTTTAAATATATTTTATAAAATTCAATTATTTCAAATAATTATAGTCATGGTTTAAAAACTAGACCATCAAAAAGTAATAAAAATGATAATTTTAATGGACTAAAAAAAACGTTTAATAATAAAACTAAATCTTTTATACAAACTAAAAGTTAAATCAAAAGTTCGTTAGTCAAATTATTGGGATGTGCTCTAGCTTCTGCGAGGGCCTTGCTACGGCTTGGAATCTCGGGTATCCTCGTGTGATCATTGTGACCGACAATCATAAGACGTATGATATCATCGTGACCGATAACCTCCAGAAGGTTGGCTCTTCAGTTGTACCCTCCATTGTGGAGATGAGGTCTCGGACTTGGATACTCAAGTTCGCGTTTGTTCGTCGTGAGGGCAATACCACTGCAAGTACGATGATCCGACTCGTTGGACCAAGGTCTATGGAGTATCGCGGTTTTTCGTATCCACCAGATGGTCAAATTTGTATTAAAACCTTTAAAACTTAATGACAAAGATCTTAGATTATTTCATTTTTTCTATTCCAAAGGTGAATTTAACTTCGAACTTTTAAAAATCAATCTAATAAAAATTATGAGGCTAGAAGGTAAAAACAGACACATAATTTTATGTATAGAATGTGAACTATTATGATACTATATTAAAAGTGTAGATGGTACAAATTTATAAAAGTCTATGAGGTATGAAATTAAATTATTAATAGAAAACAAAAAAAATATCCAAATTATATGTAGATTTAAAATTTTAAGGGGACGTGAATAAGGTAAAATTGTTATATTAAATCTAATAAAACAACATAAAAACATTAATTACTACAAATTCGGTAAAACTGAAGAGTGATGAAAGACAATTTGATTGGTAAATTAAGTTTTGAGTTTGGCAGTGAGTGTGGGCAAAACTTTGTTGTTAGGAAAGGGAAGGGAAGTGACCAGGAAAGGAAGCAGCTATAATATGGCCTATGGGGGTGGAGCCCCTTTGTCTTGTCTGCTTTTTGCTATCATGTCTCCATTCCTCCTCTCCCATTTCATCGGGTTTGTCTAAAGAGCAACAAGTTAGTGTACGGCTAATAAACGGCGAGATGTTAGAGCCGCCAGATAGAAAAACTTATGATTTTGACCGTTAGATTTAGATTCCCATAAAAAAACATGCGGAAACGAGAAGAGGTTATTGTCGGTAAGTACCGAAATTTAGTAAGGAGTTTCGCAACTCAATGGGGGAGAAAATTTGTGTTGCAACATCAAAAGTTAAAATAACACATACGTTACGGAACTATGAAATATGTACCGAAACCGGTAGTTAATAGTTTAAACCCAAATTATTAGTGAGGTATCTGATGAGTAAAGTTGGAAGAAGATATCTTAGAATTTGATATAGAGTAACGAAACAGTCTGATGTGAAAGTAACATTTAAGCGTTAGCGCGTAATAGTTGATGTTTTTTTCTCTTGATATCAGAACTTTTATACATGTTCCAGAACCTGTAGAAAAGGTATAAACTAGAAATGTTTAAAGTGACTTTAAGAATACATGTTTGTATAGTATGTTTCGGAACGTACGTATAAGTACCGAAACCTGTAGAAAGGTATGTTGGATAGATAAAAGTAGATGTAGAGACCGTAAAAGTTTAGGAAGTAGATAATATATTAGCTGAAATCGGCAAGTATCAAAATTTCTGAAGGAGTTACGCAACCTGAAGTTGAAGATGATAATATTTTCGGTGTAACGATTCATATTTCCAGTGTTTCATTCAGGTCTCGAAACGTACGTTGTCGTTTCACTACTCGTAGCGAATAAAACCCTTCGGCTCCTAGAATGAGAATCAGACCTTCACTTGTTTAATAACATTTTAGGCTTAGAATTAATTTTCCCTCTAAAAATTTGGAGAACCCTCTGAAATTGGGAAAAACGTTTCAGTCGGTTCAAAGGATCGAAACCTAAACTTAGCTCTGCAACTGAACCTGCGCAATCGTCTCCATTGCGATGGTAACAAGAAAAACAAAACCCTAAGTTTTTTGTTTATTTGCGGAATACTTGAAAACTAGGGTTTGTGTTTTAAATTTTTTGAATGGAATTCTATTTCTTGTTGGAGGAAATCTGTTTAAACTAAAAATTTTGTCTTCTTTTAGTTTTTTTAAATGTTAAGTTCTCATCGACTTTAACTTAAAAAGGTTAGATTTGTTTGTAACGAGGATGAGTTTGTTTATGAGTGAGTTGGTTTGTTTCTGCATTGACTCATTTGAAGCTTTAATCCTTAGGATGACTACTGTAAATCTGAATCCCATTTTTGACGATGTTGCGGATGATGTTGGTAAAGAAGGGGCTAATGAAGTTGGCAAAGTAATTGCTGACAAAGTTGCTGATAAAGAAGGTAATGATGAAGTTCCTAAAGACTTTGCTGATAAAGATGGTAATGAAGTTAATGATAACGAAGTTGCTAAGGAAGCTCCGCCTAAGATCCTGGCCATATGTGAGAAGTCGTACGGAAGGAAAACAGTTCCCCCCTTCATGCAGTTTTGTAAGTTGATAATTACGTGTTCTTATTGAATTGAAATGCAGAAAGAATGAATGTATACCATTGTTTTTTTTTTCATGCTTTACAGTAAAGGTGAATGTAAAAGGATGAAGTAAACTGAGGAAAAAATGACTCATGAGGTAGGTTTCAGTGCTTTATGATGTGTAAAATGTTAAATTCATTTGAAATTTTCATTTGTAGTTTAGGAAAGAGTTAGGCAAGAAATGGAAGGAAATGCTGAAGGAAGACAAACAACCTTACATTGATGAAACTGAGAAGGAGAATGTGGCATACAAAGAATCTAAATCAGGACAACCGAAGAAGGTAATAGGGAATATCAGTCTTTACATTGTTTCTTTGATAGTAGTAATAGTTTATATTTAGATTGACATAAGAAGTTGTTATCTTATCCCCTGTAGACATCTTTTGACACAAGGTGTAGTCAAAAGCAATTGTACGATTTCATAAAGGGGAATACGACATACAAAGAATCTAAATCAGGACAACCAAAGAAGGAATAGGGAATAACTGTCTTTACATTGTTTCTTTGATAGTAGTAATAGTTTATATTGATATTGACATAGGAAGTTGTTATCTTATCCCTTGTAGACACTTTTGACACAAGGTGTAGTCAAAATCAATTGTACGATTTCATAAAGGGAATGAAGACGATGAGGATTGATCCTGTTCTCGATGAAATTGTGTTGGGATCATCAATCGATGACGAAAGGCATAGAGAGGGGTGAATTGGAAAATAAAAATTTGAAGGGAAGCAAAACAAAAGGATAAAAATGATGGATAAGAGATTTATAGTGGTTCAAACTTCTAACAAGCTCTACATCCACTACCTTAGCTTCCCACTAAGGATTTCAACACAATTCACTAAGAATTCTTCCTCTTTTCTAGGCTAAGGAGGTAATCGTTACAATCGATCAAAGCTTTCTACCCAAAGCTTGATCAAGGTTCACTCTTTTATAAGAAGTGGATAACAAACTAAAAAATCCTCTCAAAGGTGATATGTTTTCCCAAATACAAATTCACACAAATCCTAAACTTGAAACAAAAGATTACAATTTAGAATACACAAGTTGGGTACAAGATATGACTTTAAAAGCTCAAAGGGTTGGATTTTTGATTGAATGCTTGATAGTTGTTCAATGGATGCTCAATAGTTGTTGTAGCTTTGGACACTTGATTTTATAACCTCTCATTGATTTCTAACCGTTTGGGTGGTTGAGGTCATCAATAGAGCCGTTGGAGACCTTTTTTTTCTGCAATAAATGTTGTTTGGTGACCAACCGTATCGGTACATGAAGAGCCGTATCGGTACCTGTCAAAAGAAGAAAGAGCCGTTGTACATAGGTATATCGATACGCTTTAGAGCATATCGAAATGGATATAATGTAAAAGCAGGGGCATATTGATACGATATAGCCGTATCAGTACGGTTTTAGCTCACTAGAATTTGAGGAAAAAATCTAGTGAAAAATGCATCAGTACGCCTAAGAGGCGTATACAGGTTAACCAATTTTCAAAGTTTGGTGATTCCAATAATTGACAAGGCAACAATAACAAAATTAAATGCAAAAATTTGAAAATCTCAACAACCTGTATCGATACGGTGAAAGCCGTATTGGTACATTTTTATGATTAAAATTCTAGTAGTAAAAACTCGTATTGAAACGCTAAGGAGCGTATCGATACGCATGGGCGTAATTGTTTAATTTGAGTATAAAACATTTAGAAATTTTTTGGGGTTTTAAGTTTTTGACGTAGAAACAATTTTAGGTTCAAATCCTTGTCATTTTTGTGAGACTTTGAGTACTTAAAAATTTATTTACTTTTACAATTTGGTCCTTAAACAATTTGTTATATCAAAATCAATTATAAATTTTACAATCTCACCCTTTTTGATATAACAAAACCAAAATAAATTTTTAAGTAGTTTTGAAAAATACTCCCCCTTACTTTAGGATAGTTTTGAAAAACTTAAAAATTTCTAAGTGCTCTTTACTTCTCCCTCTTTTTGTTAGATCAAAACCAATAGGATATAAAAAGAGCAAGATATAGACATTAAAGGTAATCCAAGCGTTAAAGGAATCAACATAGATATCATTAAAATTCAAAGCTGAATTCAAAGCAACATAATCAAATCCAACTTAATTCCTAAAAACATAAACCAAAAGCAAATAAACCAAAGCATTAGAGTTCATAAACATAAAGATATAGGTGCATAAAACTAATCCTAATATGATGTAAGGATCATCTTCATCTTCTTCATCTTCATCATTGGCACGGGTTCTAAGAGATTGAAGCCACTCACCATGAAAAGCGATAAGAGAGATATCCATCGAATTTTGACGGTTTTTAATGGATGCCACTCTTTCCTCCAAGGATGTGAAACGAGTGTCAACTACGGCAAACCCGAAGGTCAAGGTGGTATCTAGAGATGCAATATTGGTGCCCAAAGATGTAAATTGCTTGTTGAGATAGGCCATGAGAGCATCAAGAGAAGGTTGGGCTACAAGAGCTTGAGGAACCAGAACTGCTTGAGGAGCCACCACCGGATCAGGTTAAACGCCTTGAGGTAGATTGGCAAGTTGAACCCATTCTCTATTAAAGTATGTGAACTTGGCTCAGTGGAGAGAACACTCATCAATTGTTTCGGTGAGAGGTTCGGCAAACAATTCTAATTTTGTGAAATAGATAGCTCAAAGCGGTGCCATATGTGAAGGAAGTGACAAGATTAGTATGATGGTTTTGCATAAGAAAGACGATCTCCGGCAATATCATAAGAGCAACGAATCCAAAAGTTGTCAACTTGTCGGATTGGTGAGAATTTTCCACCGGATGGGCGAAACCACCAAGTGATCATAAGGTGAAGGATGCGATCTTGAGCATCAAGCACGGTCACGGAGCCACCAAGAACATGTCCCAAGGAATCTTTATTATCAATTCCCATATTCTCAAAACCCAAAAAATTGCTAAAACCGAAGAATCAATTCAAAACTTTTTACCTATAAGATAAGATTCAATAGCAACAACTTCGGATCTATCTTTATTATAAATGTACCGGTCATTTGAGTAAAAAATCAAAACAATGTTTCGGTATAAAATCCCAGGTAAAGCTAAAAATTGCATAAACTTCTATTATTGCATCAACTCAAGATATTTAAATTAAAATCTTTCGAAAGACAAGAAAGAGATCGAAATAGTACGCTCACGGTGGATTTTAAAAGCTTGATAATGCTTAAAATGATCCATAGCATTTGGATATCTTGGATCATTAAAACAATTTTGGAAAATATAGGCAAGGTTGGGTCTATTGACTTCGAAATTTTGATTAGGAAGATTGGAACTAGATGCCATATCTTTTCTCTATCTTTTCTTAGGACCCATGGCAATAATCTGAAATCAAAATCAAACCAAAAACAATGTATGCATAAATCAACACATTCTATCCAACAAGCAATCCAATGATCAATGTATTGTTAAAAATCTATATAATATAGTTAAAAACATATACAAGTATAAAAAGGATTTTTGGTAAAATAAAATTTGAAAAATAATGTTAAAAAATATACGGTATAATTTTATATTCAAACCAAAAAAGTTCAGATTTGATTTTTTTTACAAAATCTCTGAAAAACATGTTATATACATACTAAATATATAAATTTGAAACAAAAACAATATATAAATAAGAACGAAATTAAAAGAATAAAGAAAAGAGGTTTATACATTGAATAAAGGATTATAGATGAATGAGGAGATGATGATGCGCCAAACTTGATGATTTTTGTAGGGTTTGATGTGAAACTTAAAAGCCCTCAAAATATTTGTAGAGATGTGTGTAAAACAAAGGGATTTGAGAGTTTTTATAGGTGGAAACCATATCTAGGGTTTGAGAGAAAAGTGGTGTTTGATTTAAATTGAAAAACCCTCTTTTAATGCTCATTTAACTCTCCAACGACTATGCGTATCGATACGTCACCTGTGCGTATCGAAACACTGTACCAAAACGGTTGTTAGCCGTTTTGGTACGTGACCCTATATCGGTACAAGTGAAACTTATAACACCACAAACCGGTATGGGTGAATATACCGAATTAAGGAGTGTTGCCTAACAAACTTACATACATTCTTAACCAACTTAATGTAAACAAGCGACCATGCCTTCAAAAGGCAGGGTAATTTAAAACTTTTTATCAATCATAAACAAACATTTATTCTTAGAACATGCATTCAAAGCTTATATCTAGCATAGATTCACTTTTCAAGCAAACATTTGAACATCAGATATAACTTAGTATAAGTATTATTAAACTTGATAGATCGTTTACCAAAAAGGGGATTATAAATCACATATGTTTACTAAGAACAATTTATTTCGAATCTTAAACCAATTCAAACCAGTCACCTATGTCCCTAGCATAGCGAGACCATATACCAATTCATTGGCATCCAACATTTGCTTCTTTCATCTAATAGACTAATCATTCAGACTACACTTCTTTTATTTAGGGTTTAACACTTAATACCTTAGGTATATCACCAAGCAACATACGTATCACTAAGGTGATCAATCAACTTAGTCATTCCAAGCATGTAGATACACATAACAACCTCATCCGAACTACAAATCTTTTCTATTTATTAATCTTTGACCTTAACTTATTAACTAATCAAAGAACCTAATTCAGTTTTTGGTCCGAAGAATCACATAATCATGTTATATGCATTTTCTTAGGCATGGTACTAATTAATCCATGCATCCATTAAACCTATTAATCAAACTATAATTAGTGTCAGGGTTAAACATGTGTAAAATCATTTAGACCTATATACGGCATATCTCAAGGTGTTATAGCTAATATTAAGCACATATAGATCATCAAACTATTATATATATATATATATATATATATATATATATATCTTAACTAGATAACTTAAAAGAAAAAAAAACAACCATAAAGCGATTAAAGGCCCATTACAGATCCTTGAATACTTATTGAGCTTATACACGTATAAGCCAAAATAAAATCTAGATGCAAAATGCAACTTAATAACTATGTGCCATCATCTAGGAGTCTAAAGATTACAATTCGAATCATACTCAATTCCTTATGATCACGTCCCAGCTCAGGAGAAAACCAAGAGCACCCTATCCTGAAATGTTATTAAAAGAACGAAGTAAGCATAAGCTTAGTGAGGTAGTTTAAAACATTTGAATTATATGAATCGAAATTCCTATATTAGAATTCTATTCTTTCTCAAAATCATTGAATCTAAGCAAATAGCAAGCTTGGTCAAACACATTCATTTCATAACGAGTTCGAAGAGTGGCAATAATACAAAGCATTTCAATCCACACAAATATCACTTTAGTACGATACAAGTCCTTTTTACTTATGAGGTTTTAAGTAAAATAATATTCCTTCAACCTGTCGTACGTATATCAATAGCATACATTCTAGTATTGCTTATTGTACCAGTTATCTAGTAGCAGATTCGATTAGCCTCCCTTCATTAATTTCTTACGCATTTCATCACAAAAATAAATATTTCTAGTCTCTTAAGTTGTTTATTCGTATATGACATAGCCTTTAAAACATTCAACTAGTCACATGAGTATATTCGAATAGGTCATAACCCTTTTTAATATTCTAATTAATCAAATGTATATACACATTTTATCCCACATATCTAATCAGCCAAAGAACACTCAATATTCAAAGACATTTTTCTTATCAAGCAAGTCATTGCCAAGATTTATTGATTAACTTATAATTTTCTCGATATACATTTAAATCATAATTTAACAATGCCTAAATCACTTGTCCACTGAGATATCAAACATAATATATCATACTCAAGATTTACTTAACTTATAAGTCATCAATCGCTTTTTCCTTTCATCAAATCCATTGATCAAACATATCAATAATTTAGAACTAGGTAAAGGCTATAGCAAGGTAAGTTGACTGAGTCAAGCTTATCAATGGACATAACTAGACATCTTATTTGAAAATCCATTCAACAAATCACTTAATGAACATGTATGATCAATCATCAATTAAGTAAACAATCAATTCATGTCAACATATAACTTTCATTCGAAACATACACACACACACATATATATATATATCCATTAGGAATATTCGGTTTTCATTGGTATCATATTGCTTATTAAACAAGTTATCACAACTCTTCATTATATCAATTTATAATCTCATACTTTCTTAATATCATAGCCTTGAGAATCGACTTCAGCCTAGGTGGTATATGAATCCCCAACCATCTGTCGCTTATAAAATGGTACTCACAGTACTGGTCAATCCCTCATATTGTCGCCAAATGACCACCAAACTTCCCTCATACTGTCGCCAAATAAGGACCGTAGTCCACCCTAAACACGAGCTCTATGGACTATATGGCATGCCAACTATACCTAAGACTGACTCGAGACCAAGGCTTTCACATTTATCAGAACTTATCAAAAACATAGTGAGCATAGCTTCTTATTGATTATCATATCACAAAGTTTATCGCCTTTCATATTAGGCACATATATATTCACCTTATGTGAATTTCTCATTACAATTGAGCATTGCTCTACACATTCTTGCTATCATGTCAGCAAGGTTTATTCCTTGACATAACAATATTCCCAATCACAAGTAGCTTTCGTATATTTAACAATATCACTTAGTGTATCAACCATATTCAATCATGTATACTTTCAATTAGCAAGCATTTCCTGACTTATTCAATCATATTCCATCGTGTGTAGTTTCTAAACTAGTAATTATTTCATAACATAATTAAGCATATTCTAGTAGGTGTAGCTTTTAATCTAACAAGCATCTCATAACATATCCAATCAAATTTAATCATAAGTAGCTTTCGAACTAGCAACATTTATTTTCTTATAAGGGTTTCGAACATAACACATAGTTTTTAGCATTTCAAGCTTATCAACCCTTAAGCAAGTCATCAAATGATCTTAACGATTATCACTCATTCCAAAATTGAGCATAGAATTCAATCACAATTCATGCTTACAACTAAATTTACATACCATAAAGTACTTTTTACTAAAGTACTTACCTCGAATTCCAAGCTTAATCGCATAACGTCACTTAATCTAACAAGCAAGCAAAGTAAATTAAAGCAAGTGAAGATGCTCGGGATAGTATCAATCTATCCCAAGACTTTAAACTACACTCACAAGTCTTTTCGAGCTATTGTTGATCCTGAATTACGATCCCTTTCTGTCTATCTACACCTTGATCTACGTTAGCTCTTTTCCCTTCAAACTCTTCTCGATCAAACATAATAGATTGTACAATTCATTAGGTAATTTCCAGCAAACATCAATTTCAATATCACGCTCCAAACATGAATATATACCAATCTATCCAAAACAGTCCCATTATACGATACACACAAGCACATGTTCAATTCAATCCTTTGGTGTCCTTAGAATACATCGAACAACCCTTAACAATATATACATACTTTTGAGTACCAAAACAGTCCCGAAATCATCATATACACATATAACAAATCGAATCATTTGTATACACTCTATATTTTCAAAACAGTCTCGGTTACAATGGTGAGATTACAAAACAGTTCCGGTTTCATAAACTCACACAGACATATTTTAAAACAATCCCCCTAGGATTTCTATAGATGAAATTCTATTTCAACTCCTTTTTTTGTATAAATATATTTTAAAATAGTTTACATTAGGCTTATTCTACTTCAAAACAGCTCTTGAACACTAGAGCAGAATTTTCCCTGTTTTAAACCTTCTACAACAGCCCTTAAAAATTAATACACACAAAACAGAACATTCTATAATATCCTTCCATGTATATGTACATTAAAACAACCCCTTAATTGAACTAAATACATCAATGCCTCCTAAATTCATTTTCCATCACATTGATACACATTCAAGGGAGAACACAATTGAACATCTCACAATCAACTACCTCAATTTCCTTTTTCAGGCAACTTGGTTAATGTAATACCCCAAATCATGGTCTAGTAGCATGTTACAAACTAATTAGAACTTAATTGTACAATCTACAAATTAGAAGAATTGATTAAATCTAGTGACCAAGTTAAATGGATTTGATAACTAAATAGCCGAATCATGAAGGATCAAATAGTAACAATATTTAAATGTTGTTTTGCATGCAACTAGAATGTATAACTAAGGGTTTATGAAGCAATTAGACCTTGAATTTCCATGTGGAGGCATTCGGCCAAGCCAAGTGATAACAACTTGGATAGTTGTCCATTTTCCTATCATCTTCTCCACTCATCCTTTCTCCTTCCTTGGCTGAAACCCTCTAGGGAAAGAAAAGCCACCATTGTAGAGATTGGAAGCTTGCATGTGATCCTATTTTTCATGTACTTGGATAAGCTAGGAAGATTGTAAGTGATTTCTAAGTCCTTCCTCCCTAGAAACTTGTTCGAATGAAAGTTTGATGATAGAAATTGAACTTGGATTCATAGAATTGTACGATTAGATGTTATGCTTGAAACTACCTTGAATTGTAGATTAAATGTGGTTGAAATGCTATTGAAAATAGGATGAAACTATGC
Source organism: Hibiscus mutabilis (assembly GCA_019671005.1). NCBI lineage: Eukaryota > Viridiplantae > Streptophyta > Magnoliopsida > Malvales > Malvaceae > Hibiscus > Hibiscus mutabilis. The sequence continues at coordinate 50,123,396 of CM033730.1, read as the reverse complement.
TTGACCGAATGGTATATGTACATGAATGAAACCATTGCTTGATTGATCATGTAACTTGATAAGGTAATTCGAATTGTATGAATTGGGACTTGAATTGAGTAAAAAGCTTGCTGGAAATTCAGAAACATACTAATTTGAGATGTTAATCAATTGAAAATCATGGTTGGATAGTGAAAATTTAGCTTAAAGATGAAACTAGTCACATTTGATTGTTAAATGGCTAACTAGGGAATGTTTTGAAAGAATTGATAAATGCTGGACTGTTTTGACAGAATTGAGGGCTGGAATTTATGAACTTAAAACAGGGGAAAGTCAATTTAAATGCTTTCTGGATTGAATTGCTTGAATAGTGATCAATTGGACTATTTTAAGATGCTTGTTGAGATGTATGTGAAATAGGGACTAGAATCGAAACCATGAATGATCTAGGGACTGAATTGTATGAATTAGGGGCTGGAAATAGTGACTTAAAAATAGGGGAAGTTGATTAAAAGTTTGTTAACATGAATTGTATGAGATAATCACAATTTGGACTATTTTGTAGAACAAAGAGAAGGGTGTAATTGCAAATTGTTTTAGTGGACTGTTTTAGCAAAAATTAGGACTGTTGGGGACTGTTTTGTATAACATTGTAAATATAGTTAAAATGGGTTTGTTTTGGGCAGTTTAATAGCAGGAAAAAAAACTGTTTTAATAAGATTGAAATGGTGAAATTGTTTTGCCATGTTATACAATGGCTAAGTTAACATGAATGAAAATGCTAAATAGAAATGCTTAAATTGTTTGATTGTTGGAAATACAATGCTTGACTCTAGTTTCTTGTGAACTTGGATTGCTTGAAATGTATTGTTTGGTTGTTGATTTTGATTCCATTATATTGGATGTATGTTAGAACAAGGTGTGGATCTTGTTGAAAAAGATAGAGTTGGGCAACCTAGTAACAAGCAAAAAGGGATTTGCATCAAGGATCAAAACTAGCTTGGAGTATTGTGAGTGTAGCTTTTACATAGGGTTAGGACTTAGGTCCTAACCAAATATGCAAAACTACTATTCTATTAATATGTTTATGCTATGAAATGAATCTAAACTATGCTTGGAAATGAATTAAGGGAAGAATGGCTTAAATGGAAACTTAGTAGTAAGATATGCTTGGTACATGATTTGATAATGCAAATGGATCATGTAACAATGGATTGATCTTCTATGGTTTCTTGTATTGACCTAATCGAATGAATCAAATATGCTTAGTCATAATCTTGCTTGATGCTATGATAACTTGAAATGCAAACTTGCTTGAATTACAATGAATGCATGATATATTGAGCTAAGGCTTGAATGGCCTAAGGGCTATCTTGATCTTGATAGATAAACACTTCAAATGGATGCTTGAATAAGCTACTAACCTGCCATGATCCATTATCACATTTACAATTCGCGGATGACACAATTATATTCCTTAGGGGAATGTGGAAAGGGTCCGTAATCTCAAACGCGTTTTGACTTGTTTTGAGCATCGTTCGGGGCTTAAGATTAATTTCTCAAAGTCATGTTTGTTTGCGGTAGAAGGAGATAGTGGAGATGTATCGGTGATGACTGATGTTTTAGGTTGTGAGATTGGCATATTGCCGTTCATGTATTTGGGTATGCAGGTTGGGATAAATCTGCGATGTGTTGGGGTATGGGAGCCGTTGATACAGCGAGTTCGGTCAAAACTTGCAGGGTGAAAGCGGGGTTTTTTGTCGTTTGTGGCGCGTTTATTGCTCATTAATACAGTTTTGTCATCGTTGCCTCTTTATTACATGGGCATATATGTTGTGCCTAAAAGTGTGATTGCTCGAATTGATAAAATTAGGCGACTTTTTTGTGGGGCTACACTGACTTGAAACGCAAGTTAAGTCGTGTAAATTGGTCAACCGTGTGTCGGCCGAAAGCCTTGGGAGGTTTGGTAGTGATTGACTTAAAATTGCGCAATATTACCTTGCTCGCCAAGTGAGCATGGAGATATGCTTCTTTAACGGATTCTCTATGGTGTTCGCTTATTGTCGCAAAGTATTGCAAACGAAGTCTTTCTTGGAGGTTAAATGATGTGGGAAAGCGCAAAATGTCGGTTGTATGAAAACAAATAGTGGAGGTGCAAGATGATGAGTGTGTCGCTCGTTTTATGGGTGAACGTTGTTTCTATTGGGAAGTTGGGAATGGCTTATAGGTGTAATCACTCATTTTTGACCGGGTTTTAGTGTTATTAGTGTTATTATAATAGTAAAAAAAAAGGCAAAAAAATCAAAAAAAATAATAATAATAATTAATATAAAAAAAATCAAAAAAAAAGAAGGAAATTTGCGTGGAGCAGGGTGCTCCACGTCACCCACAATTCCATCTCATTTGCCTATAAATAGGCACCCCATTTGGAGAAGTAATCACACGGCCAATTGAAGGAAAAATTGAGGCCAAATTGCCAAATGAATTGGCACCCCAAATCGTGGGGCATGGCCGGCCGCAAGGCTGGCCGGGGTTGGGGGCAGTGCCCTCGACCCCAGTTGGTTCGATCCAACATTCGATCGGGATCTTATTTTAGGTCCGATCTAGTTAAAATTTTTGGAGGGGTCGCGGTAGATCTCGGTGGGGTGCAGTCAGGGTTCGTTATTCGAGCTCCTAGTTAGGTATATTTTCTTCCCTTTTTATTAGTGTTGTAATTTTTATAAATTAATGAAGTATTAGTTATTTTAAAATTGTAGTCTTATTTTTTATGTTTATGTTTTAGATTAATATTTAATATGTTTTAAATTTGTGTTTTATATTAATATTTTATTTATGCTAGATATGTTTTTATTTATGAGTTAGATTAATATGTTTATATGCATGTTTTAGTCTAGTATATCATTTATGTTAGATTAGTATTCTGTTATGTCAATATTTATTGCATTTAAATATTTTGCCATGTTTTATATTTTTACCACTAAGATTGCACATGATATATAAATTGTTAATGCGGTGTCCTTTTATCCGAGCGTAAACGGGGCCAGTATCAGGCGTAGTGATAGTGGTTAGGCGTTTACTCTCGGATAACAGGACCCTTAAAATTAATTCGCAATTATGACTGAATTTTAAAATAATCGTCACTCTAATCCGGAAAATCCAATATTAATAAAACGGTAATTATTAAAGTACCAATTTTGGGCGGTGTGGGGGTGCTAATCCTTCCCCATCCGTAACCGACTCCCGAACCCTGTCTTTTTGAATCTCTGGTTTTATGGTGTCCGGCCTACCTAAGTGGCCGGTGACGACTCCATTTTTTTGAGGTTTTTTGTAAACCCCACGGAATAAATATTTTATATCCAAACACCTTTCAAAAATCCTTCGAAAACCCAATCGTTTTTATTTTAGCGATGAAAATTAAAAGGGACATCGCTACAGATGGCGACTCCGCTGGGGAGATTTTTGTTTTTCAAAAACAAATGAGAGTCAAGCTTTTAAAATAATTACCGCTTTACTAATATTGGAAATTCCGGATTAAAGTAACTATTAAATTACATTCGGTTATAATTGCGCGTTTATTTTAACGCATTTAAAATATGGCATATAAACCTGTCTTTTTAAGTGGGGAGAAAACGCTAATGCTTTCGTGGAGATATCGTTCTCCCGTATGGGCCTAGCAAGTACCTTCGGGGCTCGAGTACCTTATGCTTTCGTAAGGATATCGTTCCTTCGTACGGGCATAAGCGAATGGGTCCCCCTAAATTGAACCCGGTTGAAAGGAGCCTATAATGGGTGATGATCGGGGGCCTTGCTACTCTTAGTAGATGACAGCAAGGACAATTCGGGTACCTCCTAGCACCAACACTGCATGTAGAGAACATAGAAACCCACCCTGTTACAGCCATGCAGACAACCTTAAGTGTTTTAGACGGGATAAATAGGGTTGTTTTGTGTGTTTATTCTGTTTAATTTTGTCCTTTTATTTATATATTTATTATTTTTATCCGGTACTAACTCATTTTTTTTGTGTTTTATTTTATTTTTACACATATTTTTGTTGCATTATTATTGCATCCACATTACATAGAGGCGTTGATTCAAGTGGTTTGCCCGATTAGAAAATCTTTCATCATGGAAAAAAGGTGTCTTAGGAAGGACAGCATCGATCCAGTCGCGTGACATCGGTTAGAGATTACTCAACAGATCCGACGTAACAATTTGCCGAACGAGCGTGTAGTGCCAAAGTATACACATGAGACCCTGATGGTGGACATACGACGAGTTGCAAAGCGTGTGAATGACTTAACTACCGAAGTCGCGGCTCTCCGACCTTTCGTAACCCCGGACATAGAAGAAGCACCAAGGTTTATTCAAGTTGCTCAGAGCTGTCGAGGAGCTAGGAGGTAGAGCTAGGGATTATGTGTAGAACTTTATTTTCTAACTAAGACTTTGTAATAGACTCTTTTTGTAATAGGGACTCATTTTGTAATATGGATCTTTTTTGTAATCTGGACCCTTTAATTCCCATGAAAGTCGTTCGAAAGGGTGATTACCAGCGGAATTAACGCTTTTATTTGCATTCATGTTGCATATCATGACATGGTGTTGATTCAAGAACAATTCATTAAAAGGCTTTCAAAATAGAAAGTCTGTTTTGCCGGGAACGATAATATTACAGTATCAAGTTAGGCCGAGCAAAGACCAATCGCGAAAGAAGACGGTACGACAATAAGGCACGTGCGACGCAGAAGATTCATCAGGGCACGCGAGAACCCCAATTTTAAATCTTCACATTTGACCATTTTTAAAATTCTCAGATTTTAATTTAACTCAAAAAAAAAGAAAAATTAAAAATATTATTATTTTGCTTTGAATTCAGAATAATAATAATAACAAAAAGAAGCCTAAAAGTTTCATTTTTAAGTAAGTTAAAATTTTTGATAATAAAAATAGGGAAATTTTTAAACCAAATGATCTTTGAGAATTTTAATTTAAACCCTAAAATTTTTTAAAGTACTCCCTTAGGACCGATAGAATCCATCCCTGTTTAGACGTATTATTCGTTTGCACCTTAAAAGATCTTATATGCATTATGCCTGCACTTGTTGATGTTATTTTTAGAAGCCATAAAAAATATAAAGATCATGACATCACGAGTCCATAGAATAAGAAGAGAAGACGAAGTCATCCATCATCCTCAAGATGACGCCGAGACGTGGAGCACAGTTTTGCTTCCCGGTTAAGATCTCCGAAGGAAACTAATCACACACTGTAATTCATTATTAGTTTCTTGCAACCAGACATTTTTCTACTGATTGAAAGCCTTTTAAGGACTGTTCGAGAATCAACACCGCATTTGCATTCATGCATTGCATTGCATTACATTACATTGCATTGCATTGCATTACATTGTACAATCATGACATATTTTACACCTTGCATAAAATTTTTGAGGGGTAATCCAAAGAACAATTAGAGTTTTATCGTGAATAAAAGAATTGAACACACTCAAAAATCAAGATTCGAGCAGTTAAAAGATGGACTCGAGAGAAAAAGAGAGAAAAAGAAGTTTGATGCCTTTAATACAAGAAAACTCTGTTTGAGCCTCGATTTGGTCGTTCCTCTGGATTCCAAAGATTTCCAAGATGCCCCAAGATTCGTGTGACCATATTCTGTAAAAAAAAGATAGGGGGCTACATTGAAAATTACCTATCCACTACTTACCCGACAGTCTAGCAGGACCTACCGTGATATGATATACTTTGGACCCAGCAGCAAGTCGTCAGTATCTCCAGGGTACGAAGATGAAACCTGATTAAAGCTTCAAGGAATGTACTTTGAGGTGTATGTGTTTAGCGACCCAAGTGCAGCCTCCCGTAGATGAAGAGGAAAGTGAATTCCATGTCATCTTTCTTATTTCTTCTTTAATAAGATTCTCGGAAAAATGAAAGCCAGCTTTGAGGACTTAATGACAGTCAGAGCGAGAAACAAACATGCACTCCGGGACCTTAGTTTAAAGACCAGACCTGCCTAGGAGCAAAAGGAAACAGAGAGATAAATGTGTATCACTTTCAAAACATTGAGGCACTCGGGCATGATACTAAGAAATTTGGGGTCGTTAAAAAATTAAGAAGCTGGTCGATAAGGGAGTCGTGACAAAATAGTCATCCAGCGGTAGAAAAACAAGAGAAGATGCAAGCCTACACTACCTTGGAAGGGGCAGAATGAGTTAGCACCCTGGAGATAATCCAAAGGTCCATACGGTTTTCTCATCATTTCACAAAGAAATTCTCAAAAAAATCATTGTTTATTAGAATTAAAAATCACATTTCCAATTAGAAAAGCATTTTTACATTCTTGATTCTTTAAACATTTCATTTTTATAGGGTAGTTTTCCCATATGCATATACACACATTTTTGAATGGACATATGTATATATCATTTCTATACCAGGTCCTCGAATTTTGAATGCAACAGTACATTTGCTTCAAACCCAAAGATCAACTCTAAGTTGCATATATTTAGAAGAGATTGAATGTTGTGGTGATACTGTAAATGTGAGTATCTGCTAGTTTACTTAGGCCAACAGAGGAACAAAGGCGAGTGTTTAGACAATGGGCAATTCCCATTTTAAGAATTTATCTTCTCAGGCACTTGTCGTTTTAGATCCTTGAAACAAAAGTTGACCATAAACCTCTACCCCCTGAAGGCATTCTCAGGACATTTGTGAATATGACAACGAATAGTGTTCTTTTACTTTACCAGAAGACACAGATGAGTCCAGACAGATTGGATACGAAGATCAGAAAATCACCAGAAGAACGTGGTTGAAAACATGGATATGTCCAAACGAAAAACCAAAAAAAAAAGAAAAAGATTAGAAGGCCGAAGCAATCCAGATCGAGTAAATATCAGAAGAACTGCAGAGAGGTAATTAACTCCGAGCGGAAGATCGCATCAATACCCAGTATAGATCCGTGTTGATTCGAGGATACATTCATAGACTCGAATAAGAAGAAAGAGATTCAATGCTAAAAACCCAGAGTGAACAGTCTAAAAAAAGAAGAAAAAAGAAAGAAAGGAAGAATACAGTCTATGCTTCACACACAGATCAAACAATACAAGAACGAGACTTCAACTATGAGCAAGAGACAGAAGGAATCCACATTTCAAGTAAACACAGTTTTGAAAATGAGTATAGAAGCTCGAATTGAAGCCAACTCAAGACAAGTCGGCCCGAAGATTGCCAATTTTGAAAAAGGAAATGACCTCTAGGGTGAAAACCCAAAAATGGGCAGTCTAGAGTGATCCTAAAAATGAGGAAAAAGAGTAGTCTGCCTGAGCATGCTGGCATCAATATCCAGCCAAAATACATTGATCCAAAGGTACAAAAGAAGGAAGTGACCTCTAGGGTGAAAACCCAAAAATGGTCAGTCTAGAGCGATCCAAGAGAAAAAGTGAAAAAGAAAAAGAGAGAAAAAAAAGAAAGCAAGAATAACATTTCATCTGGGCGTGCCAATCACAAGAATTCCCAGAAATGTATTCGTAGTCCTTCAAGAAATCTCAGTTCCGAGGAGTTCTGGAGGATCAAACATTCTTGGACAGAAAACGAACATCAGTATATAGCCAGAATGCAAGGCAACATACAATAAGAAGAAAGGAAATGAACTCTAGGGTGAAAACCCGAAAACGGGCAGTCTAGAGTGATCCAAAAGAAAGGAAGGAAGGAATAATGGGCATATCCAAGTTACACAAGTACAGAAATACTGTTTCACTTAACCATAAACCAAAGGCCTACATTATAAGCCCCAAAGACCATTCTGGTCATCCATAGATATCCAAGTTGAATGAGAATGTCTTCAGATTTCATTCCGCCTATAAGGGTTAACTTTTCTTCAAGGAACGTCAAACTTCGAAGTGCTTGATCGACACCCAAATGAGGGAAGGATGGGGCATGGTGAGATAGTGAGATTAAGAGAGCCACCTTAAACAGGGTAGAAACTAGGTAGGGTTGTTCCTCTCAAAAGCCTATTAGACCAGAAGAAACTATACATTGGCATATATCTCCATAATGGTCAAGATCTTCTAAATATGCGCTTCATTAGAGTTGGTCTCTGGCAACTTGAAACAGATGCGCTATGGTGTTTGATATTCCGGGGCAAACATGTTTTAAAAAGGTTTGACATTTTCTCCCAAAGTTATGATGTCTACCATTTGTTCCAAACAATGTTTTCAAAATGTCCAAGTTGTGATTTTCGAAATGACTGTTATCTTTTCAAACAATCATTTTTTTTGAAATATACACAAGTAAATTACCTTTTACTTTACTTTAAAAATGAATGATGATGAGATTTAAAACATAGGGACCGAGAGTTAGTTCCCGTCGAAATGCTACGAGAAGGTCAAGGAAGAGCTTAAGGGATGGAAGCATCTTGGCCCACCCTGGTGACTAGAAATAGATCAAGGCTCTATATGATAGGCCAGAAAATTCAAAGCAGTGGAGCCCGTGGTTGAATGGGGCAACGCCAAGCCAAGAAGATGACAAGGGTTCATATAAGAATAATATAAGAACCAGACGATCATTTATGATGGCGGGTGATAACTCTAAAGACAAGAAAACCTTTCGCACAAAAAGTACCTGACAAATGCTCCAATTTTAGTCGCACGGTGCACAGTCGACCACTAAACGATCTTCGAGAATTCAATGGGATGTGTCTTGGGGCAACACGATGAGTCAAGAAAAAGGAGCAGGCCATCTACTACCTAAGCGGAAATTCAATGATTGCGAAACACGGTACCCGCCAAAGAAGCTGTGTTGTGCTCTAGTTTGGGCTACCAAGCGGCTCAGACAGTACACGTTGTACCATACTACCTGGTTGATATCCAAGCTAGACCCATTAAAGTTCCTAATGGAAGCGCCGGCGCTAACAGGAAGGATGGCCCGATGACAGATGCTCTTATCCGAATTCGACATCGTATATGTTAATCAGAAAGCCGTAAAGGGGAGTGCCGTAGCGGATTTCCTAGCTAGTCGTGCTTCGGATGACTATGAGACATTGAACTTTAGTTTCCCAGACGAAGACTTGATGTGCATTACAACCAAAGAAGAGATTTCAAATGATAAGTCATGGAAACTTTACTTCGATGGAGCCTCCAACGCCCTCGGACATGGGATAGGGGCAGTGCTAATTTCACCTGAGGACGTCTATTATCCTTTCACCAGCAGATTGGAATTCTTCTGCACAAACAATATAGCTGAATACGAAGCTTGCATCATGGGACTAAACTCAGCCATCGAGAGAAAGGTTAAGGAACTTCGAGTGTTCGGAGATTCGTCCTTAGTTATTTACCAATTGCGCGGGGAGTAGGAAACCGAGACCCGGTTGGTCAAATATCACGAATTAATCCAAGAGCTCAAAAGAGTTCGAAAAGGTCAGCTTCAATTACCTGCCCCGAGAAGAAAATCAGATGGCAGATGCATTGGCAACCTTGGCGTCCATGTTTAAAACAAACACCTGGGCAGAAATGAGACCCATTGAGATGCAGACGTTTGAAAAGCCTGCTCATTGTTGTAATGTACAGGAAGAGATTGACGGGAATCCATGGTACTATGATATCCTGCAATATGTCAAGCTTCAAAAGTATCCAGAAGGGGCAAACGACAATGACAGAAAAGCGCTCAGAAAAATGGCAACAAAATATGTCCTAGATGGGGAAATCCTATATAGGAAAAGTCATGATCAAACATTGCTGAGATGTGTGGATGCCCGAGAGGCGAAGGAAGTCTTAGCCGAAGTACATGACGGGATCTGTGGAACGCACGCCAACGGGCTGTCTATAGCCCGAAAAATTATGAGGTACGGTTATTTCTGGTTGACCATGGAGGGAGATTGCATCGATTACGCCAGGAAATGTCACAAATGCCAAATTTACGCTGACAAGATTCATGCACCCCCATCACCTCTACACACCATGAATTCTCCGTGGCCTTTCGCAGCATGGGGCATGGACGTCATCGGGCAGATTCATCCGAAAGCCTCCAATGGGCACCGTTTCATTTTGGTCGCCATAGACTACTTCACTAAATGGGTAGAGGCAGCGTCTTACGCCAATATCACCAGGACTACAGTTTGTAAGTTCTTAAAGAAGGAAATTATTTGTCGATACGGATTGCGAGAGAGGATCATCACCGACAACGCTTCCAATCTAAACAACAAGATGATGAAGGACGTGTGCACTCAATTCAAGATAACACACCATAATTCCACGATCTATCGTCCTAAAATGAATGGAGCAAAGGAAGCGACAAACAAAAATATAAAGAAAATCATAGCGAAGACTACGGATACCTACAAGGATTGGCATGAGAAGTTGCCTTTTGCCCTTTTCGCCTATAGAACGTCCATCCGCACATCAACGGGGCAACGCCTTACTCCTTGGTGTATGGTACCGGGCGAGACTCCCAATTGAGGTAGAGATTCCGTCCCTCCGGGTCTTAAACGGTAAAACTGAAAGAAGCTGAATGGGTACAGGCCAGACTCGACCAACTAAATTCATTGACGAAAAAAGACTAAAAGCCATTTGTCATGGTCAGATGTACCAAAAGTGGATGGTGCAGGCTTACAACAAAAAGGTGCGCCCAAGAGAATTCAAAGAAGGGGATCTGGTACTCAAAAGAATCCTCTCTATCCAGAAAGATTCTCGAGGAAAATGGATGCCCAACTGGGAAGGACCATACGTCATAAAAAAGGCCTTCTCAGGAGGAGCCCTGATCCTAACAGAAATGGACGGGGACGAGCTGAAAAATCCCGTAAATTCTGATGCCGTCAAGAAATACTATCTCAGAAAAAAAAATCTCTTTAAAGTGAAAACCCGAAAGGGCGCTTTAAAATTCCAAATCATAATTGGAGGAAAAAAGAAAGGTCGAGATGGTTGAACTTGGCAGTGAAGCGGGGTATCGATGCCCGTAAGAAAGGAGAAAGCGAACGTCAAAAAGGACCAAAACAAACCCACCATGATATTGAAGCTCATGCATCATGAATAGTCAGACATCACTAGGATTAGGAGCATGTCAATTCATTCATTTGTCATAGCATTTTGTTTTCATCTCAGGTATTTGCAGATCCAAAGAGACATCAAGGGTCATCACGATGTGAATCCCAAATGAGGAGACAATGTTTTTACATAAAGGCACATGTTTTCAAGCCCTGGATAGAGGTTCTATATAGGAAGAACCCTCCTCTCCGAGGCTTCGGAAGCTGAAAGTTCTATATAGGAAGGACTGACAGCTCCAGGGTGAAGACTCGCAGTTCTATATAGGAAGAACTCCCGGTCAAAGAAATTCACCCTTGACACAGGGTTATATAGGAAACCTGTTGTGTCGAAAGCAAAGAGTCTTATATAGGAAAGACTCCGAGCTCCATTGTCTTAGGGCGAAGGGTTCTGTGTCGAAAAGAACCTGTAGCTCTGAGATTCCAGACGCCAAAAAGTTCTATATAGGAGGAACTGATGGCTCCAAGGTGAAGACTCGCAGTTCTATATAGGAAGAACTCCCAGTCAAAGCAATTCACCTATGACACAGGGTTATATAGGAAACCTGTTGTGTCAAAAGCAAAGAGTCTTATATAGGAAAGACTCCGAGCTTCATTGTCTTAGGGTGAAGGGTTCTGTGTCGAAAAGAACCTGTAGCTCTGAGACTCCAGACGTCAAGAGTTCTATATAGGAAGAACTTACGAGCCCGAAGATTCAGCCAAGGAAGAACGGAGATGTCCAAAAGAATTCGTTTTTCCAAAGCTACAATGAGAGCGAAGGGTTCTGTGTCGAAAAGAGCCTGTAGCTCCAAGGTCGGAAGGTGACGAAGCTCTATATAGGAAGAACTTACAAGCCTGAAGATTCAGCCAAGGAAGAGCGGAGATGTCCAAAAAATTTCGTTTTTCCAAAGCTACAAACAGGGAAGTCTGATAAGAATGAGAGCGAAGGGTTCTGTGTCGAAAAGAGCCTGTAGCTCCAAGATCGGAAGGTGATGAAGTTCTATATAGGAAGAACTTACGAGCTTGAAAATTCAGCCAAGGAAGAGCGGAGATGTCCAAAAAAATTCGCTTTTCCAAGGCTACAAACCAAACAGGGAAGTTTGATAAAACTCCAAGATCGGAAGGTGACGAAGCTCTATATAGGAAGAACTTACGAGCCCGAAGATTCAGCCAAGGAAGAGCGGAGATGTCCAAAAGAATTCGTTTTTCCAAGGCTACAAACCAAACAGGGAAGTCTGATAAAACTCCAAGATCGGAAGGTGACGAAGCTCTATATAGGAAGAACTTACGAGCCCGAAGATTCAGCCAAGGAAGAGCGGAGATGTCCAAAAGAATTCGTTTTTCCAAGGCTACAAACAGGGAAGTCTGATAAAATGAGTGCTTTTGATCTTTGCTTTGTCCTCGTTTCACAAGAACAAGCAAAGAGGGGCAACTGTAATCACTCATTTTTGATCGGGTTTTAGTGTTATTAGTGTTATTATAATAGTAAAAAAAAGGCAAAAAAATCAAAAAAAATAATAATAATTAATATAAAAAAATCAAAAAAAAGAAGGAAATTTGCGTGGAGCAGGGTGCTCCACATCACCCACAATTCCATCTCATTTGCCTATAAATAGGCACCCCATTTGGAGAAGTAATCACACGGCCAATTGAAGGAAAAATTGAGGCCAAATTGCCAAATGAATTGGCACCCCAAATCGTGGGGCATGGCGGCCGCAAAAGGTCGGCGGGGTTGGGGCGTGCCCCGACCCCGATTGGTTCGATCCAACATTTGATCGGGATCTTATTTTAGGTCCGATCTAGTTAATATTTTTGGAGGGGTCGCGGTAGATCTCGGTGGGGTGCAATCAGGGTTCGTTATTCGAGCTCCTAGTTAGGTATATTTTCTTCCCTTTTTATTAGTGTTGTAATTTTTATAAATTAATGAAGTATTAGTTATTTTAAAATTGTAGTCTTATTTTTTATGTTTATGTTTTAGATTAATATTTAATATGTTTTAAATTTGTGTTTTATATTAATATTTTATTTATGCTAGATATGTTTTTATTTATGAGTTAGATTAATATGTTTATATGCATGTTTTAGTCTAGTATATCATTTATGTTAGATTAGTATTCTGTTATGTCAATGTTTATTGCATTTAAATATTTTGCCATGTTTTATATTTTTACACTAAGATTGCATATGATATATAAATTGTTAATGCGGTGTCCTTTTATCCGAGCGTAAACGGGGCCAGTATCAGGCGTAGTGATAGTGGTTAGGCGTTTACTCTCGGATAACGGGACCCTTAAAATTAATTCGCAATTATGACTGAATTTTAAAATAATCGTCACTCTAATCCGGAAAATCCAATATTAATAAAACGGTAATTATTAAAGTACCAATTTTGGGCGGTGTGGGGGTGCTAATCCTTCCCCATCCGTAACCGACTCCCGAACCCTGTCTTTTTGAATCTCTGGTTTTATGGTGTCCGGCCTACCTAAGTGGCCGGTGGCGACTCTATTTTTTTGAGGTTTTTTGTAAACCCCACGGAATAAATATTTTATATCCAAACACCTTTCAAAAATCCTTCGAAAACCCAATCGTTTTTATTTTAGCGATGAAAATTAAAAGGGACATCGCTACAATAGGTATTATTTTAGCATGATATTTGGAGCACATCGAAGCCTCTCCGTATACAGTTTCTGCGATTGTTTCGCCTAGCTCGAGACAAATTGACAGTGGTGACTGCGAGTGCTCGTTATGGTTCGTTGCAGCATGATGAGTGGGAACTTTTGTTTTGTCGCACATTGCGAAGTTTTGAATTGACAATGGTGGACGAATCACGGGGTATGGTGTGTGCTTATGTGTTGTGTTCGAATTTGGAGGATCGAACTGTGTGGTGTCCGAGTAAATAAGGAGAGTTTACAGTAAAGGATTTGATGCGTCTAATGTCTTCTTTTGGATTGTAGAATGTTAATTTTGATGCTTTTATAGTTTGGAAATTGGACGTATTGCCGAAGGTGCAATGCTTCATTAGGTTTGTGTTCCTTCGTCGTTTGCCGCCTTTGAGTTTTCTTTGTGACCAGGGGGTAATTTTGCGAGGCATATTGAGTTGTTGTGTGTGTGGCGAGGGAAAAGGTGAGATTGAGCACATTTTATATTTCTGTTGTTTTGCTGTTGAGATATGGAGTATTTTTGCAGTGGTTGGGACTGCTTGTGGTTCGGCTAGCTTCTCTAGTGGAGTTCTTAGAGTAGGCCTTTCATGGTTGTTTTGGGAAAGTGACGCGGGACTGGTAGCTGTCGGGGTATTCAGCAATGCTCTGGTCGGAGTGGCTTGCTCGGAACGAGCTTATGTTCAACCAAAAGAGGCTGGGAATCGGTGAGATTCTCTTTATGATCAAGCTTCATTTTTTTATTAGATTAAGGCGTTTAATGAGGAGTCGTTGGTCTTTGATGAGTAATTGTGGAATGTCCGCGACTATGCATTCCACACATTCCACGTGTGGAGTCTCGCTCTATGAGATTGTTAGTGGCGTGGTGTCCACTTGAAATTTAATGTGGATGGATCAATGCAAAAAAGCCAAGGCCAACAGGTTGTGGAAGGTGTTGCATGACTCGAATAGACAAATTTTAGTGTTGTTTTCGGGCCCTCTTGGTATATTGGATTCTAATGAAGCTGAGCTTTGTGCGATTGAATATGCATTGGAAATGTTGGTGAATTCGTCGTGGGATAATGGTCTTTCGATTATTATTGAATCCGATTCTAAAGTTGCAGTTGCTTGGGTGTTGCATCGTGCCCGCAGGCCATGGGTGTTATGGAGGTTCTTTAGGCGCATTGATAATGCATGTCGTGCTCTTCTATGTGTGTGTTTTCACAATGTGTTTCGGAAGGCCAATGGTATGACGGATGCTTTGACTAAGGGTGGAGTGGATAGGGTGTCTTGGTTTCGGATGATGGCATAGGGATGATTTGTCTTTGGTCGTGTGTGGGGTGTGTTGTTCACGTTGGTGGTTCTCTTTTCGGTAAAATCGTCGTGTTGCACTCTTTTTCTTTCAGTTTTGATTAGAAAATTTTTTAACGAGACACACTATAAATTTTTATATGTTTGTCGGTTTTTAATAAAATCTTACGATATTAATAAAAAAAAGTAAGAGACAATTTAAGTGGAATAAAGAGTAACTATATAAGTGGAAACTGTGTTCCACTTTGTCTTTTGTTTCAATTGTTTTCTCATTGTTGCTGATTTTTAATCGTTATTCTACACTTCTCAGGTCGACAAAAATTTCAGAAACACGTCATCGCTTTTGTGTCCAAAAAAGCATCTCCAAATTGCGGACAGCCAGCTAGCACTCGGAAAGAGGCTTGTTTACATTAAATTAAAAGTGATCAGAACCCTGAATCAAATTTAAAATATATTTAAATGTGTTTGAATTTACATTCTTTAAACTGTTTTAATAACAATAATATACACTGAACTAACATTCAATCGCTATACTTATTAATTTATCGTACATAAATTTTAAAAATGTAAAAAATCAAATTTAAATAAATTAAGTAGTCGACTATCTTTGGTTTTTTTCCCTATAACAAATTAACAATGGGATAAAATTTGAAATTAGAGCGTTGAATTATTGTGATGTGATTTGGTTGAAGAAGATTCGGCCTGTTTTAGTCAAAGATTCATTCTCAGATCCCACAATCATGGGACTTTTTTTTCACATCTAATCTTTTATGGAGAGTTTGATTCACGTAAAAGATAATTATATTTTATATTTGGTTTAGAAGGATTCTCAAGAGGTATTATTTTTTTCAATAGTGACTTTTTCCCCCTTCAAATGATGAGAATATTATTCTATCCATTTTCTTAGATATTATATAATTCATTCTCTTTTGAATAATATTGTAATAAATTATGTTCATGTTGATTCTTTATTGTATTTTTAACTAGGTGACTAATTATTTATGGTGTAAATTTATTAAATATTTTTATTTAATATTAGTTTAATATATAAATGATGTTGCATATATTTAAATAAAGTAATATTTAATATATTTTTATTAATATTATATTTGTGATGTTTTTAATGTTATAGGATGAGATTGAATGCTGCTTGAGAATGAATGTGTTAGAGTTAATGTTATTAATTTTATTATTTGATTTATAAGATAATTTAAATCTTAAGAAAAATAGTAGCTTAATTTATTTTTTTATCATGGTTTACTACTTTTAGATTTATTTTATTATTTACCTTAATTTATTTGATCAATGTTCAAAAGCAATAAAAATTAAAATTTTAAACATATTAAAGGATAATTATTTGGTACACTCGCGGTAGAAATTTCTAGTTTGCACAAGTGTCTGAGTTTTAAGGTTTAGGGACTCAATTTAGAGTGTAGGGTTTAGGGGTTTAGGGATAGGGGTTTAGAATTTAGTGATTGTGAATAGAATTTAAGGTTTAGGTTAGAATTTAGGATTTATATGTTAAATCCTAAATCCTCAATATATTACTCTAAAACCTAAACCCTAACCTCTAAACCCTAAAATTTAAATTCTAACCATTACCCCTAAATTCTAAACCCATAAACTCTATACCCTAAACTAAATCCCTAAACCATAAGACTAAGGCACTTGTAGAAATTAAAAGTTTTTACCGCCAGTGTATTAGATATAATTCCTTAAACATTTAGTATTTTGCAGTTCACAAAAAATTAAAAGGAAATAATGATATATAAATATAAAACATTTTTTTAAAAAATAATGTAATATATTAATTATATTATAAATATATTTTTTTTTGCAAATTTTAGATAACGTAATCAAATTAGTTCTATAAATTTTTATGAATATATTTTTAATTTAATAATTGAAAGTTTAACTTATTAAAAAAGAAAATATTTCATAAGGACAAGTTGGTAAATTTTGCATCTAATTAATCTTATATTCCTCCGACCAAACATTGTA
The DNA here is from genome assembly GCA_019671005.1 of Hibiscus mutabilis. Lineage (NCBI taxonomy): Eukaryota > Viridiplantae > Streptophyta > Magnoliopsida > Malvales > Malvaceae > Hibiscus > Hibiscus mutabilis. The sequence goes on along the minus strand of CM033730.1, from coordinate 50,106,441 downwards.
ATCTTACTTTTCTATCAAATAAACCAAACAAGATGATGTAAATATTCCGATAATTCAATTCCCATAGGTAATCTTACATTCTATGAACCAAACACCCGTTTAGCAACCATGTTATTTATTAATTTATACTTCTTCTTTCAAAATAATTTTTAAATTTAAAAGTGTTGTTTTCAGATTAATGGGTGGGACGTAGTTGGTCAAAAGATCACACCAGTCTTCCATTTAATTCAACACAAAAACTGTTTTTTTATTCGATAATGGAACATTAGCTAATTGCCTCCCAACTCTAATTTACAAAAAGTTATGTTGTCCTTTGCTCCCCGTTTGTAATTTAATCACCCTCATCAAATACTCCATTTAATAAGTTTGTTTTATCAACCATCGTTAGTAACAAGTATTCTCAAAATAATTTTCAAAATAAATAAGTAAATTTGACTAGTTGACTAAGTTGCTCATCTTTATTCTCTTATTTTTTTTAGGTCATGGATTCTAGATCTACTAGGAGCACCTCTTCTTTCTCCTATAGCTCCCCTCCCCTCCCCTCCGTATAGGATTTGTCAAAAAAGTTCTAAAATCGTAATAATATTTTATAAATGTTGATAATTGACGAATTTCAATGTAATTATATAAGATTTTATCCTAATATCAAAACCCTTTACCCTCTTAATAATATGTATTTATATTTTATATATAGTATTTGTCAACGATAGTTAAAATTTATATTTCGATAATTTTTATTCTCTTCTTCAATTATTTTTTATTTCTTCCATTTGACTAAACACAAATAACATTTTACATAAAAATATATTAATAACCGAAATTAAGCATTTACATGTTAATAATGGCGGGGATAATAAGACAAAAGAACTCAATGTCTGGTTGTGATGAAAGGGAAGAAATTTGGAAATTGCGTGAGCATTATCAAGTTTGTTTATCTTTTTAAACGAGCTTTTCTCATGCTGGCGATAAAGGGAATCAAAAGTTAATTAATATATTAAAATAAAAACATGATCTTTCTTAAATTCTAATAATTAAATAACTTATAGAGGGTATCGTTCAAGGCAGTGTGACAACGGTCACAGTCGAAATCTCTGATACCGAAAGATCTCGAACGAGCAACGAAGGAAGTTAAGAATCTCGAAGAGCTGAATGGCGCAGCAGACACCTAGGCTTGGAGGAAGGGAATGATAATGAGGAAGGCCTGGGTATAGAGGTGGTTGAGGGCAAGCAGAAGAGGGTATAGAGGGTCGATGATCTTCGTGCTACCCTTAGGCGGGTTAAACGGCTCTTGACAATGGATCGAGAGATTCGAATTAATCATGTATACCGCGAGGGCGATATACAATGATGCTTTAGTTAAGTTGGTGTTCCATAAGTCGATTTTGACAGAAGATACATTACATAATACGGGTATTTCAATTTGATCTTTCAAATATATGAAATATTTAAAAAATTAAATACTAAAATATCCTATAACATATTGGTTGAGAGATCCTTCACTTATAGAAGTAAGCCTAACAAAAAAGAAAAAAGACACATGAATCGGTTCTTTAATTTGCAAGTGATTCGATGATCCGAATATATATATACATATATGTAGTTCATACATATCTTACTGTTTCAGAAGATATGAATCTAATGGTGATGAATATGCAATAAGAACTGTATCGGCTAGAACAGTTGATAAGGAATTTTACTTTAAATAAAAAAAGATGACACCACCACAACCATAAAGCACGATCCATGCTTGTATTGGATCCTAAAGTTGCACGCATCCCCCACAGTTGTCACCAAAGAATTATCAGCATTCCTTTGACATGAGCCTTGTATTAACATATCCTCTGTTTTTTTTTTAAGATTTATATTAATTTCTTTACTTAAAAAATATTTGTCTCCGATATATATTTAAATATTTGATTACAAGGGAAAAGAACACATTACAAACCATTCGTCTTTATTTATGATGGTATTAACATGCAAGTGTTGAAAGTAATAGAGGAAAAGAAAAGAGTTTTATTTTGGTGGATAAAATGGAGCGTCGTATGTAAGCTGGAAGTTGGATGCGAAAGGATTCCAGCCTAACATTGCATGCACGCATATTCTTACTTCTCTGCCATCATCCCATTCCCACAACCCATTGACAAAGCTATAAGCAGCAGGAATCTGTGAGCTCACTACGTCATTTTGGGTTATCCATATAAATGATACTTCAAAAACAACTGCTATAAATATATGTGAAAATATTTCGTGCAATAGTAATGACAAATTTGTTTTCCATAAATGAGTTTTATTTAGGGTTTGAGAGTTTAAAGTCTTAGGTTTAGGGTTAGATTTTAAGTTTCAGGGGTTAAGATTTATAGTTTTAAGGTTAAAGATTAAAATTTTAATATTAAGAGTGAATTAGTTATGCTTGTAAAAAAAAAAAATCATCACCAATGCATTAAATAATAACTCTAAATGGATAAAAATAATTCGTCCATTTTTAGTACTTTTTTATGCTCTAATACTAAAAAAAATAAATTATAAATCCTAAACTTTAAAAAACAAAATCTACCCCTAATTTTTTAAATCTAACCTTGAGCTTTAAACCTAAACTTTAGATGCAATTTTTTTAATTAATGTGGGACGGAAAATAGACATAATTTTTAATCTACTCTGAATACAACTCAAATTTATCTAATAGCGGATAATTATGCGGCAGGTGCGAGGCAATGTAGACAGATACGCCAGCCCCACTTTCGAATCTATTGCTGGAAGAATCATTTCAAAACATCATCCTAATTATTCCGACCTAATACTCTCTTTTGCCACCGAGATTCGTGTCCGCCTTCCTTCCTCATGAACAGCATCTCACTTGCAACTCATTTTTTATTACAAAATCACAAACTTTTTTCATTATAGCGTAGAAATCACTTATTCTTTGATGTTTCAGGTTATCTTTTGGGCCAGATACATAAGTATTTTTTAAAGTGAACATACATAAAATTTCAAAATTTCAAGATACATACAATTTATAAATATTAAAAAAACTAAAAATTAAAAAAAATTAAAAAAAAATTAAAGTAAACACAAGCCCATCTTAAAATATACTTGCATCCGCTACTGATTATCTAGACAATTCTTTAAAGCGTGGGAGGCACATTAAAATGGTGCAGTGCCGTGGCGTATTCGCGCATTGAATAAACCAATGCAATCCCATAATTTTGGGGGTGTTGCCACCAGGTTTGTGCTGATTGCAAGCTAAAATTTTAATTTTTAACATCCAGTGTTGTCGGTTTCAAACTTCGATGTAGGCCAGAAAAGGAACCGGGATACGTGAACACTATGTTCTTGTTTTCAAAGTTAAACCCTTTTTTCTTTCATTGTATTAATACGATTAGAGGTATTGATTATTTTCTTACAACGGTATCAATAGGGCTGTAATTTTATATATTTTAAAAATATTTTTTTTTATTTATTCTTTTAAAATTTTATAATGTTACAATCTAATACAATGAAAAAAAAATTTGTTTAACTACCACCAATATTCAACTCATTAGTTGATTAATCCATATCTGTATTGCAGAGGTTCGGAAGACTATTTCAACCCATTTTTACCACTTACAATGTCAGAATTTGAATTCATGACTTTGCTTAAGAGATTTTGTATCTCATCTCACTAGACCCTAGTTGTTGGTTGATAAAATTAATTTTCAATTTTATAAAAGAGTAGTTGACTTTCCACTGCCACTAGTACCCATGTCCAAGAATCTCCAATGTATTTGCAACTGATTTTATCTCATCAAATCCAGAATGATTCCAAGTTCCAACCCCAAATTGCTGGGATTCTTAAATTCTTATTCACTAACAAAAGATTCCAACCAGAGGGCTGCATCCATTCATAGATTTCGTGTGATGTTTTCTTAAATTTTAATAACTTTCTCAATGCTAACTATGAATATCTTAACCACTTGAATTAAGAATCTCGACATCCTTCCCCACCCCACTGTCAATTTTTTTTAAGTTAAAAAGAAACAAAACATCTACTACGATGCTAATTCCTACCCACGGGTCCTCTTCTCATATTCATAATTTCATAATTGTGGTATTAAGCAATTTGAAAAGTGCCAACAATTTAAATAAGTAGTTGACGTTTTATGTTACAATTTTTTTGAACAATTACCACCTAAAAAAGAGGAGAAGGAATTTGCTCCTAATAGATTTCAAACCCAGAACTTAAGGGAAATGAGAGTGTGTCAATTGAGCTTTAACCACTCTATGTTTTTCTCTCTAATTATAATGTACCAACAAATAGATTGAAAATCATGTATATTTCAAAATGATATGGCCACTCTTCACAACTGCTGTGCTCCTTAAGCATGTTGAAACCAATAATATAGCCTTGATGTGGCCTTGTTTAGTACAGCTTTTTATTGTCTGGTAATATTTTTTAACAATCAGATTTTACTTGGTTTTCAGCAAAAAACTAAAAAGTTTGATAACATTTTAAAAAAATCAAAGTTCAAAAAGAGGTTTTTAACCCGAAAAAAAATGGTGAAACTAATTTTATGAACTGAATAACGAAAATGAGGGACCGAGAGTGTACCACATGAATGATGACGACATTTTTGTAGGTAAACTGAACGTGCAAAAGTGGTTAGTTTAGGCAACTCAGTTTCGTGAAAGAATTCTTGCTACATACAAGAAAGAAATGAAAAAGAAAATGCATGCGCTTTTAATAAAGGAGTTTTTTTTTTTTAAAAAAAAAGAAGATTTATGTAGTTTTAACGCAGCCTCAATATTACATGTTTGATCGAGAGATGATCCCCGGCATCCAATAATCATGTGTTCCATTTATTTATTTTTTAAATAAAAATAGGGAAAATATATGATGCAGTGGCCAAGCGCCTTAATTTCAAGGGTTATGGATTTAGTTTAAAGTTTATAGTTTATGAGTTTAGGTTTAGTGGGTTAGAATTTAAGGTTTTGTGTTAGGGTTTATGGTAACATGGTAGGGATTCATGTTTTACCTATAAACCTTAAATTCTAACTCTAAATCCAAACCGTAGTCTCTAAATCTTAAGCACAAAAACTTAAACTCATAAACTACGAACCCTAAACTAAATTCTTAGCCCCTAAAATTAGGGCGCTCGTGGAAATAAAATATTTCCATCGAGATATACATGACAGTTTTTAGATTAACTACTATCATACTAAACAATTACCCTCAACATGCATACGTTACTATGTTTTCGTGGTGGGAAATATAGGAGCAAAGTTTCCAAGGACGCGTTAGCTTGTGTAGCGTAGCGTGGCTAAAGACCGTGCCAAAGTTTTTAATATGATTGATCTAAGTATTAAGCAATTTTATATTATTTAAATATGTTTAAAATTTAAGATTTTATGCATATAGAGAATTTTCGTTAAAAAATCTATTCACCAAAATTAAATGTACGACACAGATTAATTTAAATTGATCAGAACAAAATTATAATAATTAAAAATAAAACTAAAAAAACTTTGCCCAAGTTTCTCGTGTCATTTAAGATGGAAATTGGAGTGAGAAAAACAAAAGGCTCTAAAATTGGAAAGGGCATGTGAATTGTTATAACGTGAGGTTGAGGTTTTGTATCTACTGACAGCTGCAAACAAGTTTGTTTTGGCTTGCATATATCGCCATCAACCCTCGCCCTTTACCAAAAGCTCTTTGCAATTTACCTATTTCTAACTTTCTGCGCATTCTCGGCATTTTAAATACTTTTTAAATGTTTTTTTTATTTTAAATGACTTAATAGTTAAATATGTGTATAAACTATGCTTTTTTTTAGTTAAGTGACCAAACTATTTTTTGGACTAAATTGAAACCTAAAATTTTATTTCATAACCCATTTAAGTTTTGCTGTTAATTTTTTCCGTTAAAGAACATGCGTCATTTCTTGAAAATTCTAAAAATTATATTAGAAATAAATAAAATTAATAAAACAAAATAAAATATATATTGAAGTTTTTTAAATATTCTTAAAATAGTCCCCAAATTCGACCACACCCGTCGGCTTTGGCCGCATTGTCGGCAACGGAATGAAGTACCCTCTTCTCGTTGAACAACTCACAAGCTGTTTTTCGCTCTTTCGACCGCCGTTTGTCGTGAATTGTTCGAAAAAATTATTCGACAATTTTGACGATTCGCACGGCGTCAGTCTATTTTCGACGACGAGATAGTAGAGGAAATGGTCGTAATGGTTCGGCGACCGATGTGGTGGGCGGAGGCGTGACAATCAGCGGTGGAATCGACCCAAATCGAAATTAAGTTTTGGGGAGTTAGGGATTTTGGAATTTGGAGGCTGTTTTGTGAAATCTCTAAAACTTAGAGAATTTCTAAAACTTAAATAAATTTATTTATTTTTAATATAATTTTTAGAATTTTTAGGAGATGACATGTGTCCTTTAACGGTAAAAATTAACTGCGAAATTTAAATGGGTCACGAAATAAAACTTTAAGTCTCAATTTATCTAAAAAATAATTTAGGTACCTAAGTAAAAAAAATAGTATATTTTAAGTACTTATTTGACGGTTAAATTATTTTAAATTTCATAATTGTGTGTTGTTTTCACAAATTGATTATTGGGTGCAACCGTTAGACCATAATTTAATTTTTAACAATCAAATATATCATTTTAGAAAAACTATTTTTTTACAATTTAATATTTTAAAAACTTTTATATAGTTTTATATAATTTTTAAATATTTGAAAACAGATAAATACCATATTAAATTTTCGATTTTATTGATTTTTTAAGGACCAATTTACGCATTTTCAAACATCGGTAGACATCTAAGGGTTTACCCAATTTATTGTTTGATTATTCTAATTATAAAATTCAACTTAATTTAAACTTGAAAAATTATGTCATTTCTAAAAATAAAAATAATTTAAAATATCGATTCTATTAATTCAATTTTTTTGTGAAAGAGTATGATTTCAGGAGCCTATTATTTTATTTAAATCTTTAAATATTTTCAAGTAAAATCGAGTTAAATGCACCTTACTTTTTTATTTAAAATATATTATGGTACAAAATTAGCCGAGATTCTCGTAAGATTCACTCAAACTTTGGAGACTATAAATAAAGATACTCCCACCACCAACCCACGACAGTGCTCCCTTCTCTCTTATTTCAAACTCTCTGTTCAGTTCCCTCATTAATGGCGCTTCTGACAACCCTTGGGAAGCGTCCGTTGCACTGTTATAAAAGTAGCTCATCGCTTCTCACTTTAGAAAATTCTCCGACCTCACTCCATACCGTACCTCGTCGGGAATACGCTGATTTTCCTGATTGCGGTGAGAGAGGATTCTTCCGGCGCCTATCCCATCAGAGAGCTTCCGAGCAGTCGTCCCCGATATTCCCGAAGATTTTCTCGGTGCCTGTCGGAGAGAAGTTGAGAGAAAAGCTCCGAGGCATTAACATTACCGGAGATCGTCTACGGTTGGAAGGAATCATTCAACCTCAACCTCTACCAGCGGGTGCCACGGCCTCTGAAACGTTGGTCACGGTTTCCGTCGAAGATGCGAGGAAGCTATTGAGAGTTTCTCTAGTCGAGAAGCTTAAAGCGAAGCTGAGAGAGGTTCCAAAGAGTTCGATTTCTCGTCACGAGTTTGTTCAGATCTGCCTTGAAGGATGCGGAGATGAAACTCAAGGTTTGGAACTCGCCAAAGTGCTGGATCTTTCGGGAAACGTTGTCGTTTTCCTCCGCCCCGAACAGGTATCAAATTTCTCACCGCCCATTTTCTTCTCTTTGTTAAAAAGTCTACACGAGCCATGTGAAAAGTGCATTGCACGCGCTGATGGAGACGTACGTAATTACATGAAGTTGCGAAATCCATCTTGGTTCCAACCAAATGGTACTCGGCGGTGGACCCTATGGTAAAATGACCATCAGCTACAAGTCTAGATTGTTTTTATATAATATCGAGAACTGAGAGTCATGGATTTGAATATAGTTTTTAGGCGAAATATGAATGATTAAAGCATGGGAATGAAATAATGAATTGAATATTGACCGGCTTTTATTTCCGCAGTTGGTTAAATCAATGGAAACTATAATATCTGAATCGATGGCCCTCCCGAATGATCCAAGAAGAAAAGAGCTGGAAGAAATGGAGAAACTGAAGTCTCAAATAGACAAGAAGGCCGAGGCTCAAGTTCGTGGTGAGCTTTACTGTGGGTTGGGGTTCCTAGTGGTTCAAACACTCGGGTTTATGAGGCTTACGTTTTGGGAACTGAGTTGGGACGTGATGGAACCCATATGCTTCTTCGTCACCTCCCTTCACTTTGCCTCGGCCTATGGTTTTTTCCTATCCACTTCCACCGAACCCTCCTTTGAAGGCTACTTCCAACGCCGTTTCAAAACCAAACAAAATAAACTCATGAAGGCCCACAACTTTGGTATTGAAAAATACAATACACTTCGCCAAGCCTTTTATCCCAACTTCTCCAAAGGCTTGCCGAGCTCGGAGCGTTGCTCGACGACCTTAAAACATAAAGAGGCAGCATGTCTTTGACGCTCGTGCAAAGGAAGTTATGGTAAAATATATAAGAAAGTTTAACTCTAGATTCTATGATGTGGATCGCGGGTGATTTTGATAATTTAATGATAATTTTCCATATTAGTGATACTCTTAGTCTTAAGATGGGTGTTATGAAAAATAATCCAAAATTTACAGGATGCAAGATCCACATGTATGGTCGCGTTTGCCGTTTAGATGTAGAGCAATCACAATATTAAGGGGCTGGGCCACAACCCGCAGATGTATTATAGATGAACTTAGGACCGTAAATGAGACGAAATAGATCGCGAGTTACTCGAGTTCGATTCGATCAAAGCTTGACTCGATTGGACTCGGCTCGAGTTCTTAATGAGCCGAGCCGAACTGCTTGATACTCGATTCGAAAAGCTCGCGAGCTATTCAAAAATATAATATAATATTTTTTATTTTTTATAATTTAAAATCTAAATTACTAAATTAAAACCTTAAAATATAAGCCCTAAACATAAGTCTCAAACCCAACAACCTAAACCTTTAAACTCCAAACTAACACCCTAAATCCTAAAAATAACAAGTTTGAGTTTACACAACTTGTGTATTAACGTTTTTTTTCTTGATAGGACTTTAAATGAGACGTAAAAAATGACGAGCTACTCGAGTCCGACACGGTCAAAGATCATGAACTAACTGGCTTTGTATTAGGCCATGTGTAGGTGTATTTAAGGCCCAAGTCCTCTCTTCTTTTTTCGGCGTGCTTTGTTTTAGGTCCTTTTCAAACGATCTTGTAACAGTGGTTCGAATATTTTTCTCGCGGAAAAGAGAACTATGTATAGAATAATAGTAGGGCAAACTACAACGGAGGCCACTCAATTATGGGTAAGGTTATATTTGGGTCACTCAATTATTAAAGTTATATTTGGGTTACTTAATTATATTTGGGTCATTAATTATTAAATGTTACACTCAAGTTCAATTATAGGTAAGGTTACAATTGAGTCACCCTTCATATAAAAAAAATACATATTAATTTGTACATTAGATTAATTAATGATTTCAAATGAAGTACTCTAGTGTTAACGAGGGCATACAAATGATTTGGAAGAAAAAATGACTAAGTTGATGTATTTTTTAAAATATGAAGGTGACCCAAAGGTAACATTACACATAATTGAGCGACCCAAGTGTAATTTTTAATAATTGAGTGACTTAAATGTAACTTTACCTATAATTAAATGACCCAAACGTAACTTTTAATAATTAGGTGACCCAAATATAATCTTACCTATAATTGAGTGACCTCTATTGTAGTTTACCCATGGTAGTATAAAGTTCTACAAAATAATGTTTTTTTTGCCCCCCTTTCAAGTTTAAATTTCTTTCTTCACGTTAGGACAATAGATGATACGGGGTAAAATTTAAAATTTTGTAGTAGGATTTTTGAATGTTGAATTAATTGATTTTAATAGTTAAGATTAAAATTTTTAAATTAAAAATAATATTTTTTAACTATAAAAATATTCTTATCACCTACTGTTAATCTCTCTTATCAATTTTCTAAGAGCTTCATGAACAGAGATTTATCTTGTTTTCTACTTTTTAACGCCATAAATATGGGGCAATATTTGGGGGCTTTCTCTAAACAATTGGTTTTGAATTTCTCTTATCTAAAAAAACATGAGTTTGCACATATCATGGTTAGAAAATAACCAAAATTTGACTCGACTTTTGAAATTTTTGATTCGGTTTGAATATTTTTAAATAAAGTTTGAGTTATAAAATATGACTAAAATAATTTAAAAGTTAGAATGAACACTTTTATACTATCTAGTCTCTCAAATTTGCATTTTATTCAATTTAGTCCAATGATTGCAATTATTTATAAATTCTTTCTTTCTATCAATAATTCCCTCAAAATATTCTTTAAAAATAATTGATTTATTAAATAACATTGCAAATTTATCTACACTTGTGAAAAAATGAATATAACTATATAGATGTATATCATATATGGTTATAGAAAATTGTTTAAATTGAAATCAATCAATATTGTTACATCATAAATATTTACAACTAAATTTGAACAGAAATTCTACTAAACTCAACTCAAATTTCATAAACTCGATTCGAATTGAAAAATAAAATAAATTTTAAGTGGTAAAATAAGACTTGTCAACTTAAATTTTAATTTTTACTCAACTTAACTCAATCAAATATTCACCCTCCGTGATTTCCCACCTCTTATTTGTAGTTACGAGTATTTCTTTTTCGCATATCTTTTTATTCAATTTTATTAATGAACCGTAAGATTATCATATTTTTTTTGAATAGAAGATGATCATGTTATTAAACTATAAGATTATCGTGGTCTTTATTTAAAATACAAATTGATAATGACTTGAGATTTAAGTATATATTTATGGAACTATTCATTTAAGCTCAACACTCGTAACACTAATTTAACAATTAAAATTTTAAAAAATAAGAGATCTATTTAATTAACCGAGTGGTTAAGAATGTTATGTTATCACATATTGTATGAGTTCAAGTTTTGATATTTGTCTTGAGATTATAATTTCCTCTCTAATTAATAAAAAAACTAAAAAATCAAAAATAATTTATAAAATGTAGGGTTGAAATCATAATGTTATTTAAGGCCTATCAACCTTTACTAGTTGTGCCGAAGGAGAAATTATTTCATGAGTTCTTCCCTCCAAGTCATTTATGGTCTCAACTAATAAAATTTATATATATTGTTAATATTTTTTATGTCATCTTTTTAATAAGTGAACATGCACTCATATTTACTGTAAATTAAATCAAAAATATTTTTACCGAGTGAAAATTCACTCGGTAAAAATGACATGGATATATTAATGAAATATATGAGTTTTATTGGTTGGACCATAGATGACATGGTGAGAATGACTCATAATATAATTTCTCGTGCCAAAGTCTCATTGACATCTATTTTTTTTTAAAAAAAATTAATAGTAAAATAAACTTATTATAATATTTGTTAAATTTTGATGAACAAATTGTGTAAAAAAATTACACAACCCTTCGTATTTAAGCTATAAGATTTAAAATTTAAATACCTAGACCTAACTCAAACCCTAAACTCTAAACTCAAACCATAAACCTTAAATTCTACACCCTACAACCTAAACCCATAAACCCATAAACCCTAAACCACAACCTACATCTCTAAACCATAAAATTAAAGTATTTTTCATATAATATTAAAGATTAAGTTTAAAAAATATAGGAGACCGTGAGTGGACTTAAATTATTTTATGTCCAACTAAATTTGGAGAAATATAGGCTAATATAATTTGACAAAACAATGTTTATATGACAAGAAAACCATTAGACAGGGTTAAAGTAAAATGGGCTTTCAAGCAGACAAACGAGGAAGGGCTTAAAGAATCAAATCGAAGCCCAAGAAGATGATGGGCGGCTCATTGGTTCTTCACCGGCCTCATACAAATCCACAAAATCAACAAATTGTATCAGATTTCTAAATCTCCGGCAGTGCTTATTTTGAAAGCAATATATTTCTAAACCTCACTGCTCATTTATATTATGTCCAGAAAAAATGAAGATGATTTAATCCATTATTGTGTGCCATTTTGCATGGAGTAAACAATCATAATAGTTTGGTGCCCACTGGACGTCGTTGTAGAAAGCTAAATGACCCACAGAATTATGATATTCGTTAATCTTTATCCGCTCACATAAAATTTCAATATTACTTATTTTTAAAGCATAGATGGGCCTAATCTATCTATTTATTTAATAAAAATGTAATTAATTTTTTGATTAATGATTACGAATAACAAATTTGCTTCCTCTGCAATTGACTATACCCACATGAGGCAGCAATTGGGTCAACACTCAAAGTGACATTTTTGTTATTGAGATCTAATCACTTTGTATGTTATCTATCTATACAAATGGTCAACTAATTTTTTTATGGAAATGTTATCCAACTAATCACCTCAACAACTCTACCGGCTAAATGTAATCTCAACTCCACTTAATTAATTTATAGGGTTTTACTATACACATGGATGTGTATAAGAATTATTAGATTTTTATTATTAATGGTTAATTTATTTTTTTAAAATAATTAATTAGAATGTAATTAATTATATTCCTAAAATATTAAACATCATTGATTCAAAGTGTTTAATGTAATTAATAATAATGTATAAGAGTTTTATGTTTAGGGTTTATGATTTATAATTTTAAGGTTTATGGTTTATTGTTTTGTTGTATTTTTGTGGATTTAGGGTTTCTAGGTTTAGAGTTTATGGTATAAGGTTTAGGGTTCATGATTAGTGATTCAAGTTTAAGGTTTAGGGTTACGGTTAATGTTTAAAGTTTAATGTTTAGGATGTTAAGATTTAATTCTATTAAACATTATAAATTAATGATATTTAATTTTTTAGGAATGTAATTAATTACATTCAAATAGATTCCATTAAAAAGTAAAATAATCATTAATGATAAGAATTTAGTAGTTTTTATACACAACCCTAAGAGTTGTGTATAGCAAAACCCTAATTTATATAATTATGTTTAAAAAATTCTACAACGTTCGACGAGCACCACTAACAATGAGCACTATTAGTTTAATTTATAAAGATTAACATCTAAATGACTCACAATATAATTGTAAATTATTTAAAAATTAAAAAGTAAATTAATTAAAATATTATTTTATTTTTAATTTTTTAAAACATAATTAGATTAAAAAACCTACTCTAAATAACAAAACTCTAATTTTTCTTTTGAAAATCAAGCCGTCGTCGCTAGCTGGCGGCGGCAGCCACATAATCACCGCCCTGTCGAACATGATATCTTATGAATCTTACACGATGCAATTGATCGATGCGAATCTCAGCAACGACGATAATTGCTCCCTTCATCGCAATGTCTTTTGCCTCGAGTACTCATATAATATGGCTTGTAGATTGTGTCTTCCATCTCAAATGATGCTTCCTGTGAGCTGCATGACACCGATGAATTCTTCTTATATTAATGCCTTCTAGCGACGGTGCAACGACTTGATTTTTTTTAAAAAAAATTAAAGTTTTGTAATTTAGGGTATGTATTTTGATCAATGTTTTAAAAAAATTAAAAATAAAATATTTTAATTAATTAGTTTTTTATTTTCAAATAATTTATAATTATACGATAAGTCCTTTAAATTTTTAATCTTTATAAATTAAATTAATAGTGCTCATCATTAGTGGTGCTCAACAGTGCTCGTAAAACGTGGCAGACTCATCCATTATATTTTAATGAGAAAATTTTAATAGTTTAAATTTAAATATTAATATTTATATTATTTTTTTATATAACGTATATTTTTTAAAAAAATCTAGAAATATTGGGTAGTGGGCATTAGACGAAGCAACAAATTGATTTCTCCATTTGTATGTTCTCTTTCATTTTCAGTTTTCCCCCTTATCTCCAACAAACTTTTATTTTAAAAAATCTCAAATATAGAAGCAATGTTATTTTGATTTTTTTTATGTAGGACCTACAAATATGATGAGCTGATAAAAGGTCCTAATCCACAATTTTCATTTTTTAGAACAATTAATATATAAAGCATGTTGGATACTGGAGAATAATCTTCTCTGTAAGAATATCAACCTTAGCAAACATACATTTATACTCCTCAATGTCATCATTAATGTTAAAAACCGAAAGAAGCTGCTATGCTATGCTATGCTCTGCTCAGGTCAGCTCAGCTTTTCCACCATATTATTTTCTAATCTTCTGGATCACTGATAAATAACCAAGTCTATAGGGACCCCTAATGCAAATAAAATATGGCGATCTCCGAAGAATTGTAATCTAATGGCTGCTAGATGGCTTCCATTATCTCTGCATAATCTGAACAGCATATTTAGAGGTTATAAGGGAAATAAAATAAATGGCGAATTATTTCCTTCAAGGGTTATGAGGAAATCAACAATATCTAATTGAGTTGGACCAAAAACGTCATAATTATTTTTGCCATAAATAAAATTTGTTTATATATTTTTTTCTTTATCATTCATGAATGTGGATAAATGTCCATAATGCTTCGTCGTTTGACAAATACAAAGTCAATGATTTAAGTTGCCAGATCTATGACACATAGATTCCTCTTTCTTGGAATGATATTTTGCACTATTGGCATCTTTATTGTTCCGCTTGTGGTGGGTATAATTATTCTCAAAATGACCATAATGTCTATGTCCATAGCCTTGACCATGACCACAACTACTAATGTGACATTTGTTATAAAATCTCACATTCACTTCAGGGAATGGAGTGGAGTCAGTGAGCCTTTTAAAACATTTTTCATGATATTGTGTCTGAGGACAACATTATTTGTGTGAAAAGTGGAGTATGTTTTTTTTCTAACATATCCTCATTAGTAATATTTTGACCACATAACTTCAATTGTAAAGTAATTCGAAACATACCAGAGTTATACTAGCTTACTAATTTAAAATCTTGCAATCTCAGATGCAACCAACCATATTGAGCTTTAGGTAGAATAACAATTTTATGATGATCATATCATTCTTTTAGATTATTCCAAGGAATAAGAGGATCTTTCACCGTTAAATATTCAGATTTCAACCCCTCATAGAGGTGATGGCGAAGAAGTATAATAGCTCTGGCCTTATTTGAGCAAATTATTTCAAAGATTTAATCCTCGTACGCGGCATTGTTAAACTAGTTCACAAGGTCCTTTAAAAACCTTCTTTGAGACCAATAGCCTCGCAGAACGGGATGTCCAGCCAATATACTTGGATTAAACCAACAGAACAGATAACATAAATCACCATTATTTATAACAGTCTTCTTGTAGATCATAAATCACCATAATTTATTGCACTTTAAAATCGTAATTTAAAGAATAAAAATAAAAATAAAGTTTACCGATATTGATTTTTCTCTCGAGGACAATAGAGATATGAATGACCAAGATAACTTCTCGCAATCTCTTTATGTCATATCTCTTTCCAAGCCATCATGTAAAACTCAAAATATGGTTAAAAATACCAACTTTAATCAATAAAATAGCATAAATATAATCATTATAATAATTTTATATTGTTTAATGTATAAACAACTCATTCCTTCCCATGTTTAGCGAATGCTTTCGTATTAAAGCAAGTAAAAATAATAATCATAACAAACACAGTTTCTTATTATTAATGAGAGAAATCAAGTCATAACGAATAAAAATAAGGTTTAATGATATTAGAATGTACTAATCTTAATATAAAAGTAATTAATCAATCGCTATATCAAAAATATATGGTAGATGTAGTCACCAATATTTAATTGAAATTCTTTTAGAGGATCACCAATATATGGTAGAATAATTTTATATGTATGCTTATCATATGATAATAGTAATAAGTGATATTTCAAGAAGCATATCATAATATCGATTAAATTCAAACCAAACACGGTCGGATCATCTCTGTCAAATCATCTTTTGATTTGTGAGGAGTCACAAACTCATCTCTGCCCAATGCTCAAAATTCAAATACAATAAAACATGCTTCCAGGCCTTTCAAAAAATAATAAGAAAAAACAAGTTAAAATATATAAAAAGAAAGACAATCAATAACTAAAAAAATAAGAGAAAAAACTTATCTTTGGTTCATCTTATAATCGAATTCTTTCCAGTAACTTCTTTTGGATTCGAACAATGAAGACCTTAGTTGATTAGAGTTTCGTGCTGATAACGTGTTGTTAATAAAGTAAAGAGCAAGAATAAAATAGATGAACAAGAACAAGATGAGAGAAAGAGAGAGAGATACTTGTATTATATTCTCAAAGTAGGGTTGTGTACAATGCTTTCTCCAAACTCTATATTTATAGGTATAAGATAGAAACCTTAATTCCAATGGGTATCAAACCATAATAATAAAGTACATTAAAGTCTCATTTAATATATGGATATCCACCATAAATAAAGATATTCATAACATTTGGTTAATTTTTTAGGGTTAAAAGAAAACTTAAACTTTTTCTCTCAATTATAGAAGTGCAGCTCACTTTTGTTTTTTTAAATGTCGGCGGTAGCATCGGTTTTAATACTGGTCGCCCACTGTTAGGATCGATCGTTTCGTTTATTTTGTTTTTAGTTTTTAATAAATTATTTTGCTCTTGTGACACGATTTATTCTACCTTTTTGTATGTTTTTACTCTACCTTTTGACACACTTTTTTTGTTTTGATTTTCTATTAGGGTTGGATTTGACGAAACTGATCAAGATGACGCTCTTTTTATTATGTTGCCGGTCTCCATGTCTCGGACCTTCGAACTGGATTTGGATACGCGATTACATTCACCGTTCCTTATTCGCGATTGAGTTGTATTAATGACCTTGTCAACGTACCTCATTGCAATATGCATTTTTATGTTGTTTGTTGATAGTTTTACCTTTCATCGTCGATCCTTGATTATGTTTGTATCCATCTTTTGTTTCGAGGCTTTGGATTCTGTTTTTACCTTTTCCTTGTATAGTCCTCTTTGATCTTGAGACACTAGTTTTATTTACTAGAATTATGTCTGGATTAGGTGTTTTTGTTTACTAAGTTGTGAACTTTTCATTATAATTTAGGATATATCCTCGTTTAATAAAAGGGATAATTACCTAAATAGTACCCCACCTATTGGCGCATTCCTGTTTTGGTACCCAGCTAATTTTTTTGACAAAATAGTACTTAAAGTTATATTTTGTTTTCAAATTGGTACCTCGTTGTTAAAAGTTAACGGAAAAGCTTATGTGGATTTTTTTATTATTTTTTTTTCAATTTCTCTCTCTCCTAGTCACCATATTATTTTTAATGATTTTATTTGTCCAACCAGAAGGTGACACGTGTTGCCTTCTGATTGGTTGAACAAAACCAAGGGAAATAAAATGCCTTCTATATTATAGGTGGGATTTGAACCGAGAACCTCATGGAGCAAAGAATGGGCGCTTAACCATTGGGACAAGCAATAAATTATGACTAAAATCAAGCAAAGAAATATTTAACTTAACCAAAATTACTATAAAGAAAATATATTGTTTTAATTTTTACAAAGCCATTAAACTAAGTTAATGACACATTTTAAATTCATTAGAACTAATATTTAAGTTGAATTTCACTACCACTAAACTAAATAAATAAATATTTATTTTTTGTTATAAAAGTAATTTTTAAACATTCATAAAAATTAAATTTATAATTTTTATTTGGTGTAAAATATAAAATTTAAATTATTTGCAAAATTATATTATATTAGATAATATAAAATAATAAGTTATTTTTTCATTTTGTTTGATAATTAAAAAATAAATAAAATAACTATGTATTTATTTTCATAATATTATATTAGATAATGTAAAAAATTAAAATAATAAATTATTTTTTTAGAAATTAAAAAAATAAAATAATTATTTTTTATAGTATTATATTAGAGAATATAAAAATTAGAACAATATATTAGAGAATGTAAAAATTAAAACAATATATTAGAGAATGTAAGAATTAAAACAATATATTAGATAATGTAAAAATTAAAACAATATTAATGTAAAAATTAAAACAATATATTAGATAATGTAAAAATTAAAACAATATATTTTCTTTATAGTAACTTTGCTTACATTAAATATTTCTTTGCTTGATTTTAATCATAATTTGTTGCTTGGCTCAATGGTTGAGCGCCCAACCTTTGCTCCATGAAGCCCCCACTTGCAACATAGAAGGTGACACATGTTACTTTTTGGTTGGACAAATAAAATTATTAAAAATAATATGGTGATTAGGAGAGAGAAATTGAAAAAAAATAAAAAAATCCACATAAGCTTTTCCGTTATCTTTTAAACAAAACGTAACTTTAGGTATTATTTTATCAAAAAAAAAATTAGCTGGGTACCAAAACAAGAACGCGCCAATAAGTGAGGTACTATTTAGGTAGTTATCCCTTAATAAAATTAGCATATTCCAATTAAAAAAAATAATAGTTAATGATTAATTTATAAATTAACTTATTAAAGTATTTATACAATACTTATGAGCTACGTCAATCTCGAGAGATTTTATTATTTATCTGAGAAATAAATTCACTAAACATTTAAATTTACACATAAAATTTTAATTTAATAATATATTTAAAATCCAACGATGACTAGATTTTTAGTTTAATCAATATAATTGTTTGAGTATATAATATATAAACAAATAGTTTTCCGTCGATGTTATTCGACTGCAATCCATGCACTATACAAACTGTGGGTCACGCAAAGCTTATGGCATCACTGATTTCTTGGTTCTTGAACATATCATCAGACTGGTGAAAAATGCTTTCATATTCATACAAATTAATGGCTTTCCCACCAAACAAACCAACCACAATCTTTATATCTAGCACTAATCCTTAACTAAAGGACCAAACTTAGCATCTATTCTTCACAGACGAACCAAACTGTTGATTTCAATATTTATAACTTTAAAACCTTACGAACATAATCCAATCAAGTTTAAACAATAAAGGAACAAGCATTACCAAATTAAACATCATGCAAACCGTAGGTCATGTTCATGATTCCGTCGGACAAAATGTGATCACATAATCCGACCCGATACAGGTCATGGTACTGGTGGCATCATCGTAAGCATAACTGTAAGCCGTCGGGCATGCGTTCTTGAACAACTGCGAGTACTTGGTCGGCGAGCATGTCTGGGGTGTACCATGGTCGGCGGTGCAGCAATATTCTGGCGTGTTGAAGGTGGCACAGGCGCTTTTGCAGGCGACAACAGAACCCGAATCCGACATCTGTAACTCGGCAGGGCAATCTATGTTGAGATCCTTGACACAACCTGCGTATTGACAGCTCCCTGTGCCACCAATTGCCTTGACTGCTATGCCAAGGTTGTAACCATCCACCAGACTAACGTCGTAAAAGTCCTTATTATCATTTCCATTAAGGGTGAACTCTACCAGGGAAACGGGCGGCTCACCACCACCGGTACACTTTAACCCGCCACCGCAGTTGCCGGTTACACATTTGCCAGCGCCAGAGTTGTCAAAATTGCAGCCTGTTCGACCCCAAAAGCGACCGGACCAACCGGGTGGAGCCTGGAGTTGGGATGATGAACCAGGTGCCAATGCAAAACCACCATCAGCAAGAGCAGGGCCTGTCCCGGCGAGAGAACCCGGCCATACAGTGAAATTACAACGGTTTTCGAGAGTAAAAAGGGTGGCCGAAGAAAACATCGTCCCTGAAATCGTTGTCATAAGCAAAGCCGAGTCAATGTTATTTCTAAATCCTAGATTTTCAATTGAAAAGATAGAAACTTTTTTTATTATACAAACCATCAAAACAAACAAGGAAAAGAGATAAGAAAATTGTTGTAATTCAAATAAAGGGAATACATTTACCAAATAAGAAGAGATTCAGCAGAAAAAGAGAATAAACCCTAGAGGAATTCGGCATTGTTGCTTTGTGAGGAAGGAGAGGATGAGCAAAATGAGAAGGAATTGGAGTAGTGATTGTAGGGGAATTGGGATGATGTGGGAATATACATACAACGTTGTCCTATTTATAATTAGCCCGGTCGCGCGGTTCCACTACCCCATGAAATTTGGTAACAAAGATGTATAAAATTTGTCCTATCTTTTCGTGAACAATCTTGAAAAAAAGAAACAAATGACCAATATTATATATCTCCGGTTTGGGAGAATTATCAATAAAAACTTTGCATTTTCCTTTCTTTTCTTTGGTTTAAACGATATACTTTCATTTTATGATAATAAAAGAGGTACGAAACGGTGACGGTTACATCTTCTTTTACCTCTATTCCTTTGCATATTAAAAGTTTGTTCCCCTATCTTTTTCATGGTGGGTTATGAACTTATGATACTTCGAATCTCAAATTTCTTGCATTAAGTTTTGTTAAACTAAGAGGGCCAGCCCGGGTTGGGTCTTCGAAGGCGGTCTTAATACATTTTTATATTATATGTGCAAATGATATCTTGTATAACATGTCATGACATATAAAAAAATTATATCGATTCAAATGGATACAACATAATTTATTTAAATACCTTAATGTTTTATTATCTTTATTCCGTCCAAAATTTATGTTTTATTAACTTAGTCCTTAAATACTATTTTTTATTAATTTAACTATCAAATTGAATAAGATTGGAATGTTTAATTCATCTAATAGAAGACATTAGTCATGAATTCCTACTCATATTAACTTGTATGGGGCATGCTGAAGAATAACATCAAGTCACGTGACATAGACGGTTTTAGGCATACATAAGATGCAGAGAAATGATTGCTGATTGCTGATCACGGTGTCGTGAAGCAACATATTCCCGCGCACGTGTCCAACATCAGCGCAACCTCCGGTTTTGAACAAGCCCACTTAACCACCTTCACCCATTTCCACCACTATTTCCCCCCATAATCTTTCTTAATTAATCCATAATCACCCTCTCTACACTCGATTTAACTCCACTAATCTTACTTTTAGATTTTTTTTTCTTTTTTATTTCCATGTTTTCGGGGCATGGTTGAGTTGTTTGTACTTCGAATCCGGGGACTTATTCATTACCATTAAGCATGTAAAACTTAATCATTTTCCACTTTCGATGATGTGTATGTTTTGGGAAAACAACTTTGTTTTCTTACCACTTTCCTTCAAACCAAACATGAGAAACTTCCCAGCGGGATTGATGTTTGGCATATTTTTTCAGCTGAACAAAGCTTGTCTGATATGGGGTGAATCGAGAGTTAACAAACCCAATCAGAGTAAAAACAACAGAATCCAAAATCTTGCAGACATTTCCATGTTTGTTTTTGACAAGGAGACAGCAGAAGGTACCCTCCCTTATCCATAACCTCTTTTAACATCACAATTCTAACCCTCACCACAAATTTTGCTGATACACAAGTGACACGTAATAATGGCGTCGGATGGGAACATGGGGAAACCTAACACATGCAAAACAATGTTGCTGCCAATAACCGTAGAAGTGTTTCATTTAGGCAGACTCGATGACGAGACTTTGGTAACAAAATTGACACACAACTACTAATTTTTGAGGATATAAAATATGTGATAAACGAGTTTACATTTTATAAAGCAAAAAGTGGATTCATCCATTCATTAATTTCCGAATAAGTTGGTTTTTAACTATGAATCTGGCCCATTCAGACCTCCATATGAGTAGGTTTTAGTTTTATTGGCCCTATAAAGGATCTATTATGATAAAAATGATTCTATCCATAAACTACATGATTCAGGTAGCTATCACATGATTTGGCTGTACTTCATTTACGGTGATTCTGCTTTAACACGTGGTTCTAAAATGGCTCCATTTGAGCAGCCTCATGGACTGATCTGATCCACCAGTTTCAAGATTTTTATTTCAAGTACCAAAAACATTAAGCTAATGGCTCCTTGCTCGGCCTAGAGTTTGGGACCCGGTGAACGTACAGATCTGAAAGAAAGACTAAATCAGAAAATATATTATATGAGCTCTAATAATAGGATCAGGCTGGTCTGGAATCTGGATGATGTTTTCCATGTTCCTAGCATCAAGTGACCATCATTGTCGTTGTGTGGCATAGTATCGAGCAGGTTCTGTGCTAGTTGTCGCGGCTGAAACGGATAAGCTTGGCCTAAGATTACCAATGCTTAACATTAGGTAAGTTATAAATTATTTAAAAAAATGATTTAGGGTACTTATTTCATGACTAATTAATAGAATAGTTTCTCTATCGTCCACGCTTATGTAAACCTTGGTGTGCTGGAAACTTCAATGCCTCAGTTTCATGATTGAAGAAGCTTCTCTGTAACTGCATGAATATATATATATATATATATATATATATATCAAATTGTTTGATCTTGCAGATCAAGGAATTTATTTCTTTGAATAGATTAAATCCAAAACGAGGAACACGCAAAGTTTCAACTATGAAGAATTTTCATTTATTCAAAGAGGTTTGAAGTTTTGACCCATTGTTCGTCTTGTTCGATAATCGTACTGAACTGCAACACGGAAGAAGACCGTACATTTATTAATACCTTGGAATGACTTTGGATGCAAAAAAAGGAAAGACAGATATGATCGGAGCATGTGCATGGCAGCTCATTTAGGCCGACTTTTATGACCGCTCCTCTTTGAGACATTGTCGGTGACCCTTGGAATCTGCTTTCAGCGTTAAAAATAATAATTCTTCTATAACAGTAATTGTGTCATTTTTTTATTTTAAAATTATTTCAGTTAAATTATTATTTTAAAATTTTAATTAATTTTTTTAACACAATTTTTTTTATTTTTTAGTTTTTCAACAAAAATAAAAATTAACTTTTTAAGGGTAAATTTGTCATTTAAATTATATTATACCATACAAATTTTTTTTCTTTAAACTCTGTGAAAAGTCAACATGTGATACCATTAGTGAGACAGGGGGAGTAATAAAAATCTAATGTTGTGTGAAGCAATTGAAATTTTTGAAAAAATATGAATAAAGAGTAAAAGACCTTAATTTTTTAACCAACTGAACTCTCGAATTGAGAAATAAAATTAATTAAATCCTTAAATTAATAAAAATAAATTAATTGAATCATTAAGTCGAGAAATTAAATCAATTAATTTTTTAATTAATTTTAACTATTAAGTCTTAACGATTTTTTTATAATACTATCACGTGGTACACTATAGTTCTATCACATGCATATAAGGAATGTGAATAGAACCAGGGTCAATCAATGCATATAAAGAATGTGAATATAACTCAATAGTACCTGCAATGATGTCGGGATCCTCCTTCTCCTCATTGCTCCTCACGTGATACATCCGGGCAAGGGCCTTCGATTCTTGCTTGTTCGACGTTTTTCCTGAGTCACTAGGTCTCCCCGTAGCTCCCGATGATCCTTGCATTGCTCCCTTGCCTCAAAAAGATTGAGCAGGGAAAGCAATGTTGGTCGGTGCAATAGTGGACTTGGTGGCATTGAGAGGACAATCTTGAATGAAGTGGTCTCACTCGCCACAATAAAAGCAAGCTCCAGACTGCTTACGGCACTGACCTACTAGATGTCTATTCTGAAAATAGTTGCAAACTGGATACTGAGAGTTTCAATTCGAGCCTCTAGTGCAATCAACTAAGGCTGCCTTAGCAAAAGACTGAATCATAGTCTGTGGCTTCTCAATATTCCCTAAACGAGAAGGTTGTGGATACACATTCTGCTTAGGGCCTTGATACTTTCCTTTCTTATTCCATTTAGGAGGTCTAGAGTCATCTCGAAATCTCTTATTTGGTTTGCCCGACCCACCGGTCCTCTGGGCTTTATGTGTTGCTTCAATGGCCTTAACTCTATTTGCCAAGTCTTGGAAATCAGTGATGCCCAATGCTGTAAACATAGGGCCCAGCTCATCACTAAGTCCGGCAATGAACATTCTGCACTTCTCTTCCTCCTTTTTGATGTACTTGACACCATACCTACAATACTTACAGAAATCATGGATGTACTGCTCTACTGGTCAGCCACCTTGTTTAAGATAGAGGAATATGCTACGCCTTTCTACAAGATAGAACTCGCTAATGTATTTCTTTCAGAATTCTTGAAGAAATAACTCCCATGTTACAGTTTCTTCAGAGACCGTAAGGATAATGGTCTCCCACCAATGAAGTTCCTCATAAGCAAGCAAAGCGATGACACACTCAACCTTATGCTCATCCGAACACTGCAGCTACTTATTCAAGATTCTCAACGTGTTATACAACCAATATTTAGCAGTTTCAGGATTGTCATCATTCTAACCAGTAAAGGTATAGGCTCGATACTGGGATAACTTGTCAATAAGGGCCCGAGCATATTGGATAACAGTTGTGGTAGGTTGCACGGCCTGTGTAACGACCCAAAATCTGGATTAGTGAATCGGGTCTCGGGCCTGATATTGGGCCTTTACTGTGAAGGATAAGTTAAGGGCTTTTAAAAGAGCCCATTAATTTTGGAGAAGAGGATTTTGAGTTTTAAATAAGAGTGTTGGTGGAAAAAGATGAGGGAGTTATGATGGAATAGAGGGGAAAGGAGAAAAATGTAAAAAGTAGATGAGATAGAGGGGAGAAAAATAAGAGAAAATTTGAGGGAAAAGATTTTAATCTCTAATTTATGGAGATCTAGATGTTCGATGTTGACACCTTCACCGCCATTGTGTTCATCTCGTCAAGACGAGTTCACCGGTACTAACGGCACCATCATCAAAGTCACCGTCGGAGAGGGTGAGAGGGAGAGAGAGAAGAAGTTTTGGGTTTTTTAGTTGAGGAGGTTATGGAGCTCAAATCGAGAAACAAAGGCCACCATCGTGTTTAGAGGCTGGAGAATAGTCGGTCTGGGCATCGATCGTAGTCGTCTGGCCATCAAAAACTGCCGCACGCGCCGCCCCTAAGTGTGGGCAACGTCTAGATGCGTGGGAAGCTATACCAGCTCGAGTTGTTGGGCCAGCTGGGTGAGCCAGCCAAGCCCAAGTTGGCCTGTCAGTTAATCCAAGCTGAGTTGAGCTGCGCTATGCCGCCAGCTACCATCGTTGACTGCCGCCGCCTTTGACCATTGACCGGCGTTGACTTTTTCTAGGGGACCCTACCTTGGGGTTTCTCGACGTTTCAAATCCAATAGCACAGTTCGTTTCGCTAAATTTGAACTCGGTAAGCTATTTTTACGCATTTGACCCTTCAGATTCCTTAGATAATAAGTTTAAGTGATACTTATGATATTAATTGGTATACGAGGATTATTCGAGATCATATATCAGGTCAAGTGGAATATTCAAGAAGTTTGGATGTGGATTTTAGCGGTATCAACATAAGGTTAGTACACCTCAGACTCCTATCGCTTCGTAGGCATCGTAAATGTAATTGCCTTATGTGTTAGTATCTGCAAACGGGTTGATTATAGATAAGCATGAGTAGGGACCGGTACATTGACATATTATGAGATGTTTTTTGATGTTACGGATATGATGGGACTGTTAGAGGCTTTTGAGACTGTGTAGGGTCGTCTGTCATGATTGTGTGATATTTGATGATTTGTTGATTGGTTGATAATTGTGATGTCTTGTATGCTTATTCGAACAGATTGGTGTGATTTTACGAAAACTGTGTAATACATGAATGGTTGTTATGTTCGAATAAATAAGTATAAATCTGGTAAGCAATGTTAATTGAGTAAATGCGTTAGTAAACCAACTTTAATGACTTCTATAAGCTTTAGGGATCGAGTAAGCAGTTTTAGTAAC
Organism: Hibiscus mutabilis; assembly: GCA_019671005.1. Classification (NCBI taxonomy): domain Eukaryota; kingdom Viridiplantae; phylum Streptophyta; class Magnoliopsida; order Malvales; family Malvaceae; genus Hibiscus; species Hibiscus mutabilis. The sequence continues at coordinate 50,080,582 of CM033730.1, read as the reverse complement.
AGTACGTGTGTGGGACCGATACTTGAGGGTACTGTATCGATACTCGTGTTAAGTACCGATACCTGATACGCTAAATAATCTATAAGTGCAAGTTAAGGACAGAAATCGATATGGATATAAATAATGGAACTACACCATGAATAAATGTGATAACATGGATTAATGGAACTAATGAATGAGATTAATTATGTATAAGCCTAATAAGTAATAAATCGGTAAATGTTCGATGACTTGTTTGTAATAGTAAACCATATGGGTCCTCGGTGGATCGAGTGTGGAGTCGTGACAAGTTTAGGCACTTGTGCGGTTAAGTCATCGTTGGTTGTTGGGATATGGATACCTAGTGGTAGAGTGTGGCAACACATGAAGACCACTCGATGTGAGATTTTGAGTGATAATGCTCGATGCGAGATTCTGAGCTATTCTACTCAGTGTGAGATTCTGAGTGACGATACTCGATGTAAGATTCCGAGTATTGATGATCGATGTGAGATTCTGAGCATGAGTATACGTTCCTGAGGTTGTGTGACACTGGGCCTCACTCTAGGTTTGTAATGATGACATTGTGTGTTATGCTCGGGAGATCCAGTAGGATCTCGAGTATGGTTGGGCCTTGAGGGGCCATGTTTGATGATTGCTATGTTGAGAGCATGTGTTTAGGTGACTAGTGGTAGCGCCACCTGTTTATTTATCTCTCCTTATTGCTCGTGCTAGCTTGCATGCTTATGTTTATGATTAACATGAAGTATAGTAGAGTAGATGTGTACCACTGAGCTTTGTAAGCTCAGCGCTCGGAATCGTTGTTTCCATGCGTAGGTTGATCATTGGATCATGGGTTTGAAGAGCACTATCGATTTGCGTTTCTAGCATGTGGAGGCCTTAAGGGTACGATACTTGTGTTTAGTGGGCTATGTATTCATAGGACCTTACGTGATTGAGTTTGTACTTCTTATTTAGAAATTGTATTAATTAAATCAAATGTTTAAATGTTTTAAATTAAAGTGGAGCTCCTTTGTAACTATTTAAATGATTTATCTATATTTTCAACTGTTGACTTTAAATGCTTTTGAGAAATAACTTGTTTGGGCTAAACGTCACTTGAGATTTCTTAATGGTTTGATTTGGGCTTGAGGCCCAATTTGTGATATCCGAGTTAGGGGTGTTATAGCCTGCTCAGCTCTCATTGTAGTCACGAATTGTTTGAATATGTCAACCATTCCTTTGTGAAGCTCCTATGACTCTTGGATCACCACTCATTTGTTCTTAGCTTTAGATGGAGATGGTGACCTTTCTTTCTCCAACTCTTGAGCTAGGTAAAAACATTAGGAAGTGTTAAGATTGATACAACGATATCAAAATCAATATTCTATTTTTGAAATAGCCACTAGCTATTAAATTCCCATAGATTTAAGCCTTAAAGGCCAAAGGCTTTCTTCAAGAGTTCAGTAACTTAACTTGAAATTAAACACCAATCGTCCATGGAATTCAACAATTAATTAGGGGCTTTAACTTACCCATCGAGAGCTATTCAATGAACTTAAGAAATCAAAGATAGCTCAAGTCCTTGAGATTTTACCAACAGAAGTACTAGCTTGAAGGTTTAAGGAAAATAACAATGGAGGTGTAAGCTTGGTCATAGGCAATATGATGAGTGTTTAAAAATGAGGTCTCCGTGGAAGTTTTTTCTCGTATAAAAGGGTGGTTTAAGTGTTTTAAACACTTTAACTCGATTAGCACACAACCGAAGGAGGTTTCCCTCAATGAAGGGTAAGCTATATTTAATCAATGTATTTCCTTTTCTCACCTTTTAGCAATTTAAGACAACAAAAATTGCTTACCAAAGTTGTCATCTTATCCACACAAAATATGACAATCTGACATGATACGGGATGAAGTAAGTAGACAAGTCATCCTCAAAAGGGTTAATTACAAATGTAGTACCTCAACTTTTTAAACTTTACACCATTGCTCTCAAACTTTTAATTTTCATAATTTAGTCACATAACAATATTTTAATAAATTCAATAAAGTCATTAATCAATAAATTGACTCAATTAGAGTCCAATGTTAATGTAATTGACCATACGATCAAAGTCAGTGCAATATTTGGACTTTTCTAATTTAAGGTTTTTGATCGTCAGAATCCAATTTCGATTAGACTAGTTTTTGAGATGTTACACTGTCTCCCGAACCACCGCCAAGATTTCGTGGGAAGAACCGTGAACCGATGGGAAAACTAGTCTTCTTTGAACGGTCATCGAAATCCACAAACAACAACCATGGGAGAGATGAACAGTAACCCATTTTCGAAGACCGAAAGGTTAGAGAGCATGGGACGACGTGGAGCATCTGAAGCCAGGGGACGCTGGTACCATCTCGCCAAAGGCTCCTTGTGAGCGTGGGGAGAGAAAAACCAGGCAAACGGTGGCAAAGGTCCTTTGGTTTTGCAAGATCTGAAAATTTGGTGGAAGAAGAATGGCGCTATGGTTTCTGTGTATAGAAGCGTTTGTTGGGGATACAAGGACTTAATTGAGTGTAGACAATTGGAGACTGAAATAATCCTTTTGTTAAATTGAGGACTTTTTTAGCACATGGTGTGATCTTATTGTAGTATCTATTTATTTTTTTAGCCTTTTGATAATACACACATTACAAATAAGCTGTCTGAATCTAAATCTTCTAAAATAACAACATTTTCTTTTTTCACTAAAACCACTCAAAGAATTCAAAAAATATGACTTTTTATCCTTTTCAACCTAAAAAGAACCTTATTACGTTAAGTGTTTAATTTAATTAATTTGTATATATAGTACATTTTAAAATAATAGTTAATAAATTTATAATTCAGATTGGCCGGCCGTTTATCTTTTAGCGAGAGCACACACAGTAAAGGGATTAGTCGTTGCTATTGACGGTTGATACCTTGATTTAAATAAAAAAATAATTATAATTCAGATTTTTTATTTTGTGTTTTATCCGCAACAATATCATAGATCATTGCCTTGCACTGCATGCTACATGCATCGTAGTGCAGCGGCATGTTACAGGATGGGTCGATGGTATGGTCAAATGGGAATTACTCCCAACTCAACCAATTCCATTCCTATATTAAATTTGTATACATGCATGCATTTAAGCAAAAAGTTGGTGCTGTTATATAATAGTGACGAAATCAAAAATTAAAGTTAAGAGATAAGTTATAATTAATTATAAAATAATGTTTAAATGAATTAAAAAATAAAATTTAAATAAATAAAGATTTTATTATAAGTTTCAGTATAAAAAAATTAGGAGGCACATCCCAAAACATAACAGCAACTTCGTCTCTACATACAATATTCATCCAGCAATAGAGTTGTAAATTACAGTTCTTAGAGAGAAAACCTTAATCTAATAATAAAATCTTAAATGGTTATTTATTTACTTTATCTATTCATTCGGTTAGTGCATGATAGCTTATATATAGCTTTTGGAAGTCAAATAATAGGTCTATTTACTATTTCTGCAACTGGTTTCGCATGGTGGTTCTATACATATGCTACGCAAATATTTGTTAAGTATCGCGCAATTTTTTAATGCTTAAAACTTAAGTTTCTAATAATATTATCGAATATAAGATAAATTAGTATATTATTTGACTATATTATCCAACAGGAAAAACATAATATTTTAGAAAAGAAAATTTCTTAATTTTCTCTCCTTACGGCGGCCAACTGCCATCTAAAGATTTATGAAAAGAGTTCTTCTTTGATGGCGGTTGGCCTATTTCCTCTCTTTTTTTTCCTTCGAAAATTCCTATTTTCTTTTCTCCTTATTGGTCGCTTCAATGTTCTTCTATGGCTGATTCAATGAAATCTCACTTTTCCGATGATCAATGTTCAGGCTTGAGTGTTGTTTTGAGTGAAGGAAGTGTGGCTCTACTCGTTGGCTTGAGTCCAGAAGGACTTGGTAGAGGATTATTTTTTCTCCTATGTGCTTTTTTTCTCTTCTTTTTTGTTGTATGTTTTTGCTTTTTTTCTGTCTTTTCTTTTTACAAGCTTTACAGTCTTTTTCAAAAAAAAAAAAAAGTTCATTCCTACCTTTCGAAAGCCTTCCGATGGATGGTTTCAAAGGTCTCGCTTTCTTTCCATCGTTTTTCTCAATGGGTTCATGTTGCTTCAGTGGTTTTTTCGACGAGAAAGAAAATCGTTTGGTCTTAAACGACCTTCATGGCCTCTTTCCAGTGGTACATGTCAACCCGACCCCTTAAAATACATGCCAATATCATTGGCCGTCGGAGACTCCCTCATTGGTAGATCCATCAATGGTCCATACGGACGGCGGCGTCCCTCCTCACTTGATGCCCTATGTATGCCCGTTTAGGGTTTGCTGTTGATTTCTTTCTTTCTTTCACTTGGATTGTCGGTCATTCAGCCTTGATGTATTTTTTCTTTTCTGTTTTGAGTCTTATTATGAGCTTTTGTATGTTAAGACTTTTATGCTTGAATGAAATTTCTCCCTTGATAAAAATATAGTATATTATTTGGTATTTTATATTCTTTTAGTTAAAGTTTTGTTAATTAGTTGATAAATTAAATATAAATTTAATTATGAGATTAAGTGTTTGATATCTACCCATAAAAATGGAACACATTTCATAATCAACCATTTACCTTTTCGATCATTATTAACAATGTATACTTTAATTTCAACAAATAAATACATATAAGATTATCTAAAATAAATACAATATTATCTGATTCTATAACTATTTGAATGTTATTCCAGTAACCAAGCAATGAAATTTCACAATCAAACACGCTTATATTATGATAGTTTTATTTCCAATTCATGAACCAAACATTCCCTTGATGATATCATGTTATCAATATAAGACAACCTTCTTCAAATAAACATAAAATATAATTCTAAAATCTAAATTCGATAAGATAAATGATTTCTGATATTAAAAGTTCATTCACAGTACCGCGATTTAAAAATTTAAATCCCATTCATTAAAGGATTCAATGTAGTATTGTGTTGGAAGGTAGCAAATGCATATGGAAGAAGAAAGCATACTTGGTTACAAAGCATGATTCTTTTGCAGGTTGCTGAACCATACTTTTCTTGGACTGCGATTCTCCACCATATCCGAGGACTTAAATTTTCTTACAATGAAGAAGCATCAACAACCACACCACATTACTTTAATAGAATTTTATTTAGTTTTTCTTAAACTTCAATCAAAATATTTGTCTATGTCCACTGGTTCATTATTCTAATACACAAGAAAGATGATGGAATTGTGATCTCATGCTCTTGAACAAACATTGGAGATTCCACCTAAAATGTCGATAATTAACAATAAATACAAATCTAAGCTTATGAAACTCTATTGTTTATCAAAATGTGAGGCTTCCTTATTGAGTGAAATGGAGAATAACATTTGAGAGCTGATGAAAATGATGTAGGACCAGAGTGTGGACCCTTTTGAATATATATATATATATATATATATATATTCAATACACTGCTCGTGGAAATAGAACGTTTTTATAAACGTCTTAGTTTTAAGGTTTAAATATTTAGTTTAGGGTTATAATTCAGTCATACTAATTTATCTTTTATAGATTTGAATCTCGATATAAAAATGTAATCTCTATTTAATAAAAAAAAATACACAAAACAAAACAAACTAGAATCAATGTGAACTGAACAACTTCCGTCGAAGAAAATTCTTGGCTAAGCCCCCCTTAAAGGGACCCTCTTCCGTAAGCTTATTCTTCAGCCAACTCTTTCCCCTCTTTTAAAATCCTCTCCGGAAGGCCAATTAGTCAACAGGCCAACGCCCCTTACCTTCCCTTTTCACTAATGAGTAAATCACCGGTCTTTGAGTTTCTCCTTTTGTTACTCTTTATTGTCATTGCCTTTGCTTCTAATGCCACCGTCGCTACAGCGATACCCCAACGATTCAAGGAAGCCCCACAGTTCTATAACTCTCCGGATTGTCCGGTGATTGTCGGTGGAGATGAACCGGATGGTGAGGGCTCCTCCATTTTGTGCTCCGATCAAGCGGTTCATGTGGCCATGACCCTTGACACAGCTTACATCCGGGGATCCATGGCGGCTCTTCTTTCGGTACTTCAACACTCCTCTTGTCCTCAGAACATTGCCTTCCATTTCGTAACCTCCGCTAAGTCCAACGCGTCGCTTTTACGCGCCACCATCTCCTCCTCCTTCCCTTACCTCAACTTCCGAGTATACTCTTTCGACGACGCCTCTGTTTCGCGTCTCATTTCGACCTCCATCCGCTCTGCTTTGGATTGTCCTTTGAACTACGCTCGAAGCTACTTAGCCAATTTACTTCCTTTATGCGTCCGCCGAGTCGTGTACCTTGACTCCGACCTGGTTCTCGTTGATGACATAGCTAAACTCGCCGCAACCCCACTCGGAGACGACTCAGTCTTGGCTGCACCGGAGCATTGCAATGCAAACTTCACGGCCTACTTCACTCCGACGTTTTGGTCAAACCCGTCTTTATCCTTGACTTTTGCGAACCGTAAACCCTGTTACTTCAACACTGGAGTTATGGTAATCGACCTTGATCGATGGAGAGACGGAGATTACACAACGAAGATTGAAGAATGGATGGAGCTTCAGAAAAGAATGAGAATTTATGAATTGGGTTCTTTGCCACCATTTTTATTAGTATTCGCCGGAAACATAGTGCCGGTTGATCACAGATGGAATCAGCACGGCCTCGGGGGCGATAATTTTAGAGGTTTGTGCAGAGATTTGCATCCCGGTCCGGTTAGTCTTTTACATTGGAGTGGGAAAGGGAAACCATGGGCGAGGCTTGACGCTAATAGGCCATGCCCTTTGGATGCTTTATGGGCACCTTATGATCTCCTGCAAACGCCATTTGCTTTGGATTCTTGATTGAATTTGAAACAAATGGGAAGCGCTTGTTAATTTGCTGCTGGATTTCAATTAATTTAACTATACCAACTTTTCTGGGCAAGTGTTTGTTTGCTGAGAAAGTGACGTAATCATCAAGAAATGGAGGAACTGTAAAGATTTTCAGCTGATGATGGTGCGGGATGAAGAGAAACCAATGGAAAGAAGATCTCAATTGTTTTCTTGTAGATTATTACAGGTATTACTTGAATCAAAATCTGTATAGCAAAAGAGATGTTTTGGGGTGGCTTAAGAATGTTCATGATTTTATTTTGTTTGATAACAATAAAAACATGCCTTAATCTGCACATAATCTTGCTTTCATGATTAAGTTTTTAGTTTTTCCTTTAATACAAAGCATAATACATGAAATGAGAAATTACCAATACCGTTCGTAAATATATTTGATGTGTAATTTTGACGTCGGCGGTGATGATTCATATTTATTGGGTGGAATTTATCTTTTACGTGGAAATGGTTGGAAAGAAATTGCTGTGCCAGCTGATGAGATTCTTTAACGCATATGAATAAAATAAAAAAAGGTTGACACTTGACAACTAATACTTTCAAATTTATAATTCATTAAAAGTGGTTTTATTTTTTTTTATATTTTGATACGTAATTTGTGTAAAAATTTACATAATTTTTTATATTTAAATTATAAAATTTAAATATTTAGTCCTAACAGCCTAAAATCTAAATTTTATACCCTAAATTTTAAACATGGACTTTAAATTCTACGCCTTACAACCTAAACCCTTACATCCTAAATCACAACTTAAATATCTAAACTCTAAAATTGAAAGGCTTGACAAGCTTTGTATATTAAAGTATATTTCTTATTTTTTGTTAATACAAACAATTCGAGAAGAAAGAAGAAAATTTCCCCATTTATTTATAAATTTAATTAGTCAACCTGGAATTTCATTTATTTCAACAAATTTTTTGTTTCTTAATTAATTAGATAAGGAACCACTAATTTTAGAGCATGCATTGGAATTGGATGGATAGTTTAAATGAGAATTTTAGAATAATGAATATTTTTTTTCTTGTGATAATATAATTTTTAGAACTTTGTAACTTGATTAAAAAACTGACATTCGCTTTTAATCCTTTTAGGGTTGGTTAAGTTATACACTTTTAATTAGTATTTAAAATAAAATTACTGATGGTATTGAAAAAATTTGCCGTCATAATATAAGAATATTTAGGCATATTTCAAAACCAAAGGTCATTACAAGTTGTTCCAGTAGAGAAATAGATGATATTCATCTTAAGAAATATAAATTTAAATTATTTTGTCTACAAATTATATGGACATTATTAAAAAATTAAAAATATATATAAACAAATACTACCTTGTAACTATTACTATTAAAAAAACCAAAGGTCATCGCGGCATTCTTTCTTACGCTAATCTTGTAATTATAATAATAATGCTTTTGTAAGTAAATTCTAATAACGAATGGAAAAGGGGGCGTCGGTAGATTAAGCATTTTGACAGTACGTGGAGGTCATTTGAGCTTTCATTGGTTGCCTCGTGGCGGAATTCATTGTTGTTAAAACTGTACGGCTGTGATGAGGAAATTTTCAAAGCGTGTAGGTCCTACTTTTTCTAAAGCCGGCCGGGTACGGCTGATTTGATATTGCAAGCCATTAGCGAACAATTCTGGGAACTGTAGTGCTAGACTGGATTTTTCATTTCATTTTTTCGTTCTATTTTTCTTAATTTTTCGAATTCGAATCGTGTGTCATTGCATCAATTCCTTGTTTTAAACGTGTTCTAAAGGAATCAAACACCCTGAAATTTAACTGATAATCTTAAATAATAAATTTTTTGATAAATTATATTTAAATCTAATCCTACCTAAACTAAGAAAGAAAAAAAAATATTTTTAGTAAGTCTAGAACTCATGACCTAAGAAAAATGAAAAAATAAATATGAGCAACTTGACCAACATGTCAAATGTACTTACTTTAAAATAATAATTATTTTAAAAAAATAGTTGTATCAAACGACTTAGTTTTAAGATTTAGGAACTCATTTTATAGTTTAATGGTATATATTTAATAATTTTAAATTTAGTGACCATTAATAAAATTTAGGGTTTAAGGTTAAAATTTATGGTTTATAAGTTAAAATCTAAATCCTTAACATATTACCCTAAAACCTAAACTATAATCTCTAAACCTTAAATTCTAACCCTAACCCCTAAATTCTAACCATTGTCCCTTAAATTCTTAAACCTAAATCCCTAAACTTTAAAACTAAATCGCTTGTAAAAACTAAAAGTTTCATCCGCCAATGTATTGAATATAAATCTATAAAGATATACCGTTTGTCAAATTCTCTTATTATTTAAAATAATATTAGTAATTTACTTTGCCCAGTAAATGGATCTTGTATTATGGGTTTTGATATCTATGTTTTATCCTGTAAACCAATAATGGGAAATTGGTGTTTTACCTTTAGTAGATGTTTTGACACAATAATAAATGAATTAAAGTTTGGTTAATTTTCAAAATATCATCGTCAAAAGTAGAGTACAAGATGAGTTGCTAAACATCAATTATGGAGATGTATCCATGAATATCCCTTTCTCTACAAAGCAGTGGTGCTGTGCTGCTCATATATTTCTATTGCAACATCATTTCACAAGATTTTAAGATCCACAATTTTTAGTCTGTGTGGAGTGTTTGCTACATTTGTCTTCACCTTTTGTTTAGATCAAGAGTCATTTCAACATATCAATTTTAAGTTTTGCTTATTGAATGATATTAAAAACCCAAAAAGATATTTAAGCTAAGTGTTGACTTGGATTCCGATACAAATATTTCTGTATTCATTTTCGAAACCTGAAAATAACTACAACATGTGTCTAAGGTTCAAGTTTCTGAAAAATGACAGCTAAAATCTTAACAAGCTTCCAGCTGAGTGAAGGCATGCATAAAACATGGGTTTCCTCCATTGAACATGTTGTAAAGGGACGTCCTTTGTGTTTGATACCATCAAGACACAAGTTCTATGTTAAGTGTCTAAAAGTACTATTTTATTCACCCTTTTTATTCATATTATTGCTAGACTTAGGCTCATATTAGTTGCATTATTAGCCATTCATGCATGTTTGCATTGTTTCCTTGGTGGTTAAACTTGATTTCATATTTTGCTTAATTTTGTGGAAAAAGGTGCTGCCGATAGTTGTTTTTGTGTGTGCGCAGAATCACTTGCCTAAACAAGGCTAGAACCAGTTGCCAGGGCAATACAAGAAGGAGATGCCGACGCAGTTGCCAGGGCAGTGCAAGAAAGAGATGCCGAGCTAGTTGCCAGGGGAATTGTCAATAAGGGATAAGATGATATGGCAGCCGAAATTGATGACTAGATAAGCTCAAGATGACATGGAGCAAAGTTAAATCCCAAAGGAGTTTGATTTCCATGAAGAGGTTAAAGATAGATTAAATCCTAAAGAAGATAGGAGAAGGTCTAGAAGGAATTTAAATATAATAAAGAATTATATTCTTTAGAAGTATTTAATTCCAACTTAACTTCTTCCTCAAGAAAGACTTTGACCTAGCCATCTCCTATTTAAAGGAGACCAAGCCGTCAACTCGAAGATGAGCAAAAGGGGAGAGATTTCGACAAGGACTTTCAACCATTCTTAATCTTTTTCTTTCTTGTTCAATTAGGTTTATGTTAGGGATTCTTTGTTTTGTGTTTCTTTAGAACCTAGCCATGAACTAAATCTATTTGGCTAAGGTTATTGTGTTTTGTGATTGTGAGAAACAATTGGATTTTGTTTAGGTAATAAGAGTTTGCACTTTCAATTCAAGGTCTACTCATTATTGGTTTTTATTCTTGTTTGCGAGTGAATTGGGAGAGGATCTCGTAACTCTATCTATTTATCTAATATCGGGAGAGTTAGATTCAAGAAACGAATGAGTATGGTATTTATTCAATCTATTGATGGTGAAGATTAATCCGGCTTAGGAATAAGTTAAGAATTTCAACGGCTAAGAGGAGCGCAAGATTGATTGTCGTTTACCCCTGATTCACACAGAGATGTATTGTCAAGGCATGCACAATTAGCTAAAGTTTCAACTTAGGGATAAGAAGAAACCATTGAAGAACGCTCTGCCGAACCTTGAAGTTGCTACCCAGCCGCCCAAACTGTTTCCCAGCCAGTTGCCCAAACAACCGTTGATTAGTTGACAAGGCAACCCAGCTTCGCAAGTTGCCACGGCAACTGAGTTGCCCTTGCACTCTTTTACCAAGACGATCCAATCGGCTATCACACCTCAACTCATGATAACCTGGCCTATTCCCTATCTTTTGATTACATCTTCTTTTACTTTATTTTTTTCTTAGTTTAGTTGTTAGTTAAAACTCCTACAATCACCTATTTGTGTTTTTACTTTTTATAGTGCAAGAGATTGAATTCTTGAAGTGGCATCAATCCCTGTGGAGACGATATCTTTTATACTATAACTTGCGACGTGTACACTTGCACAATTGCGAAGCACTTATTACGCGCAACAAGTTTTTGGCCCCGTTGCCGGGGATTGGCAATAACAACTTGGTTTTTATTTTCTTGCACTTTTTATTTTTATTGTTTAAGATTCGAAGGGTTAACAAAATTTGGTTTTGCATTGGTATATGACCAGGGCGAGACCGATTACACCAAAATATCCCTTTGATCCAGAAATCGAATGAACCTTGCAAAGACTCAGACAAAGGTTAAGAGTAGCAATGGCTAATCAAGACGGCAATATGAATCAGGATGTTCCAGCAGGAGGATGAGTGATTATTGCACGAAACAGAACTATTCGAGACTATCTTGAGGAAGATCTTGAAGGACTTAATCCAGGAGTTGTCACACTTGAAATTGAAGCCGACCACTTTGAGTTGAAACCGGTGATGATCAATATGATCAACACAATTGGTCAATTTGGTGGCTCAGCAACTGAAGATGCACGACAACATCTTAAATCTTTCCTCGAGATTTGTAATTCATTCAAAATACAATGAGTCACCCCAGATGTTTTACGACTAAGATTATTCCCCTATTCACTGAGGGATAGGGCGAAAACATGGTTGAATAGTACTCCTGTCGGATCAATAGGATCTTGGACCGATCTATGTCGTGATTTCCTTGCTCGATTTAATCCTACAAATTTGACTGATAAGATTCGTAATGAAATTACTTCTTGTCAGCAGGCAGATGATGAATCCATGTACGAGGCTTGAGAGCGATATAGAGAACTTCTACACAAATGCCCCCTACACGGATTCCCAGTGTGGACACAAGTAACAATGTTTTACAACGCTGTGAATACACCAACAAGGATGATGCTAGATGCCTCAGCAAACGGCATACTTCTAGATAAGTCACCGGAGGAAGCAATGCAAATTCTAAATAGGCTCGCCAAGAATGATTATCAGTTCCCATATACTAGAAGAGGAGGAGTTAGACGCCAAGCCACAATACATGAACTGGGATCATCAAATTCAATTTCGGCACAATTGGCCACTCTAACCAAGATGGTCCAGAACATGCAGAAACAAAACAATACATATGAGGTCAAGGTAGTTTCTTTTTGTGAGTTATGTGGTGGTAACAATAATTCTTCTGAATGTATGCAGAATCCAGCTTTTATGTGGGGAATTACAATCGAAACAACAATGTGATGTCCAACACATATAATCCAGCTTAGAAGAAGCACCCAAATTTTTCATGGAGTAATCCCAACAATGCTCTAAACCAGAACAATCAGAATACACAAGCATCAGGATTCTAGCAGAATATGCTACGGCAACAGTTGCCGCAGCAACAACCGACAACATCTAGTTCTTTGGAAAATTCTCTCAATACTTTTATGTTGAAAACTGAATCTTATATGGCTGAAAATAATAACTTCATAAAAAGAAACGATGCTTTTATTAACAAGACCGAGATGAGATTGCAAAACCAAGATGCAGCAATCAAATCATTGGAAACTCAAGTCGGACATGTTGTTCAAAACCTGAATATTAGACCGCAATAAGGTTTACCCAGCGATACTAAAGTCGCAAGAGGAACTGGCCACGAGCAATGTAAGACATTCACCACTAGAAGTGACTGACAACTTAAGGAGGCTCAAGCTCACTCATCAAACAAAACTCCACAAAAAGAACAAGATGAACTCAGCAGTAAAGCCTCAGATGCTGAACCAGGAAATGCCACAGCAACCCCAGTTGACGATGCCGCGACAACCAACGATAAGCATGCCCGAAATGAGCATGCCGCGGTAACTAGCGATAAGGATGCCACGACAACCCTAGTTGATGATGCCTTGGCAACTCTAGTTGCCCCGACAATGTCGTCAATCAGGTTCCAAACCAATGAAAGGATTAAAGATATCTGACTTCCACCACCATTCCCACAAAGGTTGAAGCGACAAAAGCAAGAATATCAATTCAAAAAGTTTCTTGATATCCTAAAGCAAGTCATATCAACTTGTCGTTGGTTGAGGCAATTGAACAAATGTCGAACTATGCCAAGTTTTTGAAAGACATTGTGTCCAAGAGAACAAGGCTAGGAGAGTTTGAAACAGTTGCCGCAATAGAGGGATGCATAGCCATATTGCACAATCGCATGCCACCAAAGTTGAAAGATCCCGGAAGTTTCACAATACCATGTTCTATCGGAAACCGCTATGTCGAAAAAACATTATGTGACCTTGGAGCAAGCATAAACTTGATGTCTAAATCAGTTTTTTAGAAACTAGGAATCGGGAAGGCAAGACCTACAACAGTTATGCTACAGCTAGCCGACAAATCCTATATGCATCTAGAGGAAAAAATCGAAGACATACTGGTAAAAGTTGATAAATTTATTTTTCCCGCTGACGTTATTGCTTTGGATTGTGAAGCAGATGAGCATGCACCTATCATTCTCGGGAGCAGTTCTAGGCCAACGCACAGGTAAGACCTTTCATGTGATATACTACGCTAGTAAAATTCTTAATAGCGCTCAAGTGAATTACACAACAACAGAGAAAAAGTTACTAGCCGTAGTTTTCGCATTTGACAAGTTCTGATCCTATTTGATTGGTACAAAGGTAATTGTCCATACGAACCATTCGACAATTAAGTATCTAATTGCTAAAAATGATGTCAAACCTCGTTTCATTCGTTGGATATTACTTTTACAAGAGTTTGACATTGATATTAAGGATAGGAAAGAAACAAAAAATCAAGTGGCTGATCACTTATCACGCTTAGAACGCACTAGGGAGGAGGACGTGAATTTAGAGATATGCGATGCATTCCCAGATGAGCAACTGTTAGTTGCCTCGACAACCATGGATGTGCATGCCTCGACAACCTTTGATGCCTCAGCAACCATGGATGTGCATACCTTGGTAACTCTCGACGCCTCGACAACTCTAGATGCACATGCCTCGGCAACCCTTGACGCGCACGCCTCAGCAACTCCAGACGCGTATGCCTCGGTAACCACTGATGCGCATGCCTCGGCAACCACGGAAGCAGTTGCCACGGCAACCACAGATGCCTCGACAATACCCTGGTACGCAGATTTGGTTAATTTACTTGTTTGTGATATTTTACCTTATGCCCTTACTCATAAAGGAAAGAAGCTGTTCCGCTATTATGCTAAGAATTATTTCTGGGACGAGCCTCTTTTGTTTAAACAATGTGCAGGTCAGGTTATACGCTGATGTGTCCCTGAAGAGGAGCAACAGAATGTACTCCGGTAATGCCATTCTTCACCCTATGGAGGATATTTTGAAGGAACACGTACCGCGACCAAAGTTTTGCAATTCGGTTTGTATTGGCTAACACTGTACAAAGATACCCAAGAGTTTTACAAGCAATGTGATCGTTGCCAAAAGACGGGCAATATCTCTAGACGACATGAGATGCCTCTCTCAAACATCCTTGAGGTGGAATTGTTCGATGTATGGGGGATTGATTTTATGGGACCTTTCCCATCTTCATTCGGCAACCTCTACATCCTACTTGCCATCGACTACGTGTCTAAGTGGGTTGAGGCAGCTACAGTTCCCGCCAACAAATCTAAGACCGTACAACGATTGTTGCAGAAAAATATATTTACACGGTTTGGGATACTGAGAGCAATTATCAGTGACGAAGGCAAGCACTTCGACAACAAACTCATCACCAAGATGTTACAACACTTTGGTGTATTTCACAAGATTGCCACGACATATCACTCACAAACCAATGGGCAAGCAGAAATTTCCAACCGGGAATTAAAGGGTATACTCGAGAAAGTTGTAAATCCCTCTATGAAGGATTGGTCAATAAGACTAGATGATGCACTTTGGGCATATCGCACTGCATTCAAAACACCCTTAGGTATGTCTCCCTTCCGACTTGTCTATGGCAAAACATGCCATCTACCAGTGGAAATCAAACACAAGGTATATTGGGCAATCAAGACCGTGAATATGGATTGGGAAAGTACCGATCAAAAGCATTTGTTGGACCTCAACGAGATAGAAGAATTTCGTGCACTCGCCTATAACAATGCACGAATCTACAAGGAAAAAACAAAGCAATGGCATGACAAGAAACTATTGCCGCGACAATTCATGCCAGGGCAACTAGTTCTCTTATTCAATTCCCGGTTGAAACTTTTCCCGGGAAAACTAAAATCAAGATGGTTGTGACCATTCGAAGTTGTCAAACCATTCTCCCATGGTGTCGTGATAATCAAGTATATCATTGACGAACATGAATTCAAAGTTAACAGACAAAGATTGAATCACTACAACGGTGCCCATGTGGAACGTAACAAAGAAGTGGTCACCTTAGAAGATGCATGAACATGCTCTCCTTTCGATATTTTCTTTTTATTTTTATTTTTTTGAACTATTTAATTTTATTATTATTTATTAATTTCGGTTATTTCTCTTTTTAGGATAGATTTATTTATTTTCTTTAAGGTTAAGACTACATCTTTCTTTCATATTTATCTAATTGTTTTTAAATTTTAGGTTTAAGAATTTCTTTGCACATCTTTATTTATTTATTTTATTAGTTTATCTTTAATTTTAATCTTTATTTTATTTGTTTTTGAATTGTAGGAAAAGAGTTCAAGATAAAGAGGAATTTGATTCAAGAAGGAAGCTTCTTCAACAAGGAAACTAATGGGCTAAATCTAAGGCTTATATTAAGCCTACAATTTACCCTAAATAAACCCTATTAGCCGGCCAAACTTTTCCCCAAATCCCCTAGCCGTCCCCTTCCCCCAATCAAAACCCTTATTTTCTTTCTTTCAGATCAATCCCACCCACCATATTTACTACTTATCTTTTCTATATAACCCATCACCCTTAACTTCCAAGAAACCTATTCCTACTTTTCACCTTGCAACTCTTTAGTTTCTTTTGCTTTCTTTTCTTTGTTTCTACCAAACTCGAAACCAAGATCATCCATGGCATCCAAAATCGATTTTTTTGTTCATCCAAGTTCCTCCAAAGAACCAAGATACAAGAAGTTTGCTGGTTTATTCTAAGTCTGAGGCTGAACATGAGGAACATCTCTGAATTGTTTTGCAAACTCTAAGAGAGAAACAGTTATATGCAAAATTCAGCAAGTGTGAGTTCTAGCTCTCGGAGGTTATGTTTTTGGGGCATATCATTTCTGCTGAGGGCATTCAAGTTGATCCAACGAAAGTTGAGGCTATAATGAGCTGGAAGCAGCCCAAGAATGTTATTGAGATCTAAAGTTTCTTGAGTTTAGCCGGCTATTATCAGAGGCTTGTTGAGGGTTTTTCTATCATTGTAACTCCCTTGACTAAACTTCTAAGAAAGAATGTTCCATTTGTTTGGAGTGAGGCCCAACAATCTAGTTTTGAGAAGCTTAAGACCGTGTTAACTGAAGCACCAGTCTTGATTCAACCTGAGCCGAGGAAAGCTTACACCGTCTACAATAATGCTTCTCATACCGGATTGGGATGTGTTCTAATATATGAAGGTAAGGTAGTAGCCTATGCGTCTCGACAGTTGAAACTGCATAAGTGTAACTACCCTACCCATGACCTTGAGCTTGCTGTTGTGATCTTTGCTCCCAAGACTAGAGACACTACCTCTACAGAGAGAAGTGTTATATCTACACATACTATAAGAGTCTAAAATATCTCCTCACCCAAAAAGAGTTTAATCTGAGATAGCGACATTGGTTGGAACTTCTCAAGGACTATGACTGCAAGATAGAGTATCATCCAAGCAAGGCGAATGAGGTTGCTGATGCCTTGAGTCGTAATGCCATTTTTGATTTGAGAGCCTTGTTCACTCAGATGAGCTTGTATGTAGATGGCAGTTTGTTGGCAGAACTTTGAGTTATTCATACTCTGGTTTTCGATATTCGAGTTGAGCAACCTAGTGATACATTCTTGATGCACCGTATGAGAGAGGTTGAAGAATGTACTTCTTTGGATTTCTTTATTGATCAGGATGGTGTATTGTGTTTCTGGGGTTGTTATTGTATTCTGAGGAATTCTGAGCTGAAGTAGGTAATTCTTCGTGAGGCTCATGACAGTCCTTATTCTATGCATATTGGTGGGGATAAGATGTATAAGAATCTTCGTGAAAGAAACTGGTGGAAGGGTCTCAAGCTTGACGTTGTTAGATTTGTATCGAAGTGTTTAACCTATCAAAAGGTTAAGGCGAAGCATCAACGTCCATCTGGGTTACTTCAGCATATTGAGATTCTTCAGTGAAAATGGGAACGGGTGACTATGGATTTCGTTAGTGGTCTTCCTTTGACTCTATCAAAGAAGAACTCTATCTGGGTTATTGTTGATCGTCTGACTAAGTCCGCGCATTTTATTCCTGTTCGAGTTGACTATTCTCTAAACAAGTTGGCTCGAGTCTATATTTATGAGATTGTTCGACTTCTTGAGGTACCGTTGTCCATCATTTCTGATCGAGATCTGAGGTTTACAACGAAGTTCTAGGGGTCTATTCATACCGCTTTGGGTACTTGATTAAACTTCAGTACTTCTTATCATCCGCGGACTGATGGTCAGTCCGAGCGGGTAATCCATATTCTTGAAGATATGCTGAGAGGTTGTGTTTTGGATTATAGAGGTAGTTGGGAGGACTTTTTACTACTGGTAGAGTTTGCTTACAATAATAGTTACCAGGCCAGTATTAAGATGGCACCGTATGAAGCTCTATATGGGTGAAAGTGTTGTACACCTATTGGCTGGACCAAGCTTAACAAGAACAAATTGTTGGGATCGGATATCGTACATGAGGCTGAGCAGACTGTCAGATTGATTCAAGATCGGCTTAAAGCTACTTTTGACTAACAAAAAACTTTTATCGATTTGAGACGTCGAGATCTTAAGTTTGATGTGGGAGATGAGGTTTTCTTAAAAGTATCTCAGTGGAGGAAGGTAATCCGTTTTGGTTGGAAAGGCAAATTAAGTCCTCGTTTCATTGGCCCTTATCGGATTATTCGTCGAGTTAGACCAGTTGCTTACCAGCTTGAGTTACCACCAGAGCTTCAGCGCATCCATGATGTCTTTCATGTCTCCGTGTTAAGACGTTATCGGGTTGATTCGTCTCATGTTATTTCGGTAGAAGATTTTGAGATCCGTCCCGATTTATGTTTTGAGGAGAAGCAGTTGAGATTCTTGCTCAGGACAAGAAAGTTTTCTGGAGGAAGACCATTAAGATGGTCAAGGTCTTGGGCGTAATCATGGTCATGATGAGGCTACATGGGAACCCAAGGCTGTTGTCAAAGCTCAGTATCCGTATCTCTTTGACCCAGGTAAATTTTTGAGGTCGAAATTTCTTTTAAGGGGCAGTTGTAACACCCTACTTTCCCCCCAAATTAAAAACCCTAATTTGTAAAATCCCTATTTCGTAACCACAAATTTTTGGGAAGTGGTTTCTTAAAACCCTAAGTAAAAGTGGTGACCTAATTATTAAGTTTAGAACTTTAGGTGTTTATCTGAAAGGCGGGTTACTCTTAGAACCCTTAATGTGCAATTTACTCATTAACTTAGATATATATTCTTACTTTTCGGCCCTAATTGGCTTTTCAACTCCCACTCTCCTAATCTGTACCCGTGCTCTCCATATCTCTCTCCCTCAACTCTTTTGATTACCCACCCCAACCCCCTAATTTTCTGATCAAGCTTCGATCAAGGCCCTAACGTCGACTGTTCAACAATTCGACACCACCACCCGCTTTCCTTTTTTGTTCCGACCAAGACCCATCTGTCCCTTCATCCTCGCCGTCGGCCATTTGCTCAAAACTGGCGAGAGACCGTTCGAAACCCCTGCGCCATCGTTCTTTCCTCTCCTATTGACTCGTTTTGGGTAAGCTTTTGAACGGGGTTTCCCCTTTCTTTTTTTTTGAGTTGTGATAATCTGCCTTGGTGGCCTTTGTTGTGATGTTACCAGCGAGCCGTCAGCGCTTCTTGTTAGGCTTCTACCGTCAGTGGGTATAAACCCTAACTGCACCGAATGCAAAGGGAATGAGGAGATGTGTCATGGGCTGTGTGGGGGGTTATGTGAATTTTTGGGCTGAACTTAAAGCCCGAACCAGACCAGCAATCTTATCCAAACTGAACCGGTAATGAGAAAACCAAAACAAATTAGACCAACAAGTTAATCGAAGCGGTCCATTGATCCGAACCGGACCAAAGGACCAGACTGGATGAAGTTAGTAATGATGTAAGCTGACGATGCAGTGATGATGTAAGCTGACGACGTGAATGATGGTGTAAGCCGATGATGTAAGTTGATGACGTCAATGGTGATGTAAGTAAAGTGACATCAGCGTAGACCTTGGTGATGTCAATGTTAACTTTTGAGCATTGACTTTTTCGGTAAAAGTCAACTCTACGTTTTAGGATTCTTGATTCCAAATACGCTGCCTATTTTCCCAAATTCGAACCCAAAAGACTGTTTTACTATTTACATTTATTTGTACTTAGTAATTTTGAGAATAATGTATTAGAATCTGATTCGGATAATTGTTGTGTTCAGGTGACGTTGATTCAGACATAGATATTATTCCTCCTCCTCCACCAGGGCATCCTCAATCTTCACAACCTGCAAGATCTGCTCGTGAGTTTAGTTCGAATTAACGTTCTATTAGCTTATGGCATAACATTAAATTCTTATATAGTGTCTCTGCATGTGCTACATACTTCTGTGATTTGTGTATGATGTGTGTATGTTTGTATGATATGTGGGTTATATTATGATATGGTTTATATGATGACATGTCATGCATCGTGTACCGGAAATCAAACTAATTAATTTCAGATTATTTGTGCATGCATCATCGTTAATTAAACAAGAATGCATTCTGTAATCACTAATTTTGTCCGGGGTGAACCCGTTTTTATTTTCGTTTTTCTGTTGTTACAATAATGGGCTTATATACTATATAAATAGACATATTGGGCTTTGTTTATCTTTTATTAAAACTTTAAAACCCAATTTTTTTTTACTAGTGCTATGTTATTATCTATTTGAAAAAAAACCTAAATATTACTAAGTATTACATTATTGTTATTACTATCACATTACCTTTTATTTGTTATTATTTACCATTACTATCTACCATCTTTGATGTCTTTACTATCATATATGGCTATCATTAAAACAAAAAAGAACAAAAACATTACTATGTTACATTCAATAAATATATGATTGTATGTGTGTGGTATAGGTAGTATATATGAATATGTTTATATATTATGTAATGGGAGTGTTGCTTGCATGTATTTGTTATCTTTTTTAGGTGAATATGAATGTATGTATATATTATCGTGTCACTATTTAAATGTATAGTGAGTATTAATGTTTGTTTATATATGTGAGTATACATGTTATTATTACTATTATTGTTACTATTATTATTGTTATTATCATTGTTGTTATAGTTACAAAACATTAATGAAATAGATGTATGAAATGGCAACCCAAATCTATTAGTATATAATCCATATGTTTTAAATAATACAAGCCAATATATATAAAAAATAAACCAGATAAATAAAGCCCAAGTCTGAGTTTAGAGTCCATTTACAATTATCAAAAACCCACAAAATTATTATTACATCAGGCCCATTAAGGCCCTAAACAAAAACCCTAAAGCCTATATGATCTCCTCTCTTATGCGCAGCCGAAGGAGAGCCGTTGGATCTGATCTGATCCAACGACCAAGATTAAAGCTGAGGAGACTCATCAAATTCCACACGCGCCACACACGCGACCGTTTAGATCTTCCGTCTGATTTCTGGTCGTTCGATTTTCGGTGTAAGCGTGTCTCCCCTCATCATTCGCATAGCCCACAATGGCATGCATGTAAAAGAAAGGCAATGGAAAGTTAGAGCCTGAAATAGCAAAAATCAAAGGAAATATAACAAAGAAAATCAGGGCAATGGTAATCCAAACAAGTCATCAGAAACAATTGATTAAGATTTAGACTAGGCATGTAATTCAAATATGTGTATTCGGCTATATAACAAAGGGCCGAACCATTGTAAAAGGGGTCTTGGAACTCTGGATTTTGAGGAGCAATAGAGAACAACAAAATTTCAGAGGTGTCATTCATCTTCTTCTATTTTTCAAGATACATAAACATAGATCTAGGGTTTGAACGTTTTTACCTTTGGCGTTGGCTCTCTTTCCCACGTCGGATGCCTTCTTCGCCGATGATAAGTCGTCCGGTCTACGCAAGGCTGTGAGTGGTGAACCGGTGAAGGAGAGGGCAAGCAAAATGGGGGTTATCACTTCATTTTTAAAGTAAAATTTGGTTTTAGGTTGATTTTGGAAGATCTAAGCTTAAATCTAGGTTTAGATTTGGTTTCAGAGTGGAAAGAGGTTTTTTGGGGGTATTTTAAGTTTTTCGACCGTCGGTGAGCGGCGATCGACACGGTGAAACATCGCCAGAAGTTGGGGGATGGGACGGAGTTTATCAGAGGAATGGAAGGAGAACAGAGCATAGTTGGCTTAGTATAAAGGAAAAAATGAGAACTATTTCCCAATTTAGTTAAATTTTAGGTTATATACCAGATTCTATCTTTTAAAAAAGAGGAAATTGTGTAATACACCCCTCTGCCCCACTTTAATCACAGCATGGTCCTCCCGTGTTTTAAAATAACCCCGTGGCCCCTGGACTTTTCAAATATTTTATAATTTCGTCTGGGTCTTCATTTCTTTAAGTTTCAACATTGCTTTTTAGTTTTCTTTAATTTCAGTCCTTGTTTTAGGTTTATATATGTTATGTTGTGGCTTTTGATATATGCATGTTATATTAGCATAATATTTGTTAACATTCGCTTATGTGTAGTATAATGTATAGTTTTTATATAATATTTGATTTATATAATACGGTTTTTATATATGGTTTATATAATATATGATTTATATGTAATATATGGTTTTTTATGCATAATGTGATATACACACACATATATATGTAATATGGTGTTCTATACAATGTATAGTTTTTATATATAATGTAGTCTATGTATGACATGGTTTTTATAACATATAATATATGTAATATAAGGTTTTTTATATAGTATATAATTTGGCATATAATATATAGTTTTGCATAATATAATATATATAGTTTTTTACATACTTCATAACATATAGTTTCATGTATATGTATATTAAATATGTAGTTCTTATGAAGTATATAATATATAATTTTTATAAAGTATAATACAGTTTTGTAAAGTATTTAATATGTAGTTTTATATATAATATATAGTTTGCATGATATATATGCATATAATATGGTATTATATTAGTAGTTTCTTTTAATTGTTCATCTTTATTTATCTATACCTTGTGCCTTAATGCTTTATTATATTGTTTTGCATTCGGAATATAATTTGTTATGAGGTGTCCTTTTATTCGGGAATGAACGAGGCCAGTACTAGTCGTAGTGGTGGTGGTTCGGACGTTCATTCTTGAATATTGAGGCCCTTAAAATATACTCGTCTGTTGTAACGACGTTTTTCTTCCTTTGAAAAATCTTTGTCTTAAAGGGATTTCTTTTGAAAATTCTTTTTAGGAAAATCGATAAAAACATGGAGTCGCCACCAGCCACTTGGATAAGGTAGGCCGGATACCACAAAACCAGAGACTCTATTTGAAAGGGTTCGGGAGTTGGTTACGTGTGGGGAATTAGCACCCTCATCACGCTCGATAACCGGTACCAAAATATTTGATGCTTTCAATCGAAGGAAATTGTCGAAATTTGAAAAGAATTCAATTCGGTAACTTTAATTGAGAATTAACCTTAATTGCACATGCTTTATCAAATTGGTGGGCTCAAATTAATTGGACATTTAATTGATAAGGTTGACGATACATTGGACCATAGATTAAACCGACATCGAATAAGCCCGACTGTCGTGTTAATTTAGGGTTCGAATCCCGTATGTCACCTTTATGCATGATGCAGACAGTTAAGGAATGATGTAATGGCTTTGTTAAGTTTTAATTCTTTCTTGAGTTGGTAAGGATTAATTCCAATATTTGGTCAACATCCTTTAAGCTCGGGCTGTCGCAGTCCAAATACCGAAACTAATGAATACCTCCCCCTTTTGTAATCCGAGTTAATTAATATGTAATCAAACATTCGAGTCGCATGAATGGCAAAAATAGAAGATGGCAAACAAATGATATAAAAGATAAACACAAAAGGCCCACCCCAAGACCTAACCTAAAAAGCCCAAAATATTGAAAGCCCAATTAATGATCTAATTGTTAACTAAATGAATCTAATATTTAATCCTAAATTAATCAATTAGCCTTAAAAGACCACAAATCTTAACAAATTATGAGAATTGAATTTAATGTCGATCTAAACTTTATAGTTAATTTTATCCTAACAGTTATTAGGACATGTTCAATTAATTAAACTTAACATTCATTCAAATAAGCCAAGAGCAAATTTAAATTTACCAAATTAGTTCGGAGCCTAATCTAACTAATACTCTAAAAACTATTCCTAAATTAATCTAATTAATTTAAAGATCGTGCCCCTATGAGACGAGCACACGACTTTAAATTAATTAAATTAACTTGGCCTAACCTAATCAAAGGCTAACTTAATTAATTCTAAAGCCCACAACCAATAAAAACTAAGCTCAAACTAAAACACTAGGCCAAAAAACTAAAAAACCAAAACTAAACTAAGCCTACACTAAAACTTAGCCAAGCCCATAAGAACAACAACACACATAGGTCAAGGAAATATTATATAGATTTTAAAACTAAATCAAGTACATTAAGAGAAAATATAAATATCACACAAATATTATGGAAAGACATTTTTACCTATATATATTAAAACTATATATATATCATATATTATTAAAAAAGTTTATAATATATACAAATGTACACTACATTTTTTTATAAAAACTATATATATTATATAATTAAAGAAGGTTATATATATATATATATATATATATATATATATATATCAAAGGAAATTGTATGTTATACCTCCTAATAGAGAACTATGTTATATGAAAAATATGTGTATATTATAAAACAAACATCTAGAACATTACACGAAGAACTATATGCTAAAGCAAGCACTAGACATTAACAAACTTAATCACACATAATACATTAACAACCATAAATTTAACGAGCTAAACAAGATTAACAACAATATAAAAGCTGGAAAATCAAATGCATGTAACAGGGGGTAAAAAGGGGTTTTGGAATTTAGACTAAAACGCAAAGAAAACAAAATTTTAAGGCCAAATCAAAGAGATGAACAAACTTAACCGAGATAAGGACCAAATTAAAAGACTCTGGAGAATTTCAAGGACCCATGGAGGTATTCAAAAAAGCGGAATGGCCTGCGGGTGCGATTATACCATGCAGGATGACTAATAACAGTATTTAGACATTCGAAAGGTCCAAACGTGAGATTATAGTGGGGCGGAGGTCCTTATTATGCTAATTCCCCTTTTTTAAAAGGGGGAAACATTATAAAATCCTCGCTATTTCATTTCTTTTCCTCTTTTGGCAAAAACTCTCCCCCTGTTATAACACCTTCGCCGAAGTTCATCTGGGTTCTTGATGAACCCAGATTCTGGCGGTCTTCCGCCATTAAACCCAAAACCCGGCCGTATATCCCAGATTTTGGCGACTTTGCCGTTGTGTTGGCCACCATTCGACGGTGGCTGGTGACCCTAAAGGTTACCAAAACCCCCCATTATTTCACTCTAAAACTCAGATTTGAGCCATTTTTTTCAAAATCTAAAACTTTCCTTTTGAAAATCCCCAAAAACAAAACTGTGAGAAACCCTATTTCTTTCTATTCGAACCACCAGGGTAAAGAGAGGTTTCTCTAAGGCCACCTCCACTCAATTTCACCATTCAAGGCTTATCAATGGGCGGGGAAGGCAGATCGACGCGCAAACGGGAGAAACTACGAGGGTGAGAAAATCAAAAACCCTAATCCTCTATGCATTTTTATGTAAATACGCGAAGTAGAAATAGAAGCATAAGAGATTATACCTCTGAAATTTGAAGCCGGTTCCTTTTTTGTTGATTTTTTGAATATTCTTCTTCTTGTTTTTTTTGTTACAATAATCTTTGTTTCGGTTATATAGTAACCAAATTTACAATGCTTTAAAAAATAGAAAAACCCTAGCAATTTCCTATTGGTTGGTCTGCCATCTCTGTTGATTCTGAAATTTTTGCGCCTCCTCTGTGGTGCCGGTTTGTTCCCTGGCAATTGTTGGTGTATATCGGTCCTTTCTGACATTTGTGTTCATAGTTTGTTATGTCACCGTGGCTGATTCTGGGGAGGATAAAGGGGACCAGCGTTCTTCCAGCGTGGTGGTTATCGCGGAGTGCAGCAGCTGCTGTGGCGTCGAGGTGGCACTGGTGTGGCCAGAATGTAGACAGTCATGAGACCTGAAAATGTGTGGTTGAATTGCATGCACGCGTGATGATATGAAGAGCCGCGCGTAAGGTGCGTGGTGATATGAAGAGCTGTGCGTGCGGCGATATGAAGAGCCTCTTCCTGCTTCATCATTGACCGTTAGGTCTGGCTGGATCTGGCGGTTGGGGAGGAGCTGCGCAACAGAAATGAGAAATTAGGGTTTTTTAATCATTATAAGATTTAGGTTTTGGCTTTATTGGGCCGTGTAAGATATGTATAATAAAATGGACTGAATTTTAATTATATGTGGGCTTTTATTTAGATTAGTAATTATATGTATATGGGCTGATGATAAAAACTAACTTGGGTTTTATTTATTAAATTGATTGGTTTATATATATATATTGTATTTTCTGGTTTTAATTATAATGACATAACATAAGATAATAATATATTAACCTTAGTGATAAATATGACAATAATAAGATAACATAAAAGACATGGTATACTAACGCGTATAATAACGATAACATATACGTATACGCATATCACTCAATAATTCTTTTTGGGACTTTAAAATAACATGTAATAAGGTAAAGCAATAAAACATACTTCTAGTAATGTTTCATTTTTCTCAAGTAGCAATACACATACATATAATTATAATTAAGACACACACTACTAGTAATATTTTTGGATTTTAATAACAGTCCATATAAGCATATTATTATAAAACGAAAACAAATGCGGGTTCACCCCGGACAAAATTAGTGATTATAGTTGTCCCTCTTTGCTTATACTTGTGGAACAAGAATGAAGCAAAGAATATAAGCACTAATTTTGGTCCCACTTCCCTGTTAGGAGATTTCGAGCTCCTAGTCCCTCCTATGGCGCGGAGCTATGAGTATCTGTCTCTTTTGCTCCACAGTCCTTGAGCTATGAGAGTCTGCTCCATCTGCTCTGAAATCTTTGAGCTTTGAGTATCTGCCTCATTTATTTTAAAAAATCTGAACTATGAGTATCTGCCTCCCTTGTTCGGTGGTTCTAATATGGTAAATTTGAAATCATTCGCCTGAAATCTTTAAGCTTTGAGTATCTTCCTCCTTCGCTCTGAAAACTCTGAACTATGAGTATCTACCTCCCTTGTTCGGTAGTTTGATTCGGCAAGTTTGAAATCATTCTCCTAAAATATTTGAGCTTTGAGTATCTGCCTCATTTGCTCTAAAAACTCCAAACTATGAGTATCTACCTCCCTTGTTCGGTAGTTTTGATACGGCGAGTTTGAAATCCTTCGCCTGAAATCTTTGAGCTTTGATGTTTAAATGTCTGTAAAAAGATGCATCATTATGATAGTGTAGGTCAGCATGCTCCTATCTTAGGAATGTCTAGCCTACATATGATGCATGTATGATGGGATTTGATTATTTTTCTCTGAAAGCCTTCCCTTCCTCAATCGTCCCTTCTTTGACTTCTTCTTTACTTCATTTTTCTTCTTCTTCGTGCTCTTTGTAACGAGTGGTGTTTCGTCTCATGCTCGAGTGCTACCATTTATGCCATTCTTCTCATTCCGGCCTTCTGACATCCCCTTATCTTGGAACCCCTCTTCAGTTTCTGTCTTGGATTCGTTTATCCCCAAAGTGCCATTTCAGATTTTCATTTTGGTTTTCTTCCTCTCTCTTTGTCTTTTCTTTCTTTTTCTTTTTCTTTTTCTTTTCTCTTTCTCTTTTTTTCTCTTTTTTTTCTTTCATTTTTGTTTTCTTTTTCTTTTTTGGTCCCCTTTCAGATTCTTTTGTCCTAATACGGTTTTATACTGTGGCAGTCTTGAAACATGATGTGGCCGGTGATTTGTTTCTCCTTTCTTGGCCTAATGAATGAAGTCTCACCTTGGTTCAGTCTTAATATACTTCTTTGTGTTGTCTGTATTTAAAAGGTTAGAACATGGTAATACCTAGAAACCTTTTGGTTTTCATAAACCTACATTAATCTGTTTGCCGGATGGTTATAAAACATGAAAATGTGTGAAATAATACTTTTATTAATACTTCAAAATTTCAAAATAATTTGACAGTCATGGCAAACATAGAAGAAAAGGAAAACAAAGCACGATGTTGCATCCCAATCATTGACTGTATGTATGATGCGAGAGCCCATCAATCGAAATAGATCCCTTGCTAGAAATTCTCTGTTGACACTCATTGGTTCCCGAGAAGGTTCCTTTTCTTGGTTGTCTAAGCTGTGGCGATCATCTGAGCTGCCCTATTTGGGTTTTTAGCTCAAATCCTCCTTTGGTTTCAAGATACCATTTTATGGTTTTCACCTTGAACCCTCATTTTTGGTTTTTTTGCTTTTGTTTTTTCCTTTTTTTGTTTTTTCTACTTTTTTTTTGTTTTTTTTGTTTTTTATACTTGAAGTGCCCTTTTAGGGTTTTCACTCTAGGTATTTTCATTTTGCAAAGCGCCTTTCTGGGTTTTAACTCCACTTTTTTTCTTTTTTTTTGTTCTTCACGCATAATACTTCCTAACTGAATCTGAATTCACCGGATTGTTCAATACCCTTCCATCCATTTCTGTCAGGATCAAGGCTCCTCCGAAAAAGGTTCTTTTAACAACGTAAGGTCCCTCCCAATTAGGCATCCATTTCTCGCGAGAATCCTTATGAGTTGGCAGAATTCTCTTAAGCACTAGGTCCCATTCTCAAAATTCTCTCGGGCGAACCTTCTTGTCGTAAGCTCGCATCATTCGTTTTTGGTACATCTGGCCATGACAAAGGGCCTTCAACCTCTTCTCCTTAATGAGATTCAATTGGTCGAACCGAGCCTGTACCCATTCAGCTTCTTCCAACTTTAACTCATTTAAAATTCGAAGCGACGAAATCTCTACTTCGATAGGTAATACTGCCTCCGTGCCATAAACCAAAGAGTAAAGCGTTGCCCTCGTGGAAGTTCGTACAAACGTGTGGTAGGCAAACAAAACAAACGGTAACTTTTATGCCAATCTTTGAATGTGTCAGTAGTCTTTGCTATAATCTTTTTGATATTTTTGTTTGTCGCTTCTACTGCTCTATTCATCTTGGGGTGATAGGTGGTGGAGTTATGGTGTATTATTTTGAACTGTTTACACACCTCATCCATCATTTTATTTTTCAAGTTGGAAGTATTGTCAGTAATGATCCTTTCCGGCAAGCCATAGCGGCAAATGATTTTCTTCTTCAAAAACTTGCAATCTGTTGCTCTTGTAATACTGGCATAAGATGCTGCTTTTATCCACTTAGTGAAGTAATCGATAACAACCAGAATGAATCGATGTCCGTTGGATGCCTTGGGATGAATCTGACCAATGGCATCCATTACAGCGAATGGTTATGGTGAGTTCATGGTGTGGAGAGGAAATGGTGGAGAATGGATCTTGTCGGCATATATCTGACACTTATGACACTTCTTTGCATAGCTAATACAATCTCATTCTATGGTTGACCAAAAATATCCATACCTCATGATTTTTTGAGCCATCGAGAAACCATTGGCATGAGTCCCACATAGCCCATCATGTACCTCAACCAGTATATTTTTTGCTTCTTGGGTATTGACACACCTTAACAGGATTTAGTCCTTACCCCTCTTGTATAAAATCTCCCCATCTAAAACATACCCTACCGTCATTCTTCTGATGGTTCTCTTATCATTTTTATTAGCCCCTTCGAGGTAGGTTTGGAACTTGATGTACTGGAGGATGTCGTAGTACCATGGGTTACCATCCGCTTCCTCTTCTAAATTACAGCAATGAGCTGGTAACTCAAAAATTTTCATCTCAATTGGCTTTATTTCGGCCTCAGCACTTGCTTTAAACATTGCAGCTAATGTTGCCAAGGCATCCGCCATTTGATTGTCTTCCCTCGGAAGGTAAGTGAAGCTGATTCTTTCAAAGCTTTTGATCAACTCCTGGATCAAATCGTAATACTTGACCAACTTTGAGTCCCTTGTTTCCCATTCTTTCCGTAATTGATAGATTACCAAGGAGGAATCCCCAAAGACCCGAAGCACCTTGATTTTTCTCTCGATGGCTGCATTTAAACCCATAAGGCAGGCTTCATACTCAGCTATGTTATTCGTGCAAAAGAACTCCAATCTACTGGTGAAGGGATAGTAGATGTTTTCTGGAGAAATTAACACTGCCCCAATTCCATGGCCTAATGCATTAGATGCCCCATCGAGGTATAGTTTCCACTACTTATCCTCTAGAGTAGCTTCTTCCTCGGCTGTTATACACATTAGGTCCTCATCAAGGAAACTAAAGTCCAACGATTTGTAATTGTCTGAAGCACGACTTGCCAAGAAGTCTGCTATGGCGCTCCCTTTTACTGCCTTTTGACTCACATACAGTATATCGAATTCAGACAATAGCATTTGCCAACGGGCCAACCTTCCGTTTAGCGCTGATGCTTCCATCAGGAACTTTAAAGGGTCTAGCTTGGATATCAACAATGTGGTGTGATACAACATGTATTGTTTGAGCCTTTTGGTAGCCCATACCAGAGTACAACACAACTTCTGGATTGGTGGGTACCGTATTTCACAATCGGTGAATTTCTTGCTCATATAGTAAATCACCTTTTCCTTCTTCCCGGACTCATCATGTTATCCCAAAACACAACCCATTGAGTTTTCAAAAACTGTTAGATACAAGATCAATGGCCTTCCTGTACCGGTGCTGCTAGAATTGGAACATTGGTTAAGTATCTTTTGATCTTATTCATAGCCTCCTGACACTCTTTATCCCATACTCCTAGATTATTCTTTCGGAGCAATCTAAAGACTGGATCGTACTTGTCGATCAACTGAGAGATAAATCGAGATATATAATTTAACCTCCCCAACAAACCCAAACTTCTTTTTAGGTCTGAGATGGCAGGAGATTTTGAATGGCTTTCACCTTATCCGGGTCAATCTCAATCCCACTTCGACTAACCACAAAGCCTAGGAGTTTACCGGACATCACAACGAAAGTGCATTTTTCCGGATTGAGTTTCAACTGGTACTTTCTTAGCCTCTGGAAAAGCTTCCTCAAATCTTGGATATACTCATCCTCTGTTCAGGATTTGGCGATCATATCATCTACATATACCTCGATATCTTTATGCATCATGTCATGGAAAAAGGGTTACCATAGCCCTTTGATAGGTTGCCCTGGCATTCTTCAATCCGAAGGGCATCAGTTTATAACAGAACGTTCCTCACATTGTCACGAACGTAGTTTTTTCCATATCGTCCTGATGTATTTTGATTTGGTTGTACCCTGAGAAACAATCCATGAAAGAGAACCAAGAATGTCCCGCGATGTTGTCGACCAAAGTATCAATATGAGGTAGAGGAAAATTATCTTTAGGACTCGCATTATTAAGGTCTCTGTAATCTACACATATACGAACCTTTCCATTTTTTTGGGAACAATGACTATGTTCGCTACCCACCTGAGTATTTAGAAACTCCTAGGAAACCAACATCGTATTATTTCTTCACTTCCTCCCAAATCTTCAATAACATTTCTGGTCTCATTCTTCTGAGTTTTTGCTGAACCGATTTATATTCTGGCTTGATCGGTAGCTTGTGCACTACAATATCCGTGTCTAGACCTGGCATGTCCTGATAGGTCCATGCAAAAACATCGCTGAATTCTAAAAGTGGCTCAACCAATTCACGTCGGGCTTCAACCGAGAGGGCAATACCAATCTTTACTTCTTTTTTTTCCTCTTCCGTCCCCATATTGAGGATTTCTAATTCTTCTTGATAAGGCAAAAAAATTTATCTTCACTTCTATTAGTCTGAGTAGCTCATCTGGGATCTCTACTTCTATCTCATCGTCCCCTTCCTCGACTTTCGCCAAACACGAGAATTGCTCAAAATCTATCTCAGAGTTAGACTCGGAACCATTCATAAGTCAATGATAGGGACCCTAAAATAATTTGAACGAATATGTATCAGGACAGGAAAAGAATACTTCTTATGGGATTAATGAAACAAATATAGTAATAAAGAATAATGAATGCAATGAATGAATGTAAAACAAAGAAACCAAAATGTTTGCCATTTGAGAAAAATGGGAAGCATCCTTTTATTGAATTAAAAGGCAGGCAGATTAACATAGGAGCCCTTTACAAAAGATCCCTATTGCTCGCGGGCAAAAGCGAATAGGGTTGGTTCTGAGCATTACTCTGATCTTGACCTAAAAACGACCGAGAGATCCTCAATAGTCCAATTGTTGAGTGTTTCCCCTGGGAGGCAAAGGCAGATTCCAGCCAAGTATTTGTCACTCTTTTCCTCTTGGGCTATCATGTTGACATCCATTCCCTCTAGTGCCTTGCTGAACCTTTCTTCCTTGCTGAACTCAGCGCTTTCTAGGCTAGCTTCGTGTATCTTCTCCTCCACATTGATTATTCCCCCATACGTGAAAATATTTTTTAAATGGGGGAAAGTCATTGGTTTCCATGGGGTGTCATCTCCTCTGAATCTGACCCTCTTTTATTCTTATCTTTTCTTCCATTCTAGATTTCTCTAGTGGAAATTGGGTTTATGGTCAAGCCCGAACCGATCCTTCTTACCGATGATACTCCTGGAGTGCAAGCATCCTTGTAAACTCCTTCCTAGCCCTTTACCCTTCTTGGCTCCTGGTCCCAGGGTCTGCCAGACTGTCATCTTGGTGCAATTTGACAGTCTAAGGCCCTAAAGTAGCACTCAACAGCCTCTTCGTCAGTTTGGACATAAGGAGCATCGGTTGTCACGAAAGCAATAATGTCTTGCTCGGCCCCCACACTCACCAACTTCCCATCAATAACAAATTTCAATTTTTGGTGCAGGGATGAAGGCACGGCTCCGGCTGAGTGAATCTACAACCTCCCTAACAGACATATGTAAGTGGGTCGGATGTCCATTACCACAAATTTGACAACGTACTCCGTTGGACCAATCAGTAACGATATCTCTATCTTCTCGATAACATCCATATTGGTCCCGTCAAATACCCTGACGGAGTTCTGACATGGTTTCATGTGTGAATCATCCACTAGGAGCCTCTGCAAAGTCTCCATAGGTAAAACATTTAAGGCTGACTTGTTGTAAATGAGCACCCATGGTGAAACATGCCCCTTGTAGTGGGTGGTGATGTTCAAAGCCTTTGTTGATCCCATGCCTCCGTCAGGAATCTCGTCGTCGGTAAAAGTGATGTAGTTATCTGCAGTAATGTGGCTCACTATTCTGTCTAACTTATTCACTGAGATATCGTCCGGAACGAACATCTGATTTAGTACTTTTAACAATGTGTCATAATTTTTTTCTGAACTCAACAGCAACTCAAGTACTGAAATTCGTGCTTGCTGTTTTATAAGCTGCTAAAAAATGTTGTATTCGCTGTGTTTTAGGAACCTCAAGAATTCCTGAGCCTGACTCTCTGTCACTGGCTTATGAATTCTAGGGGGATGTTTTTCTCCTAAAATCTTTTCGGGTTCTGCGGTTACTGCTTTGCCTTTGTCTCTCAGTTTTTCTGATGTCTTTGCCGTTTCTGGTGAATAGCATCTGTCACTTTTGGTAAAATGCCCTACTTCATTTACCACTTCGGCGCTTGGTTCCATTGGGATCTCTTCCTTTGAGGGTCCTTCATCGGATAATTTCTCCTCCCTTTGCATTTCTGGCTTCCCTGGTATAGAAACGTGCGTAGCATAGCTCTACGAGACTTTTTGAGAATCCTTAAACGGAAAGGGAGTTGGTATCGAAATCTGTATCTTAGGAGTTACTTTGGAACTCTCATCTTGGGCTGAGCTTTCAGGCTTTAGCCTGAGCGATATAATAAAAAGTCTATCCACCCCATACTTGATCTTAGGGGTATCCGACGTGCATACATCCATTCTTTCCTTTCTTCGTCTTTCTCAAAGAATTCAATCTCCTTGTTGTCCATCATTCTCTAAATCATCTGCTTGAACCCCTCGCAACACCGAACGTCATGTCCTTCCTCCTGGTGGAACTCACAATATAGTCCGCTTCCTTGTTGTACGATCTCCACACCCTATTTGATAAGGCGGCCACACATAACTACTGAAACACCCATCTCAAAGAGGATTTGACCTCGGACACGCTCGTCTTGGCTCTCCTGGTATACTCATCTTCGATTGCATTACGCCACGGCGTCCGTGGTTTGGTAACGGGTTAGTAGCTACATTCGGTTTGTCTAACTGTAACACCTAGAAATTTATCATGTTCTGTACAAACTTTTTGAATGCAATGCAATTCTCGATCGAGTGTCCAGAACGCCGCTGTGATATTCACAGTTCACCTTTTTATCGTACCACGCAGGGAATGGTTGTTTAAAAGGAGTGACATAATAAGGCCGGACCAAATCAACCTTATGCAGTTGCGAGCATAGCTCAACATATGATACTGGAGTGGGGTAAATGACATCTTCTCATTTTCCCTCTTTGGGGCCTTGGTTTCCTTCTTGTTTGAGCCCTGCCCCCCTCCGGCTGCGGCTCGTGGTGGTGAAATGGTGAAACTCTTCAGAGCCGCGTAGGTGCTTGCATTGTTCACCTCGTTATCTCTTTTCTTGTAATTCTTATGCGTATTCTCCCCACTATCGATCATTCCACTCTTTATTGCTACTTCAATCGATTCTCCGGTCCTTACCATATCAGCAAAGTTCTGGGTAGTGTTGTTTATCAAACGATCAAACAACGCTCCCCTTAAAGTATTGACAAACATGGGTGTGATCTCGTATTCAGAAATCGATGGCTGGATTTGAGCGATGCCATCTCTGGCGTACTGGCGTAAATTCTCATTTATCTTCTGTTCCATCCCTTCTAGCATAATTCGACTGGGGATCATGCCCGTTACATTCTTGTAAAGCTCTATGAAGGTCTTCATCGAGTCTTTCCATGACTAGATGTTTGTTCGGCTGAGCATAGTGTACCACCGGGTTGCACCCCCAGTCAAACTTTCCTGGAAGCAGTGGATAAGTAACTTCTCATCTTTCACGAAAGCATCCATTTTTCTGCAGTACATGGTAATATGTGCTGATGGGCAAGTGGTCTCATCATACTTGATGAAGTCTGGCACCTTGAATTTAGGTAGGAGAATCAAATCAGCCACTAAACTCAAATCGCTTGCATCGCTTTCATGTTCGTCAGCCCCTTTGATAGCCTTTAGCCTTTTCTCGAGCATACAAAACTGCTCCTCATACATCTTCTCCATATCGGCCCTAATCTTTTTCTCTACTTCATCCATCATGCTCAGGTCTGGCACTTCATTCTCGTATCCTACTCCCAAATCAATGGGTTGATTTGTCTCAGCTCCCCCGTGGTAACTCGTTGATGCCCCAACAATAGGGTCAGTGAAAACTCCTACGAGATTAATGTAAACCCTTTTCCCAGGTTTTGGTATTTCCGGTTGCACCTTTGCATGAGACAAAACACCCTCCTGCTCGTCAAGACTAGGGCTATCGATGGAGATTCCCTCATTGCCCTTCATCTTTACTAATAAACTGGTTATCTAAGAGATAACGACATTTTATGACTGAGCTATTTGGTCCCTGATATCTTGGAAAATCCCGTCCAAATGCGTTTCGAGGTCTTTTTGCCCCTATTCTACCTTGGCTAGTCTATCCTCCATGGTTCGGGACTGTAACCGCGTTCCATATTGGTGCAGAATAATTGAATTTTTTTAAGAATTAAAATACTTTCTCTATCTCTCTCTGAAAGTGAAAAGTCTTTTAGTTAATTTTGGTATTTAAATGAAGTATGCAAATAAATGTATGATGCATGGATGCAAAGAGCGACACTGAATTCGGTAAATATCATCGTTAAACAACTTTTATTGATGGGAACACCATCATATTACAATAACTTAGAGGAAGCCAACTACACATATGATTTCAAGGTAGTTTCGAGGTTGATAATCTCCCTCAAAATCTACACGATCCTCTCACCTTCTTCAGAGTCATCATCAACACAATCGTGAAGCTCGGTAACATCTTTAGCTAGAAGTTGTATCTTCTGGGCAACCTCTTGCATCTGGGCTCCCCGTCATGCCAATTCTTGCTCTTGCCTCCAAATTGTGTAGGTTGCAAAGTGCAACTGTTCCAAACTCGGAGTCAAGCGTACTTGAATTGCCCCTCTTATTCTTGCTACATGGTCCTTGAGTTGTTGAACCTCAGCTTCCAACTCTTCGACACGTGTTACCAACGTTTGATTTTCTGAGTTACTGGACTTCAACTTGCTAGTCGAGCCCTTGTGCTTGAAGAGAGACTTTTCCAGACACTTCACTTGATCTCTCAGGGCTCTACTTTGGTGTTGTTCTTTCTCAATCTGTTTTGAATGGGAGGTTCGCAGATTCTTCATTTCTTGGAGCAAAGCGAGCACTTGATCTTTGTGTTTGAGAAGCATCCTTTTATAGTTCTCAGCTCGTGCTTTTTCTTATTTAAGTCGATGTTCAAGCCCCTCGCTTGACCCTCCTTCTGCGACTCTCTTACTTCTATTTAACCTCCTAAGCTGCTGAAACTCCTCTTTTTCTAGCTTGAGTTCTAGCTCTAGCTCCCCTCTCTTCTTTTGTAGGTCTTTGACTATTCTTTCAAACTGTGTCTTTTCTAATTCGAAGTCGAACTTCTCCTGATGGGCTTTCTCCTCAAGCTTGGGGTACTTATTCCGCTCCTCTTCAAGTTGTTCCTTATTAGACCGGCCTCGGTGGGGAGTGTGGCCAATCTTTCTTCTAAAGATTTCCTACCATAGGGGGCTAAGCATGGAATGTTGTTGTTGACACGGTTAAATCGCCACGCCTTATATTCAGGAGTAATCATATATGGAGCATTCATAATCCTAACTCGCCTTACGTTACTCCAGGTTGAAGAAGCGTTGTATACCATCGCTTTATAGCCCTTCTCCTTTGCATAATCCACATTAAACTCATTTATCCCTTTGGTGGCTGGCACAAATTGTTTTGACCCATATTGCCTTAGGACTAATAGGGGTGCGTAGGCAACGGTACCCACGAATACTCTCCGCATCTGTAGAGAACATTCTTCGCCAACAACCATGGTGCCCTCCAAACTATATCTTCTTCCTTTAAGTTTCAGAGAACGTTCTGCCATACCTCCTCAGATCTACAGGTTGGCCAATCATTATTTCGTAAAAACTCTTCCAAGGGTGAGAACTTACCATCGTAAAGGGATCTGGAAAAATTGGGATTGGTCCAAAGGTGACTGTAAAACCAGACTGTCAAAAGTTACGAACATCCCTGGAAATGTCCTCCTCCATTCTCTCGATAGAACCTCAAGGATCGGAAGGTTTCAGCCAGAATAACATATACTGGATTGGTCCCACTACTCAAACGTTCAAAAAGATCCAAGACTGACGGGTCAATGAGGCCCAAAGCTCGAGATAATAGTACCAACCCGTAGATCAAAAATGCGAATAGGTTCTGCTAGACTCGACCCATAGGTCGCACAGAAGCCAAGGCCAAGATTCCTTCCCATTTAAGATACTCCTTGCTGTTCCAGGTGGTGACCTGTTGCTCAACCCAAGACGGTAATGTATTCGATATTCGGAAAAGCTTTCCTCGGAAAGCTTTGTTCTTACTCGGCTTAGAATACACTCGATCCATATCAATCCTTTTGCAGTTTATGAGATCCCGGTATTCCTCAATTGTAGGACTGAGATCGAAGTTACCAATTGTGAAACAACTGTAGGCGGAGTTCCAAAACCCCACCAAAGTTTGCAGTAGCGCTTGGTCTACTGGAACCTCCATCAGATATGCGATGTCACCATACTCTTCTCTAAAAATGCTCATTGTTTCGAAGTCCCAACTGTTCCATACTAACTTCAAATCAGATACATCATTAAATCTTATGTTCATGAATATTTTGGTTGACATGGCTGATCTGAACCCTCCAGCAATACTATCTCCCTCATGTAACTGTTCCCCTTCTGACCATATCTGAACGTCGAAATTCTTCTCGTAACTGCTACGAACTAATTCCCCCATCGATCTAGTTTCT
This sequence comes from Hibiscus mutabilis, assembly GCA_019671005.1. Classification (NCBI taxonomy): domain Eukaryota; kingdom Viridiplantae; phylum Streptophyta; class Magnoliopsida; order Malvales; family Malvaceae; genus Hibiscus; species Hibiscus mutabilis. The sequence continues at coordinate 50,042,695 of CM033730.1, read as the reverse complement.
AACTTCAAACTATTTCCAGACTCAGTGTGCTCTTCATGATTATGACATAATATGCAAAATAAAGATAAAAGAATAGAAAACAAGTGAAAAGGTTAGTTCTAAGGTGAAAAATAAACTTGCAAACAAGAATAGGTAAAATTAAATAAATTAAGCGAAAGGCAAAAAGAAAACCCTAATCACAAGAAATCTAATTTAATATTGTTATCTGCATGGCTCTAACGGGGTGGGCTTCTTAAATTCTCACACATGGGTTTGGTTCTAATTGGGGTACCCGAACCTATCTTATCACCTACTAAGGCAACAAGAACCCCAATTATGGCCCATTACAAGCCTGCGAATTGGTTTCAGTTCGAGGAAAAGCATGACCTAATGAAGTGGAGGGCTGCTCATGTGTCAAGAGGCGTGGATTGCGGAAGTGAATTATCGACCCGTGGAGGGCTACTCACGTGGGTATGTGGTGTTTCACTCCCACTTAAGGGACAGAGCTCGGGTATAGAGCTTGATGAGATGGTGCAACATATGTCGGTGATTCCTTAGAAATTAAATGAAAAAATAATTCAAAGGCCATCAATTATCAAAGCCCGTTCCATTGCAATCACATTTTCAAGAAAGGTTCAACCTTACTAAAATCTATTACAATTACGACAATTTTCCATCATTAATAAGCAACAAATATTTTATTTGGCTTAACTCTCTTTTTGTTTTACAAAAATCGATCCCCAGCGGAGTCGCCAAACTGTAACAACGTTTTTCTTCCTTTGAAAAATCTTTGTCTTAAAGGGATTTCTTTTGAATTTTTTTTTTAGGAAAATCGATAAAAACTTGGAGTCTCCATCGGCCACTTGGATAAGGTAGGTCAGACACCACAAAACTAGAGACTCTATTTGAAAGGGTTCGGGAGTTGGTTACGTGTGGGGAAGGATTTGTACCCCCATAACGCCCGATAACCGGTACCAAAATATTTGTTGCTTTCAATCGAAGGAAATTGTCAGAATTTGAAAAGAATTCAATTCAGTAACCTTAATTGAGAATTAACCTTAATTGAGCAGGCTTTATCAGATTGGTGGGCTCAAATTAATTGGACATTTAATTAATAAGGTTGACGATACATCAGACCATAGATTAATCCGACATCGAATAAGCCTGACTGTCGTGTTAATTTAGGGTTCAAATCCTGTATGTCACCTTTATGCATGATGCAGGCAGTTAAGGAATGATGTAATGGCTTTGTTAAGTTTTAATTCTTTCTTAAGTTGGTAAGGATTAATTCCAATATTTGGCCAACATCTTTTAAGCTCGGACTATCGCAGTCCAAATACCGGAACTAATGAATACCTCCCCCTTTTGTAATCCGAGTTAATTAATGTGTAATCAAACATTCGAGTCGCATGAATGACAAAAATAGAAGATGGCAAACAAAAGATATAAAAGATAAACACAAAAGGCCCACCCCAAGACCTAACCTAAAAAGCCCAAAAATTGAAAGCCCAATTAATTATCTAATTGTTAACTAAATGAATCTAATATTTAATCCTAAATTAATCAATTAGCCTTAAAAGACCAAAAATCTTAACAAATTATGAGAATTTAATTTAATGTCGATCTAAACTTTATAGTTAATTTTATCCTAACAGTTATTAAGACATGTTCAATTAATTAAACTTAACATTCACTCAAATAAGCCAAGAGCAAATTTAAATTTACCAAATTAGTCCGGAGCCTAATCTAACTAAGACTCTAAAAACTATTCCTAAATTAATCTAATTAATTTAAAGATCGTGCCCCTATGAGACGAGCACACGACTTTAAATTAATTAAATTAACTTGGCTTAACCTAATCAAAGGCTAACTTAATTAATTCTAAAGCCCACAACCAATAAAAACTAAGCCCAAACTAAAACACTAGGCCTAAAAACTAAAAAACCAAAACTAAACTAAACCTACACTAAAACTTAACCAAGCCCATAAGAACAAAAACACATAGGTCAAGGAAATATTATAGATTTTAAAACTAAATCAAGTACATTAAGAAAAAAATATATATCACACAAATATTATGGAAAGACATTTTTACCTATATATTTTAAAACTATATATATATATCATATATTATTAAAAAACCTTATAATATATACAAATGTACACTACATTTTTTATAAAAACTATATATATTATATAATTAAAGAAGGTTATATATATATATATATATATATATATATATATCAAAGGAAATTGTATGTTATACCTCCTAATAGAGAACTATGTTATATGAAAAATATGTGTATATTATAAAACAAACATCTAGAACATTACACGAAGAACCATATGTTAAAGCAAGCACTAGACATTAACAAACTTAATCACATATAATACATTAACAACCATAAATTTAACGAGCTAAGCAAGATTAACAACAATATAAAAGCTGGAAAATCAAATGCATGTAACAGGGGGTAAAAAGGGGTTTTGGAATTTGGACTAAAACGCAAAGAAAACAAAATTTTAAGGCCAAATCAAAGAGATGAACAAACTTAACTGAGATAAGGACCAAATTAAAAGACTCTAGAGAATTTCAAGGACCCAGAGAGGTATTCAAAAAAATGGAATGGCATGCGGGTACGATTATACCATGCGGGATGACTAATAACGGTATTTAGACATGCGGAAGGGCCACACGTGAGATTACAGTGGGGCGGAGGTCCTTATTATGCTAATTCCCCTTTTTTAAAATGGGAAAATAATATAAAATCCCCTCAATTTCATTTCTTTTTCTCTTTCGGCAAAAACTCCCCCTGTTATAACACCTTCGCCGGTGTTCATTTGGGTTCTTGTTGAACCCAGATTCCGGCGGTCCTTCGCCGTCAAACCCAAAACTCGGCCGTATATCCCAGATTTCGACAGCTTTGTTGCCATGTCGGCCACTGTTTGACGGTGGCCAGCGACCCCAAAGGTTACCAAAAAACCCCCTTATTTCACTCTAAAACTCAGATCTGGGCCCCTTTTTTCAAAATCTGAAACTTTTCTTTTGAAAATCCCCAAAAACAAAACTGTGAGAAACCCTATTTCTTTCTATTCGGACCATCAGGGTAAAGGGGGGTTTCTCCGAGGCCATCTCCACTCTGTTTCACCATTCAAGGCTTATCAACGGGCGGGGAAGGCAGATCGACGAGCAAATGGGAGAAATTACGAGGGTAAGAAAATCGAAAACCCTAAACCTCTATACATTTTTATGTAAATACGTGAAGTAGAAATAGAAGCATAAGAGATTATACCTCTAAAATTTGAAGTTGGCTCCTTTTTTGTTAATTTTCTGAATATTCCTCTTCTTGCTTTTTTTTGTTACAATCATCTTTGTTTCAGTTATATAGTACCCAAATTTACAATGCTTTAAAAAATAGAAAAACCCTAGCAGTTTCCTATTGGTTGGTCTGCCATCTCTATTGATTCTAAAATTTTGCGCCTCCTCTGTGATGCTTTTTTGTTCCCTGGAATTTGTTGGTCTATATCGGTCCTTTCTGACATTTGTGTTCCTTGTTTGTTATGTCACCATGGCCGATTCTGAGGAGGATGGAGGGGACCAGCGTTCTGCCAGCGTGGTGGTTGTTGCAGAGTGCAGCAGCTGATGTGGCCAGAATGTAGACGGTCACGGGACCTGAAGAGGTGCGGTTGAATTGCACGCGCGCGTGACGATATGAAGAGCTGTGCGTGTGGCGATATGAAGAGCCTCTTCCTGCTTCATCATGGACCGTTAGATCTGGCCGGATCTGACAGCTGGGGAGGAGCTGCGCAACAACAATGAAAAATTAGGGTTTTTAATCATTATAAGATTTAGGTTTTGGCTTTATTGGGCCGTGTAAGATATGTATAATAAAATGGACTGAATTTTAATTATATGTGGGCTTTTATTTAGATTGGTAATTATATGTATATGGGCTGATGATAAAAACTAACTTGGGTTTTATTTATTAAATTGATTGGTTTATATATATATTGTATTTTCTGGTTTTAATTATAATGACATAACATAAGATAATAATATATTAACCTTAGTGATAAATATGATAATAATAAGAGGTAATAATAAGATAACATAAAGGACATGGTATACTAACGCGTATAATAACGATAACATATACGTATACGCATATCACTCAATAATTCTTTTTGGGACTTTAAAATAACATGTACACATACATATAGTTATAATTAAGACACACACTACTAGTAATATTTTTGGATTTTAATATCAGTCCATATAAGCCCATTATTATAAAACGAAAACAAATACGGGTTCACCCTGGACAAAATTAGTGATTACATCTGTATAACCAAATTTCAGTTAAATCATCACTTTAAATTTGCAATTTCCAATATTAATGAAGCAGTAATAATTTTGGTACCAATTTTGGGCGTTGTAGGGGTGCTCACCCTTCCCCACACGTAACCGACTCCCAAACCTAGAAAATCTCTGATTGTGTTTTCCGATGTCTAGTCTACCTTACCCAAATGACCGGTGGCGACTCCTAGTTTATTTCAAAAGCTCGTTTTTAAAAGAAATCCCCTTTTTAATAAAATGTTTTCAATAAAAGTAGAAAACCACCAAATTTCTTCAAATCTTCAGAAAACGTCGCTACACATTCTTATTTGGAAATTTGGATTAACATGTCATATCATATGGGTGGGAAATTGAACGAGAAAGATCAATGGTTTCACCCTCGGGCTGAACTCCACTTTGGACTTGGTGACGATGTATAGAGTGGTTCTGGGGAACCTTACTCTTTGGACGGTGATGTAGAGGGGTGCATGACATTGTGTCTCGTGTATCATTTTATACATATTTGTAGAGGGGTGCATGATATTTGTATATCGGATTGCCTGTATGAGTTCGAGCATGATGTTTAGATTTTCTTGATATGTGTTACCATCTGCACTTTAGAGACACACTGAGCTTTATAGTTGACTCTCCCTTAGTTCCCGTTTCAGATACTCAGACTTAGGCTACGGTACTTGGAGGACCTCATTTTATCAGACTTTATCCTATTTATCAGTATGAGCTATTTCGAATTATGGACTTTATTTAATTATTCTGGACTTATATATAATTTTAGACTCGGACTCTTTATTTGGGGATTTACTATTTTTAGCATGCATATGAGACTATTTCTGAATATTTTATCAAATTTTCAAAATATTATTATACAACTGCGTTTTATACAAATGAAAATTATTGTGTCTTCATTACCTTTTTAACAATTAATTTGGGTATTTAATTTCTAAACCTAACAACATTATTTGAAGGACAAGTTTTCAAACACGACTTTCTAGCTTCGGTTTATTTTTTTTCTAAGCCACGTTTAGGGAGTTACATGATAGGTAACCCCTTAGTCCTGTAATGAGACCCCACCTCTTGGGACTGAATTGCAAACAGGGCCTTTGAACATAATCAGTCACCAGAAAGAACACCCCGAGACCAACATAGAATAGCACTTCAAAGGTAAATGAGGACACAATTTCTGCACAATATATCCACGTAGAACAATTACATATGATTCTTTATGTTACGCACACGCCGCAGTACCAGTAATGAAATTTGTCTCCATGGTTATGAAAAAAATGGTGTAAGGCAAAGATAAGTTGAAACAGAGTACCAACGAGTGTCTCGTCCCTGAAAAATGCCTCAATTGCATAGCTAAAGAAAAACTGTGGAAGAATCAATGAAAATATCAATGCAATAGGTCCCAAAACCCAGAGGAAGGATCCTTTTCCTTGGAAAGGAGCTAACTTCAATGTACTCTCTTCCTCTAGCTGGTGAGAATTAGATAGCCCATGAAAGGAAATAGAACCTGATTTACCATGAAACGATTGCACCCCACCAAATGTATTAAAAGCCACACCAGATTTCTCCTTCTCAGCTCCAGTATGGTTTTAAACATGGGTTTTGATCAGACCCAGAACCACACACTATTATTCCCCATCTGCTCAATCTATCCTCCTTTTTTAACCTTAGAAGCCCTGAATTATTTTTAATAGAAAAAAGGGATTCTTTTAGTTCAAACAAAGAAGGGAAGAACAAACGTTAAACGCTAAAATTTCCGAGAAAAAAGAGGCAAAAGATGTACACTTTGATGCATCTCCAAGCCCGACATTTCCGTTTCTTCTTAAGATGTTGCTTACAGGAGCCTTCAAAATTTGATCATTGGAGATGAGAGTGAGATTCCGACTTCGATAAAATTAATGAAAGTAACAAACCTGAGCGAAAATTAGGATAGATTTACTTACGGATTGATTAAAGAATCGATGATGATAAAAAATGCTAAACTTTGGTACACACTATCCAAGGCAAGCCGATTGGAGTTCCATTTTTTATGGTTTTATCAGCGTCGATTGAAGTTGTTGGTCTCGGCCACCGCTTAAACCCCAAGTTCTCCCATAGGTACGAGTGCGATGTCGTATTCAGTTTCTAGGCAATTAGAAAGCTACCCGACGCAAAGTAGGCCAGCTGTTGGACCCTTTCCACGGGCAAATGTAACAATCTTAGTCCTCCATTAATCAGTTTTTTCATGGATTTTCTTGTAACACAAGGTAAAGGCTTTGAGAAATGCATGCATGTCAAGCTAATTATAGAAAAATAAACTTTTTGGCGAGAGAATAGCGTTTTGTTTAACTATTGTGTTGATGAATTAGTTAGATGATAACTCTATAATTTAGGGTATAACACTAACATATCAGCATGTTTCTTGTAGTTATGCTCTTTTCATCTGTCACTCAATTCTCGTGTCCTCAAGCTCGAACAACATTTTTATGATACATTTAAATGAGAAAACGACATCCATGAGAGCAGCTTCAGCACTGTCTAGAGTCTACAGAAATATACATACACTAGGGACTCTTACAAACAATGCAGAGGGACAAAACTGTGGTACTGCATTGATGGAACCAAGTATTAACAGGCTAAGCTGAAGTTGAAATCCAAAGAAAGAGTGACTTACGGTTAATGGGTTATATTATTCAGCAAACTGCTCGATGAAGGCGAGCTTTGTTCACTCAACCATGTGTCCTGGGTTGATACTGGAGAATTATCCTTCAACTTTTCGATCAAGTTCATACAACCAACGTTAGTCATCTCAAGCATGAATAGGCCTCTATTTTCCGGTCCATCCTTGTTATTTACCGCCATGCTCAGTGGCTGCTCGCTTATATTGGATGAGGAGGAGCAAGGAGATACTTCCGATGAAGTTCCATAAGTGATTTCTTCTGCAGGAACACATCTACTTAGTCTGATTTGTTTCAGTTCCACTGCTACTTCCATCATTGTAGGTCTCATGTCCCTCTGGAATGATAAGCATCTAAAAGCCAGCTCTGCCACCTTGTGGATTGAAGATAACGTCCAAGAATCACTATTTGGCTCTAGGAATGGGTCTATGATCTCATCTAAACGACCTTTGCCGATTCTGTCAGTAGCAACAGAAGCCAAATTAACTTCATTTGGAGGCCTAGAAAAGTCCACCACTTTTTTCGCTGTTATGATCTCAATGAGAACTACCCCAAAACTATAAACATCGCTTTTGTCTGAAAGATGGAAGTTCTGATGGTACTGAGGATCAAGGTAACCCGGAGTTCCTTGAGGGGCTGTTGAGATGTGTGATATTTCAGTGATTCCAAGTCTAGAAAGACCAAAATCTGCTACTTTGGACCTGAAATTGTAATCTAGGAGAATGTTGCTTGACTTGATGTCTCTGTGGTATATTGGGGGATCTATAGCCGAGTGCAGATGAGCGATGGCTTGTGCAGTTTCCGCAGCAATAGTAAGGCGAACTGGCCAGGGAAGTCCATCACCCCTCTCTCTTTGTAAATGCTGACATAATGTTCCATTCGGCATAAACTCGTACACAAGTATTTGTTCACCATTTTCTATGGAGCAACCCAAGAGGCGCACTAGATTTTGGTGGCTGACAGATGAAATTAGCTTGATCTCATTCATGACTTGTTCAATGTAATCAGTGTCTCTATGCTTGATCCTTTTAATAGCAACCCATGAATTGTTATGGAGTTTCCCTGCATACACTGTTCCAAAGGCCCCAGTCCCAAGCCTTTGTTTCTCTGAGAAACCATCTGTAGCTTTCTCTATTGCTTTGTATGTGTAAATTGGGATGCTGATGTCTGAAGCTTCAGACAAGAAGCGTTTCGCACTATGTCTGTCTTTCGAATTGGATTGTCTCTTCCTAAAGCAGCACACTAGCACTGTACAGATCATCAAAAATGCTCCTGCTGCAATGCCTGGGTGGAAAATGAACACCAAAATCAGTGCTTGCATATACAGGATCACAAAACAATTCCAATTTTATTCACTGTATTAGTAACATCAAGGCATCTTCAGTGGAATGCCTAAATTCCAATCATATCATATGGCAATAAAACAAGAATGTTTGATGATAAATTATGATTACCTCCAATCAGAAGAGCAAGTCCAGTCGTTCCTCCACATTTTCCAGAAATGTATCTTGCAGTGCTGCAATCTGAAGTTTACAGTTCATAGATAAATACGTAAATTTAAAAAGACAACAACATTCTAAGATAAAGAGATAAGCTCTAATCTTTGTCCACTAATGCATCTAACTAATCATATCTGCTTACAATTCTCAATGTATGAAATTGACCATATTGGGGTATAATGCTTAATGACTTCCTTTTCACTGGAAAGAGATAAGCTCTAATCTTTGCACAATCAAAAGCCTGGAGCCACCTAATACCATTGGATTCCAGGGCCGTTGCTTTCTCTGACTATCTTTTCCCTGGCTTGTATATGAATTATATATACGATAATGAGCTTTTTACTAAGAAAACTCGATTGTTGTCTCGTGTATGTCAAAGGGTCTAATAACACAGTGGGGTTTGCTGCAATAACTAAAAAGTTTACCATGGGGTCCCTCAATGGCGTTAGGTGTAACCACCCATTTCAGGTAAATCGCTAACCTCTTACTACCACAAGCTGTGGTTTTCATCGGACATGAGAAAATCAGGTTGAACTATTGTTTCCTAAGTTGACAGTGCTTTGCCGTCGTAAGCGTCGACGTGAATCTACTTCTATGGCCAACTCTTCTGGTTTACAGCTTCGCTTTGAAACAATGTTAAACACTTTAAAATATTTTCTAAAAGTTGGAAAATTTGCCCAAGTATATCATTTGATTATTCTTATTGTTTGCCCGAAGACTTCTATTTTGGCATTAGCAAAGCTTTGGTTTTTTAATGCAAAGTTTGAATGCAGCATCAAAAGAAAGAAGGAAAGAAAGAAAATCAAGTCGAATAATAATTTAAAATTTTAAGAGTAAAAGTTTCAAAGAAATTCGGGATAAAAGAAAGAACTGGCCTTTCCGGCAACCATGGCTGGCACGATATCCATCACCGATGAACCCGTTTTTGCACCTGCAACGGAATCCCGGCTGTCCATTGAACGGAGGAACAATATCATCACAGAAGGCATTTTCAGAACAATAGTCCGGGCACCGTCCTTGAAGCCACCACCCTAGCTCAACCACCTGGATCTCCAGGACATCTGATTCATCGAAAGATTCAGCTGATATGGACGAAAGAAAGGACTTGCAATTGGTCCGAGTCACCTTATCGTAATCAACGAAACCATTCGTTTTGTTCTCCGAATAGCAACTTATACTACTATTATTCGGAGAGCAACCGACGGCCTCAAAATGAGTGTAAACGGTCGTTGTAGGAATCTTGCATGGCTTCGGCAAGCTGCAGTTTTGCAACAAAATCGCGTTCAAAGATGAAGGGGCATAGCCAGGGCCATAGAGACGACGAAGAGCTTGAAGTGGACGGTCACAAGTGGCTTCAATACTTAACTTTATACGATCAGCGTTTATTGTCAAGATGGGAAAACCGGCAACCAGCTGCTGGTTATTTGAGCTGCAATTTAGAGGGATTTGACAGTCGGCAGAGAATCCAAATGGGAAAGGGACGGACTTGTCACCGCACGATCGATTACAGTACTTGGATGATTGAGCTGTGATGATTGGTGAAAGCAGAAAGATTACTATGAACAAAAGGATGGGCTGGTTGACGATCATGTTTTTGCAGGAGATTGAAACTTCGTGTCTTTGTTATCCTATTTCTAGTTCTAATTCTATATGAGAGAAACACAGCTTTTAAATATAACCCTTTTTTTCATTTAATTGACCAGAGATTCCTTGAATTGGCAGGAGGCTGGAGAATGAGACCCAGATATGCGACGCTGTAGATAAAAACTAATTGGTCATATAAACCTCAAATAAAAAAATCAATGAAAGATAATTTTTTTAAATTAAAAAATCAGATAAACAAATGAAAAATTGTGGGTTGTCTTGTAATGTGGTAGTTTATTTTTACATGGGAATGATGTCATAAATGCTTCGACTCTACAAACAGTTATGTTCCAATTCTCAACAATGTTAAGGATTAAGTCGTCGGGTTGGATTGGTCTTGTGGGACCATTCCCTTTGAACGACATAACAGATTATCCTCATTGATGATACTTTAGAGGCCCCAACTTGCAGTACAACACACGGCAAATCAATGCATCCTTTTTGTGCTTTATAATGTTTTTTTTGGGCAAAATTTTCCTAATTTTCATAATACACGTTCAATTTGGACCTGTGTCCCTTTTTAATAGTCCGAAAGTTACAACGCATGGTATATGTTAATACACATTTTTGATTTTTTGATAATATATACACCTACAGATAAAACGATTAAAATCGAGTATTTTAAAATGAACAACATTCGCTTTTTCACTGAGACTACTTGTAGAGTTCGGACCACGACTGCATCTTAGTTTTCTTTTATTATTTACTGAGATTGGATTACTTCACATTCAGTTTTATATAGTTTATTTTTGGGTTAAATGTATTCAAACCGTAGGGATAATATAAATGCTTAATTCTTTATTTTTCTTATAATTCGATCAAGATATTGTTAATTATGCCAACCTTTCACCTTTAAAAATACTTCAACCTTGCACCATTATTCAATAGTTTCTCAATAATATATATAATTCATTTTTAAATATCAATAATTTGGCAAAGTGAAGAAAAAAAAAACCGAGTCCGAGAATACTCCATAGATTACCGGTTAAAAACAAAAGATCGAGTCTAAGGGTTTAGTAAATCACAATCTTGATTAATTCCGGTAAAGGGGAAGAAAAAAACACAAAAACAAACAAATCTAGAGTCAATGTTAGCCAGGTAATAAGCCATTAGTTTATCTAAATTACCGAGTAATTAGAGCAGGAATTAATGGAGTTTATAATTGAATAATATTTGCATAAGTTTATTTATTTATCTGATAATCTAACAGCAAGCCGAGCTGGAAAATGATACCGTAGATCACAAGCATGAACGCCACGGAAGATGCGGTCAATTTTAGGAGTGCAATTTTAATTAAGCCTCTGCTGTGTTTCTTTTATTGGCATTATTATATTGTAGCAGCCTTGCGTACATGTATTGGATCTTTCAAAGTAAATACGCTGAGGATAATGATTTCGGTTGAAGAAAACTTGGCGTCGTTCTGGCCTGCATCCTCTTTGACTTTCATCTCTCCAAGTTGTCATGATTAATTAACCAGTTTTTGTTCCATTATTTTTAAACCTATTTGAAATGTTTTTAATCAGAAGCCTGAAATTTCGGGACTTTCACCGTCAGTACCTGAGGTATCATGGTTATTGCTTGATTTGGAGGCATCATCATTTCATATGGAAAGAGGTTTTAGGTAATCCATGAACTTAAAATAATGATACGTTAGAGACAAAGAAGTAGTAATCCAAATTAATTCCAATTAGTTACACAAAATATTAATATATTCGTAATTACAACAACAACAACAAGGAAATTGTAATAATTTAGGTAATTTTTAATTAAATAGAGATATTATATTCTCAAGACAAATGTCAAGATTCGATACTCATACAAGATGAGATAACATGAGCATCATTGATTATTCAGTCAATCAGTGAATCTCTAACTTAATATTTTTAATCATTTAAATGATTACATAAAATTATAAGAATTAATATTTGATGTACAAGTAGTTAATTTTACCTCGAAAGCATATCTAATTTAATTTTAAAAAATAAATTTTAAATTTCTAACATTAAACCTTAAATTTCAGACCTTACGACTTAAACCTTAAATTAGATCTACTTATAAAAAAATAAAATTTTCACCATAACATTTTCTAAAATAATAATTCATGCAATTTATCCTTATTCTAAAATTACCCGCTTTTAGAACTTGGAAAAGAAGGGTTGACAACTGATATAGGCTATTCCAAATTTGATGGGTTGGAGTTTGTTATTCCATGAAGCTTAACAACTGATGTGGGCTATTGATTATGGGCCTACTTGTAGTGAGTATCTTATTTTTTTAGTTTTTTTTTTTCTGCCCTTAGAAACCCTACGAAAGCTTCCCATTGAAAGAGTGATGACTAGAAATTATGTACATGATATTATTTTATGTTGCATCTACATCTATTACAATCTTGTCAACAATAAATCCCTTGATTAATTCTTACTAAAATATGCATTGAATAATAGAATGCCAGATTCCATAGTTTTCGCTTATGATGTTATCCTTTTCAGTCCAAAACTCTTCTCTGTCATTTTAGACATAAGTTGTTTTATAGCAAATCCTAATTTTATACGCACTTCTTTATCATTAATTTTCAGAAGACAATTAAAAATAATAATTTATCCAATTAAATAAATAAAACTTAAATTCTTAAAACTACCGAGCACGTCACTATTAGGCAACTGGACCACGCCCCTCTTTCTATATACTCGGTCAAACACTTGTCCAGAATCTAATATCCCCAAATCC